>CM077229.1:6146269-6746269 GCA_039654775.1 Spinibarbus caldwelli | reverse complement strand
GAAAACACAGAGCAATACATTACCTCATTTGCAATACCCTAAATTTTCTAAAATAAAGTCGAATTGTCCACATTTACACACCACATACCTCTACATTTCACATTTAGCAAAAAAACAAACAAAAAAGTATGTATTTAAAAATATTAATAATTCATTAAAAAAATCAAATATATATTATTTACATTTAAAACATTATATTTTATATATACTTTTATTTATATTTAAAATTATGTATTAATCTATTTAAATGAAAGAAAGTTTATTGATTAAGTATAATTTAAAATATGTAATTGTCTAAAACATAAATTATGTCTAACAAATATATAAAAGACAGCAGAATGCCCAATTCTAATGATAAATTTGGATTCTCTGCCTCAAGTTATCTTCATCCACTGTCAGGACAACTTGAGCTGGTTTAAAGCGAACACTCTATCTGTCCTTCTTCAGGTCTGACCCCCTCCGTCCCGCAGTGTGCTCTCAGGGCTGATTAGTGGTCCTCAGAGACTCTGTTGGGAGCACTGCCTGCCTGCCCACTGTCAGTCTAATTGCAGCCAGTGTAGCTGGATCCCTGGGGAGTGCTGGTGTGAAATCCAGATATGATATGTACTATTAACTAAACTGCAAAAATCCCCATGCACACATGCTGCCTGAGCTCTCCGTGCATGATCTGCCTCTCTAACACACTATAAATTACAGCGAGGAAAGTGAGGAAGAAAGGAAGAGAGGCTGGTCAGGGTCAAGAGCGGGATAGACAGATATACTGACCGGTATTTGATCGTTTTGAGATTATCGGCATTATGAGAAAACCATGCGTGCATTTAGTTTGTCATTTGTTACATATTTAAGCAATATAACAAAAAAACAAGAGCTGTACTGAATATCACCTGACCTTGTTATTATTCTTTATAATAGTGCTCTCTTGCTCTCTTACTTCTGCATAAAATCAGAAAAGACTCTCAGTGCATTCCTTCTATGCCTGCTTTCTCTCGGTTTCCTCTGCAGGCAGATCTTTGCCGTCTTCCCCAAATCCTCCCCCATGTTTTCTCTAAAGGAGAGAGCGCCCTCTGTCTGCAGCTGCAGGAACGGCTCTTAAGCACAAGCCATTGTCCTCATATCAGAACATCTGCCAGCATGAGATCATTTTATAAACTCTGAAAACAGAAAAGACGACGACAACCGAATTAATCTTGCTCAAGGTATCCATCCTGACAGTAACGACTATCAGAAACAATTCAAGGCCCTCCGTCTTGAGAGATCCCAAAATCAATTCCCTTGACAGTGAGTTATCACCCTGATGTACGGCGTGCGTGAAACGCTCCTCCGGTCGGATGACTGGCAGCAGCATCTCTATCCTCACGATGCTGAATGAGGAGATAGAGAGTGTGGAAGAGATGAGAGTGATAATTTGAAGGAGAACAAGTGATTTGGCATTTTTGTGGTGGAGAAAATGAATGCAGCCAGATGCAAAGCAAAGAATACACTCTTAAAAATAAAGATTCTTTATATGCATCAATGGTTCTATGAAGAAACTTGAACATCCATGGAACCTTTCAAATGCAGAAAAGTTTCTTTATAGTTAAAAAAGGTAAAATGTTCTTCAAAATGGTTCTTTTAGGAACTGTTCACTGAAAGGTTCTTTAGGGAACCAAAAATGGTTCTTCTATGGCATCACTGCAAAAACACCCTTTTGGAACTTTTTTTTTTAAGAGTGTACAGCTGAAAAACAGCTTAAACCTGCCAAAGTTTTGGTGGTCTTAGATGGTTTATACTGATCTAGGCTGTCAACCAGCCTGGTCAAGATGTTTGGCCAGATGGTTTCCCAATCAGATAAGCTGATAAGTGGCCAAAACCCTTCTAAAACCAGCAAGACAGACTTGTTAAACCAGCGTGGCTAGGTTGGGAGACCAGATAACCACTTAAGATGGTTTCTCAGATATCAAATCACAGTGTAATCTCTAAATTAAACATCTAAAAGACAGCAAACAACACAAGAAAATATTCTGGATGCCATCAAAACCAAGCATATATTTTTTTTATATTTACAGGCACCAAATTACACATTACTACATCAGATTTTATTTAAAACAGATGTAAATACACAGAATGTGCAGAAATGCTGAATCTGAAGGATTTTGCTCTCAAGTCAAGAGCCATTCGGCAGCAGACGCCTCTCTGGGTGTTAAAGCCCTTCATGCTCGGGATCAATAAAAGAGCTTACACTTCCTCCACTCATTTCCATCGTCCCTCCATCCTTCACCTAAACAATGATACAGAGCGTGATCTGAGCAAAGATCTATGGGACAAGGTGACAAAGAGGAAAAACCCTCGGATCAATACTGCTTTTCATCTTCTTAATAATTTCATCTTTTGTCTGACATCTTAGTTCGAGCACAGAGAGAGAGAATGTGTTACACGTTCGCTCAGTGCTGTTTCTAATGCATTTCAGCTTTTAGAAATCAATTCTCTGTCCATTTTCCCACAGGCAGGGGCGCAGTGACACTAAGCTGCCATAGAGGGGCGATATTTCCCACCAGATACGACTTGTGTCCATCTTCCTCTCCATCCCTCCCTCTAACGCCATCATTCACTCATCTTTTCTCTCTTGGAACAGGGAGAGCAAACAAACACACACATATATGGAGACACAAACTGCCATGGCACATAAACAATGGCAAATGCACTGACACATGCAAAAACTTTGCCAACTTTTTCTTCTCTCTCACACACAAATCTGGCTCTGACAGACACCAGGCTATAACTGGCATGCATTACACACTGCTGTGTCTCTCTCTCTCTCTCTCTCTCACACACACACACACACACACGCTACTCCATCTCACCGCTGAACAAGAGGACCTCAGGGCATAGAGCTGCAGCCGAAAGCCGTCACGCTGGCAGAAAAGCCTGCAGGGCACTTAGACTCTCTGTGCTCCCACAGGCTTCACCCCTCACATCACGGCTCTGCCCGTCTATCCGTGTGCCCAGCTGTCTGCCTACACCAACTGTCTTTCAAAAATGTCTGTCTGTGGCATCTTACAATCTGTGCAGTACTCTCACTGTCCCATCACTGTCTGAATCCATCGCTAATGAAACGCTTGACTTTTGACTGTCCACTCTAAATCATCAATTATGTTCAGACATTTTCTTTGGTCAATAACTGTGCCCCACTGACAGCTTTGACAATGAATAATGAACATTTTCTCTTATCAAATAATAATTTTGCATTAATGTTTTATATATATATATATATATATATATACAGACACATTACGGTTCAAAAGTTTGGGGTCAGTAAGATTTTTTCTTTTGAAAGAAATTAACACTTTTATTCAGCGAGGATGCATTACATTTATAGTTTATAAAATGAGATTTATAAAATGTTACAATAGATTTATATTTCAAAGAAATCTTTTCTAGAATGCTGTTTAAAAGTTCCAAAATTCAAATAAGTGCTGTTCTCTTAAACTATTTATTAAAGAATCCTGAAAAAAATGCTTGCACCAAAAATATTTAGCAGCACAACTGTTTTCAACATTATGAAATGAAGAAGAAATGTTTCTTGAAGACTGAATCAGCATATTGATTTCTGAAGGATCATGTGACACTTAAGACTGGAGTAATGATGCTGAAAATTCAGCTTTGCATCATAGGAATAAATTACATTTTAAAATATATTTAAATAACAAACCATTCATTTAAATTGTAATAATATTTCATAATATTTCTGTTTTTACTGTATTTTTGATCAAATAAATGCAGCCTTGGTGAGCGTAAGAGACTTCTTTTAAAAATCTTACCAACTGCAAAGTTTTGAGCGATATAGTGAGTATAAGTGAAATTTCTAATATTATTATAAATAATTAAAATAAAATGTTAATTTAAGTTTTTAAAAATGAGTAGAAATAAAAATGTTCTTCCTCTATATACATCTATACATACTTAGTAATAATAATATAATTATTAAATATCTAACAATTGTAAGTATAATGTAAATACATATATGTATATATAAAACAGATGTATATATTCAATAATAATATATTAATAATCTTAAAATGTAAATATTTTATACAATTTAAACAAAATATGTTAAACATCATACAGTGCATTACATCTGTCATCATCCAAAACCCATATCTGTCAGCCATTAATAATTATTCCTCCTGACTTACTGACTGCAAGTCAGTTTCCATCTATCTAAACATCTGTCTGTTTGCATTGTAATAACAATGATGGTGATAATCACAGCACTCCCGGAATGCAGAACACCACCGAGGGAGCCTTAACTCACAGTGACCATTCAGACCAACATGCTCGGATACACACACAGATGCACAACGCAGCACCTGTTGCGTCTCCTGCGCTATGGCCCTTCCGCCACGTCTGCTTTAAATGTCGTCTCGAGGCCTCTGCACGCTCTAAATGGCTCTTTAAAAGAGCCTCCATGAAGGCAAATAAACGGAGGACCACACCAGCAGTCCAACGAGTCCCATTCACCGGGGCTGTGTTTGGGTTGGCCGGCTGAAAGAGGCGTGATTTACAAAAGATCAACACAGCCGTCCGGCCCGGGACACACAGCGCGGGCCCCCGCTGTGTCATTTAGGGTCAGACAGTAAAGATGTGCCTCGCTAGCATTAGAGACGAGCCACGACACCCGGCGCTTTGTCCAGGGGTGTTGCTGCTTGGTTGTTTGTTTTGCTCGTGTAAACGACCACATACTCTCGGTATCACGGGTTTGGAGGAGTTCACGGTCTGCTGAGCAGCATCTTTGATCTGCTTGGCTCTCTGACAAACATTCCCTGCCCCGCTAATCCTCATTAATGGCGGGTTAGAATCCATCTTTTCATCATCCGACCAAGAGAGTGAGTTGGTGGCGGAGGAGAGGTGGTAAGAGCTGAGAGAAAGTGATGATGCAAAATGCCAAATTGCTCCCAAATGCTGCACAGCAGATTAATGGTACCCCAGATTCCGTTCATCCATTTGAACGCGTTGAAGTCAGCGTGTTTCTGTAAACTAGCTCACAATGAGGTGAAATCAGTCGTGAAATGCGCCTAAGGCAAAGGCTTTAGGCTTTAGAAAGAGAGTTATTAGGGATGTTGTTAGAAAGCAGAAAATAGCAAGGCACATAAAAGCTGAAAGAAAAGTGCAATTTCAAAAAGGAACAAAAAGAAAGATGTTTTGTGGGGGGAAAGCATGAAGAAGAAAAAAACACATCAGCATGTTAAGGGAAGTTGATGGAAGGCTCATTTGGGGGTTTTTCCCAATGCGTGAATCTGGCTGTGAGCATGTGAGGGGACTCAAATAAAAGCCACAATGTTGTGGCAGTGGAGTGGGAAACCTCGGTCTTAAATGAATCCAACAAAAGAACTTCTGCTGCTCTGAGTCCCTCCAAACATCCTGATGCCCCCACAGAGCCCACCACGACTCCACACAACCAAGGACATGGGCACATGCAGGTCTCTTTTCACTTCATAAAGGCCATTCAGGCTCTGGTTCTGAATTTCAGCAAACAAAACCACAAGTTCTATTCCACGTTTAGTCTGAGACACCATTTCATTCACCCTTTATTTACACTTGGAATGCCAACAATGAGGAACAGAGCTCACGTTTACATCACATTTAAATTTCATTATAAAATTACAGAAAAAAGTAAAAATACTAAATGTACAACGTTTTTGCAATAAAACCACCACTAAATGCATTCACAGTTGAAAGTGTTGTTCTAGTTAATCTAGCCAACTACACGAAAAATGGCAAATTTGATTACCTAGAAGAGTAAAAACACAGAAGCTGCATGTTTTGAGATAACATTCATTACTGTAATGTTTCAAAAATAAAGGTTCTTTATTGGCATCTACAGTTCCATGAAGAACCTTTAACATTCATAGAACTTTTTCTATTACACAATAGGTTCTTTGGAAAAGGATTCTTAGATTATTAAAATGTTCTTCATGCTTAGAAAAAATGGTTCACTGAAAAGCTATTTGAAGAACTCATAATAGTTTCTCTATGGCATTTTCTGAGAAAGGCATCTTTTATTTTTTTCTGAAATCATGAACCACAGCAAAGGCCCGTTCACACCAAGGATGATAATTACAATGATAAAAATATAGTTTTAAAAATCATTCTAAATTTTAAACAAGAAAAGAGTCCACACCACATTGAAATCACTTTCAAAATATATATATATTTTTCCATCTGATGAACAATAAAGACATTGACAGCCAATCAGAATCTATCCTGCTTTAAGGAGGTCAAGCATTTAAAGTGGCAGACGACATCATTGGAGCAAGTGCTTTTAATAACAAAACATTATTGTGCCTTGGTGTGGATGCTAATAAAGTCATTATCATTACAATTATCGTTTTCGGTGTATGAGTGGGCCTTAATACTGATAGCTGCTACTGACAAGAAAACTGTACACTAATCGCAACATTTAAATGCCGTTTAGCATTTGGAATGCCTCCGAATCTATAAAAGTAACACTTTTTTTAAAGAGGAAAATTTAGAACAATAACAGCACATTGTGTTTCAGTGTTACTAGGTCACAGCGCTAGATTAGGTGAACTCCCACCATTTGCCCCCAAAAATCTTGTTTAAGAGAAACCCTTTTTTAACCCAAACACCCCATTTCCCCCTCTCTCGCTGTCAGCCCTCTTCCCAGGACTCCCCAGACCCTCACCCTATCACGCTGTTAAATAACTCCATTGAAGTCCTGTTTGCTCAAGTGGGCCCGGCCAATTATCTCCCGGCTTTCAGAGCTCTTAATGACACCAATTAAGGCTGCTGTGAGGGCCGGGGCAGCGAGGTCAGTCTCTCGTCTAGCGAGTGTATGTGTGTGAAGCTAAACTGTGGGGAAATTGTGTTTCAATTGGTGCAAGAACAAGAAAACATGTGAGAGGAGAAAATGAGAGTGTTTTAGAGAAAGCGTGGCCATATGTGAGTGTGTGTGTGTGTGTGTCTAGGCTCAAGCAGGATTTTCACAGCTATTATACCAGTCTATTACCGGTGCTCTGCTAGTGCCCTCGCAATCTCCTTAGCTCACTCCTTAAACCCTATTCCTCACTCAATGTGTTCAAATGTGCAGAGCAGAACCGCCTGCTCTCACCCAAATCCCCTAGCAGCTCTTTAGTGCTGCCCCTGTCAGAAGCCTCCGATTGCAATGCAATGAGTATTATTATGCATAATGCACAATAATACTCATTTGCTCTACAGCAACATTCATGAATGCATATACACCTGAATCTCTCCAACAGTATTCACAGAAACAATCGCATATGATGAAATGCAGCCTGAAGTCATTGTGCAAGGAGAAGAACTTTTTGGTTTAGATCTACAGCTGTAAACCATTTTTTTTTTCTAACGAAAATGTTCTAGTTTTGCCCTAAATCATGGGAAAATGATGAGTTAAGTATAAAAATTGTGTGACTTACTCAATGCATTCATGCAACAGCATTAATGAGATAAAGCATGTTGAAATCCTGCCAATGAAAACTGTGCATTACAGATCTCTGGCAATGCTGATTGAAAGAAAATCTTTCCATTTTGTGAGCTAGCATGCCTAATGCAAGACTAGTATAGACAAGTAGACAGACTGATCAAACCCTGCTTAGAAGACCAGCATGATTTTGATGTTGCTTTCCAGCATGGTATGCTGGTGTGCTGGTATCACCAGACTTCTTAACTAGCTTAACCAGTACAGTTCCAGGGGAAGATCAAAAGAGGTCAGCTTGCAGATGGACATCTTTAGCCAATGCATTGTATCGTACAATTTTTCAGTGTCTTGAAGCATGAGCGTAAACTGCGATTTTATTTGGAGTTGCACAATCAAAATCCCAAGAAATTACACTTTTTACATTTTTTATGCGAAAACAAAACTTACAATTACATATGAGAATGAATAGACAACATCCTAATAGAAAAAGTCAACTTAAATTTAAAAATTAGCAGAAAAAAAGAGTTTAAAAGATGGCATGTTAAATATTGAAAAATAAATATTACAATTAAAAAAATCTATAATGATTACAAATATTATTAAAAACAAAAAATATAATTATTTATAATAAACATAAATTCATATATAATACAATTATTTATAAAATTGATAATAAATATATAAAATGACCCTGTTCCGTTATGTTGTGCTCTATCAAGTTGCCATCCAAAATTGAAAAAAAAAGAGAAAGAAATAACAAAATTAAAAATGATGACCCATTATCGTTGCTACACTGCAAAATATTCATTTTCTAGTTTTAAACATCAACTTCACTTAATTTAGATGAATTTCTCAAACAAGACTTAATAAATAAATGTTTCTTAAATCAAGTAAATATTTCTTGATTTAAGAATGTTTAGATATTTGTACTGGAAAACAAGACAAAAATACTACACAAATAAAAGTGTTTTCACGATCCATCACTGCTGTTGCTTCCAAGCACTCCCACGCACATCCCTTGTAAATATGTACATGTGAATACACAAACACGCATACAAACACGCAAACACGTAATCTGCTAATATCCAGCTTACAGAAGAGACTTTGTAAACACTGCTGAGCCAGGCTCAGAGCCATAGCAGAGCTCAATTAGGGCATAAAACCAGGAGAAAGAGGCACATCATCCACTCCTGCACCCTTCAACAACTTCCAGAAACCCTGCTGTGCTTCAAACTCTTCCTGCTGCCCAGGCCACACTCAAAGACTCACCATCAAGACAACTAATTTTGCACATCATTATCTAACAGCGAGGGGGAGAGATTTACACGCATGGCTTTTATCTATTACAACACTCAAGAAGGACTTCACAGGCCTTAAAATGGTTAAACACACACACACACAAACACACACAACAGCAGTCTATATCTGTAAAATCTATCCTCTCCTCTGAAAAACTCTAAATCTTAAACATAAGCACCGAGTCATTTGCTTAGCTGATTAATGTGCGGGAATATCCCTGAATTCTGCTAAATAGCCGACGGGGAATCTTCTCGTAACACCCAGAGGTGAACACACACTCACAAATTAACAGCTGGCCAGAAGTGTCACATACAGCTGTGTTTACACTGGGTCAATGCCATGGTGCACTGACAACACATCCTGGTGGGGAGAAACATCATGTATGTTTTATTCAGCCGGTAACATCCACAGCCATAAACGCACTGCACATGAATGCAAGCACACCGTTTTGTTGTACATACTTAACATTTCAGTAAACTCAAGGGGGCGATAGAGTTACCTTCCCAAGTCTGTGCCATTAAAAAGTGTGTTATTTTTCAAGTAGCTAGCTATAAACAAGCTTAAGGGCAAACGGTGACACTGCTTATGAGAGCTGTTCTTTGGCACTTGATAGACATCATGCTAAATCCGCATCAACAAACCCAGCACTGTAATTTCACCATTACTCATGATGTGTTTGAGATGCACACAGCACTTCTGCTGATCACTGTCTCTGTGTCCGGACAGGACGTCAATAAGCATTGTGTGTGTGTGTGTGTGTGTGTGTGTGTGTGTGCGATAGATGCTGACGCACGTCAAAACACACGGCACAGGTGATGAAGGTAAACCCACGGACAGACAGGCCCGTTCTCACTCAGACATGATGTCGATACGCTGTGCCCTTCAGCGAGTGAAAGGCAGGAGGCCAAACATGAGCCTTTCACAATCTGGATCTCTGTAATCAATGAACATAGGCTCCTATTCTCAAGGCAGTGTTGAAATAGTGGCATGTTTTAAAGAGTGCACACCTGGTGTTGGAGCTTCTTGTGAGCATCTGAACAAATAACACTGTCTCTGACATGATTACAAGCTAGAAAACAGCTCCAGTCAGAAGCCCATAATCTCTAGCGAAAAATAAGTGCAGTGCAATGCAGAACTGTTAAATAGTTGCTCAGCAAGTCTAGATTTTAGTTTACGCTGCATTATAAGTCTGGGAGAGGGAGAAAACGATGATCCCATAAGCTCCTATTCACGTGATGTCTGACCTATAGTCAAGAATCAAGAACTTTGAAGAATTGCCATTTCACACATCCTCCGCCCCTTGCGTAGTTGTTTATTAAATGTTTTGGCTAATTTTAGCTATGAATAAGAATGTTTATATAGCTTTTCTTTGCAAATTTTGTGGGCATAAAATGTGTATTTCTGCATGTATATGTCTGTGTGTGTGTGTGTGTGTGTGTGTGTGTGTGTGTATATATATATATGCGCACACATATATACAGGTGCATCTCAATAAATTAGAATGTCGTGGAAAAGTTCATTTATTTCAGTAATTCAACTCAAATTGTGAAACTCGTGTATTAAATAAATTCAATGCACACAGACTGAAGTAGTTTAAGTCTTTGGTTCTTTTAATTGTGATGATTTTGGCTCACATTTAACAAAAACCCACCAATTCACCATCTCAACAAATTAGAATATGGTGACATGCCAATCAGCTAATCAACTCAAAACACCTGCAAAGGTTTCCTGAGCCTTCAAAATGGTCTTTCAGTTTGGTTCACTAGGCTACACAATCATGGGGAAGACTGCTGATCTGACAGTTGTCCAGAAGACAATCATTGACACCCTTCACAAGGAGGGTAAGCCACAAACATTCATTGCCAAAGAAGCTGGCTATTCACAGAGTGCTGTATCCAAGCATGTTAACAGAAAGTTGAGTGGAAGGAAAAAGTGTGGAAGAAAAAGATGCACAACCAACCGAGAGAACCGCAGCCTTATGAGGATTGTCAAGCAAAATCGATTCAAGAATTTGGGTGAACTTCACAAGGAATGGACTGAGGCTAGGGTCAAGGCATCAAGAGCCACCACACACAGACGTTTCAAGGAATTTGGCTACAGTTGTCGTATTCCTCTTGTTAAGCCACTCCTGAACCACAGACAACGTCAGAGGCGTCTTACCTGGGCTAAGGAGAAGAAGAACTGGACTGTTGCCCAGTGGTCCAAAGTCCTCTTTTCAGATGAGAGCAAGTTTTGTATTTCATTTGGAAACCAAGGTCCTAGAGTCTGGAGAAAGGGTGAAGAAGCTCATAGCCCAAGTTGCTTGAAGTCCAGTGTTAAGTTTCCACAGTCTGTGATGATTTGGGGTGCAATGTCATCTGCTGGCTTTGGTCCATTGTGTTTTTTGAAAACCAAAGTCACTGCACCCGTTTACCAAGAAATTTTGGAGCACTTCATGCTTCCTTCTGCTGACCAGCTTTTTAAAGATGCTGATTTCATTTTCCAGCAGGATTTGGCACCTGCCCACACTGCCAAAAGCACCAAAAGTTGGTTAAATGACCATGGTGTTGGTGTGCTTGACTGGCCAGCAAACTCACCAGACCTGAACCCCATAGAGAATCTATGGGGTATTGTCAAGAGGAAAATGAGAAACAAGAGACCAAAAAATGCAGATGAGCTGAAGGCCACTGTCAAAGAAACCCAGGCTTCCATACCACCTCAGCAGTGCCACAAACTGATCACCTCCATGCCACGCCGAATTGAGGCAGTAATTAAAGCAAAAGGAGCCCCTACCAAGTATTGAGTACATATACAGTAAATGAACATACTTTCGAGAAGGCCAACAATTCACTAAAAATGTTTTTTCCTTATTGGTCTTATGAAGAATTCTAATTTGTTGAGATAGTGAATTGGTGGGTTTTTGTTAAATGTGAGCCAAAATCTTCACAATTAAAAGAACCAAAGACTTAAACTACTTCGGTCTGTGTGCATTGAATTTATTTAATACACAAGTTTCATAATTTGAGTTGAATTACTGAAATAAATGAACTTTTCCATGACATTCTAATTTATTGAGATGCACCCGAATATTTGTAAGAAATGCTTTAGCTAAATAAATGCATCAAATAATTTTGGGCCCTTTGCATCTATTTTGACCAAAATAAAAAAAATAATAATAAAAAAGAGATTATAATACAAAAATAGTTTACCATATGAAATATAAATATAAAAAAAAATATATAAACCCATACAGAAAGAAAAACAATAATAATAAATTGCTTTAGCTAAATATATGTGCCAAATTATTTTTGCCCCTTTGCATCAATTCCATCCAAAATAACATGGGAAATCTTAAATAAACAAATAAATACATAAAAAAATAAAATAAAGAAAGAAAGAAAAAATAAAGAAAAAAGTATAAAATATAAAATGTAAATATAATAACTATATCAATACATCTAGAAAATGTAATATATAAATGACAATTTTTGATATATAATATATCCATATATCTTGACCCTATATACATTTTTTGGCCCTTTCCATCTATTTGATGTAAGCGTCATCCCAAATTCATCCACAAAAGACTAGCTCCACCACTGCATTTGATCTTGAGGATCACACATCACCGCAACATCTTTTTCCTAGCATGTGGATGAAAGGGTCATATGCACACATCAATGCCAGACACAACAGGCTCGGGCCAGGCTGTGGGCACTTTTATCAGTCCCCAAATCACTGACAGAACAGCTTACACGATAGAGTCAGAGGCCAACACAAGTGCATGTGAGCAGGGGGTGGTACTATTTGCACTTAAAAGAAAGAGACCCAACCTCTCAATGGACCGCAGGGCCTGGTGGGGAGTATTATCACACTTTTGAGAGGCATCTGGATCGTGGTGATCAGGAACATCAAAGAACAATCGCACAGATCGCTTTTGCTTCCTACCGTCGTGTTTCAAGGAAAGGATGCATTTGGATTGTGATTGTGTCTGTGCATTTTCTGGAGAGTGAGAGAAAGGAAGGTAAGTAAGAGAGAAAGAGAAAAATAGACAGAGAGCCAAAGAGTGTGTGCTGCGGATGATAGGGGATGTATATGTGTGTGCGTGAAGCGCATGCTCAGGCAAGAGAGGCAGGTTGGCTTGTGCAGGTGGGCT
The DNA here is from genome assembly GCA_039654775.1 of Spinibarbus caldwelli. Taxonomy (NCBI): domain Eukaryota; kingdom Metazoa; phylum Chordata; class Actinopteri; order Cypriniformes; family Cyprinidae; genus Spinibarbus; species Spinibarbus caldwelli. Next base: position 6,733,400 of record CM077229.1, on the reverse strand, counting down.
GTTGACGGTTTTATCTCTCTGAATCAGCTTTTGAGAGGTTTCCCAGAGCTTTGGCCACAGAAACACGACTGGTGTCTGCAGCTTCTCATTCCACCCCAGAACTCAAACATTTCATTAAATGAATCAATGTCTTAATCAACCAAGCCCCCCCGTCACATTCCAAATACCACAGAAAAACAGATAGACACAAATAAAGGAGAGCAGGGGAAAACCCTGGGCTGGGGTAGGAACCAGGCTAAAAACATCTGAAAGCTAAACAGCGAGCTCTGATCAGATATCCGGCCCCCTTCCCTTCAAAAACCAAGCTTTAGGCTGCGTGATCAAAGAAAACGGCCACAAACTCTTTTAAAACTAATTAACAAAAGGAAAACCTCAACAAACACACTTTCATATACATCCTCTTGATATTTACCGCACCATGGATAACACATTTTCAGATTCATGCTGATTCGAATCACAGTGTTGCCGCAGAACAAATGGGAATAATCAAGAGCAACATGGATGTCTGTTTGCTCTTACCCGGACCGTTCTGTTCAATAAGAGGGAGTATTACGATTTCAAAAGGAAATGGTACACCAAATTAAAGCACAGGACTCTGTGGACCCTCTTAACCTCAGTTATAAACTCCAATAGCCCTAAAAGTGGGAGAAAGTACATTACGTGTGTGAGAATGTGGTTTACTTCACTGTTAAGTATTGATAAGGACTTGCACACAGCACATCTGGCCAATACGTTTAACACAAGGCCTGCATATCAATTAAACCTGCACAAATACAGTCTCTGGCAGGGAGAAAAGGTAACACACAAACACATGAATTATATGGACGACATAGGGGAATGAAACCCGCAGCCAGCGTTTATACACACAACAGGAGATATTGTTTCCCACTGTCTGTTCCTCAGTTCCAGCTGATAAAAGAGAGCCTCAGAGTACATCTAAATCTTCACGTGTTTGGTTAAATGACACCTGTTTATATTTTTGCGGTTAGAAACTATTTTGGCCAAGCAGACAAGAATCTTCTTATTGTTCCAGAGGCACTGGAAAGGTAGCTTTACATTATACAAACACACAGAAACTCAAATATTGCTGAGAGGGCAAAACAAGAAATATCCATAATAATGAATCAAAACATTATTTTGTTGACCCTTAAAAATACCTCAGAAATTTAACTGATTGCTATTCTCCAATACATTAAATCTCAAATAATACAATTTACTGTTACAATGTCTTCCCAGCTGCTCAAATGTCTGATATTTGGTGTTATTGTTGTAAAAGCAAACTGACCGAGAAATATGTTTGGAAAAAAAAAAAATTAATTCTGTTTTCTTACAGGCAGTCCTTGCTTGATAGTTTTCAAACAATACAAACGCCTTGGACAATTTACATAAAAAATATTTACATTAAAAAATAATCGCAGAAAAACTTTGAGAGGAAGATAACTTACATTTGCACATGTAGCAAAGGACGCAGCTTTCTGAAGTTGTCGGAAAAAAAAAATAGCCTACCCAGATTTTATTTTGGCGCCCATAGCCAGTTAGAAAACCAGCCTAAAGGCGTTTTACACACACACACACACACACACACACACACAAAGATAAACAATGACAATATTAAGCCTAATGTCAAGTAGGCTACTCTAGGTGCGTACTGTTGATAACACAGGGATAACATGGTTACCTGCTCAAGGCGAACATGACTTCCGTTCGCAGGCGTACGCATTTGGCGCGGCGTGACCAATTTGTAATCTAATTTCTGAGGTTACTGAAACGTTTTAAAATACGGTTGAAGCACACACACATATGTAACATCAGTTATATGTAAAAGAATAGACGCTTTAGAATCCTGGCGTCAAGGTTCAAGTCTAGCTTCCCATAATTTGGACCCTGGCACTTTTCAAATGGCCGAGGAATCTTTTTCATTGACAGACTGCAGATGGTTTATTTAAAAACTGCAGCAAAAGTCAGCAACTGTAGATCTTTTTTTTTTTCAGCTTCAACACATTACATAAAGTGTTTTCGCATGAAAATCCCGGCACGATCCCGATAAAATCATTTCAAACATTTGACCTCAGTTTGAAAGATGTGCCCCACATCCACTGAGATTAAAGACGGTAAATGATTCAGATTATTAGAGTATCTCAGTCTAAAATGAACCTTTCACAGAGTGAGTCATTTAAAACAAGCCAACTTTGGACCATTAAAAAATTAACAGCATATGAGTGTTCTTTATGTCAACAATTACTAAGAATCTATAAATAAGACTCTATAGTAAGGGAGAACGGGGAGTGTTGTAAAACACATTAACGTCTGTAACGGAGAGATTTTTGCGTTGTGTTTCTCCAACTTTTATCCATATTTGTCTGTTGCATATTTAAGTACTTTATAAATCTAGAATTTATCCTTAAACTATGTAAATTAATGTCAAGTACCATACAAGAGTGCGGAGGGTTGTAAGTAAAAGAGGACTGTAACACTAATAGAAAACATGCACATTATGTGAACGAATGTAGCCTATTGTGGTAATTTACTTGCTCAACATAATACAAAAATGATATCACTTCTCTCCCATTACATTTTTATCCAAAAGCTAAACAGTAAACATTTATCTAGCAAGTAAAACTGTTAATAAAAAGGTATAACAAATGTAGAAATACATAAAACATAACTGTGTGAATGTTAGTCACTCTCACCGCTGTCAAACGCAGGCCTATATAAGCAACACTGTCCCATTTTTGCAATCTTTATGGGTCCAGCAGCTATATTGAACAATGTTACAACCCCCCTTAATTGTCTGGTCAATATTTCTATTTGTTAACTAAAACATGTAAAGTGTGGATGTTAAACAAGAGAACCTGTTGATTCAGATGATACTAAGTTTGTCATTTAATGTCCGTCAACATGAATGGAAATCAAATGATAAACCAGACGTTAAATGATACAGTTTTACCCCCAAATCGTTTTGTGTGCCGTAAACCTGTTATATTTAAACAAAGAGTCCTACAACTTGTTCTGTCACCTCAGGAAGATGGTGGACATGTATGACAGAGATTTTACTCCTGTAGCTCATTTCTAATTGCTCAAACTGATGGTGTTACAGCTCACTCCGCTCTAGCCCTATGCCTTGGGCAAAAACATATTTTTGTAAGAAACTTGAGATGAATAGGGTATATGAAGCCTGTAAGTTTCGCTGGCCGGTACAAACTTTTCTGAAGGTACACACTTCTCTTAAAACAACCAAAAGCTTGAGGCAACATCAACACACATCCTTTCCAAACAATACAACTTTTAGGGTTGATAGTAACTACAACTTACTTGTTTGCAGATCAATCCGTACAGTGTAGGTCTCCAAAAGTTCCTCCAAAGTTCCAGAGCTGAAGTCCTGACAGCTGAACCTGGTCTTCTGCTCTACGTGATGTTCTTTTGAAGCGCATACAAAGTAGGAGTTACTTATGAAAATATGAAACAATTCCACCTCCGATCAATTTAACTTGGCATCTGCGTTTCCAGTGTTTTTCTGTTTCATTCACTTCAAGAACATACTCCAAAACAGTCCGGCGCTGTCCATTGCAAAAAAAAAAAAAAAAAGTTCCGCGAAAAAACACTCGAGTTAAAGTTGTAAAAATTTTGATACACTTACCGGTCTATAGAGCATTACGACGTCATGCAACAGGTGTCAATTAAACATTCAATAGTTTGACAAGAGCGCAAACAAACGCGCTGCGCTCGCGGTGCGCAACAGGAGCGACAAAAGCCTTTTCCTCCTTATTAGTGAAATTAGTAGACAAAAGCAGTCTGGAGTCAATCAGTCCACCTCACAGAGCTCATGCATTCACAACTTTTTTGCACTCAAAACTTCAGTTCTGCATTAAATCCTCCTTTTGCGCAGGAAACACGGAAAACTTTTCAAACTTTCCCCCTCTTTTCTTTCCAGAGGCTGCTCGGGCTTTTAACCTAAAACTCTGGTGCTTCCAGAAAGCACTAAAAGCAGACGACGAAGAAACTCTAGCGACTGCTTCAGTCCGCAGGCAGGGGGGTGAAAGACTGAGTTTTGACTAGTTTGTGCATTGCCTACTCATGGGCCTGCCCTCCCCATCTCTCCAGCTTCGGAACAGGGGAGGGAGAGAAACCACAGTCCTCCAACAGCGCGTTCCCATTTGACGAACACTTGGACTAGTGTCCCAACCACTGCTACTATTAGTCAGCCAATAAAGCTGTAGTAATTAGTTTTTATAAGAGAGATGATCTTTATTGTGGCAGGCCTGGGTATACTTTGGAAACCTAATCACAACTTTTCAAGACTTTTGAAATAGTCAAATACAAAGTTTTACTTTATATTAAACACTTATACATGTGTGTAGAAAAGGTCACACACCTGTGGTTTATTTATTTTTTAAAATTACGATTTTTAAAAAAAAAAAAAATGTTGTTGAATCTTATGCACACTAAGGCTGCATTTATTTTATAAGAAATACAGTAAAATATAAAATATCTTTATTTGACCCTCTAACTCTAGCACTCTCTATTCTAATTCTATTTTATCTATCTGTCTTTTTATTTAAAACACACACACACTTGACCCTCCATCAACTGCATATTTATTATCTAACTGCTAGCTTTAATTGAAAAACTAACACTAGCTTTCTTTTTTTCTGTTCTATCTACTTGTTTCTTCAAAAAAAAAAAAAAAAAAAAGGCTAACCAAGACTTGTTATAGCACTTGCATGTTGTTGCTCTTTTATTGGTTTTGATTGCTTCTATTGTCCTCATTTGTAAGTCGCTTTGGATAAAAGTGACTGCTAAATGACTAAATGTAATGTAAATGTAAAATGTAATATGATTGCATTTTAAAATATCAGGAATAAAAAATATTCCTGTTATGGCAAAGCTGAATTTTCAGCATCATTACTCCAGTCTTCAGTGTCACATGATCCTTCAGAAATCATTCTAATATGCTGATTTTGGGTTCAATTATGACTGGTGTTCAGTTATTAATAATGATTCTTCCTATTATAAACATATTAGAATGATTTCTGAAGGATCATGTGACACTGGAATAATGGCTGCAGAAAATTCAGCTTTGCCATCACAAAATAAAATAAATTTTAAAACATATTTAAATAGAAAACAGTTTTTTTTTATCAATATCAATAGTTTTTATCAATATATCAATACTATGTAATATAATACTATTTTAAATTGTAATGTTTTTCCACAATATTGCCTTTACTGTATTTTTGATAATTTATGCAAATACAGTATTAAAAAATAATAAATAAATGAATAAATAAATAAATAAATAAATATATATAAAATAGTATTTTTACCTAAAATGTTTTCGTTGATTTTTGTTTTTCAAAAGAATTTTCAAAAGCAGTTTAAATTCAATAAGGTTTAGGTTAAATATCTAATTATAGAAGAACTGTAAAATTTGTTTAAAATAGTTTAAGATGAATTACAGCATGTCACATTTACGTCAACCCATACTGCATAAAATGAAATAATATATACTAAGCATTACTCAATATGCAACGTTTATAAAAAAGCAATTAAAAAGTATCATTTAACAACATGGTTTTGAATAACAGAAAGCTGTAACTTGATTCAGAAAACGTTCATGCTGCTCAGACATTGCTGCAGCTCTACAAACGCGTAAATACGACAATCATACTTTTGGCTCTGAGCTCCGGTGGGGTGCAGCCACAGTCCCGCACACATATGGAGCGACTGAACGAACGGTAGATGACAATGGAGGACAAACATGCAGTAGAGGCGTATCGGGTTTCCACATGTGAAGATATTACTTTAACTAGCGTGGAGGGGCCGGCGGGTCAGGCCCAACTCCATTTCTCCAGAACACACATTCTGCGGCGCTGCACTCCTGAGTCACGGCGCACATATGGGCCTGATCTACCGCTGCGTGCCCACCTCTGACATCTGGAGCTTTCTGCTGGCAATGAGTGTGAAAGATTCTGACAGAAGTATCGATAACATCTCAATCTGCTGAGCCCTTTTCCCATCCCAATTGTTGTAACAACATTGAGGGATGAAGGTATTATAAAGGACCTTCTAAAGTTTCATTTCGTACGGGTTAAGGAACCCGTCTCTCTGTGGAAACGGCGAGCTGACTGACACTGCGGCTGTCGTGGGAATGCGAGGCCTTTGAACCCTCTCCCTCATGTCTGCCACGGCAGATCAAATGTAAGCAGAATGTAAGCATGTCAAAATGGCCACGATAGAGACAAGCTAAAAACTCGAAATGCAGCTTTTATCTGACAAACATCCCAGGACCCATTCACTCCTGTACATAATCAAACCCAGCTCCATTCCTCAGGCTCTGACTCGGTTCCAAAACCCTAATCAGAATTGCTCCATTCATTACCTATATATAACATGAGCGCAAGCTTGTCTCATTCGCCGAAATAAAGTCATTTCAGCAGTTTCCCAGAGTGCGTTTCGACATTGTTCTGTTCGATCGGGACAGACAGACATTCTTTTGAGCTGCCGTTTCATCCATGGCTGTTTTTGAAGCTCCAGGTAAGATCATCCTTTAGAAACCTGTCACAGCTTGTAATGGCTCTTACATGTCTGGTTCTTTCTACTGCACTGTACGTGTGTGAGTGCACACTTAATAATGGCCTTGTAATTAGTTGTTCAACTCTCAACGAGCCTGTTAATTTTCAGCAAAATCACTTCTAGACACTGATTTACAGTATAGGTGAAATCCCAGCTCAGGTCTGTCTGTCTGTAATTTGTTGATATGTTTTTCCAAAAAAGACTAGCGTCAGCAGAAAAGAACGGTCTCTCTTCATTCCGTTCAATCTATCATTAGTTCTGCTTGCTAAGGCAAGCATCACTATAACTATTGCTCAAACTAAAGGTTAGGGGTTTCACCAAACTGCCAAACTTAAGTATGAAACTTTAAAGGCGTAACTCATCCAGCACAGTTTGTGCTTCAGAAATGAATGACACCTCCAATCGAGTGTTTGAAGGGGAGAAGTGTGCTGTTACTTTTCTACGTGATTAGACTTATGATACAAAAGACATAATTGCTTTAAAAGAAAATGAAAATGTACTTACCCTCGGGCCATTCAAGATGTAGATGAGTTTGTTTCTTAATCCAAACAGGTGAAATTTAGCTCACCAATGGAACCTCTGCAGTGAATGGGTGCCGTCAGAATGAGAGTCCAAACAGCCTTGATGATGGATTTGTTTATAACACACATGCAGCTTTTTGCTTCTCAAGATGTTAATTGATGGACTGCAGTGCTGTGGATTACTTTTGGAATATTGTAATGTTTTTATCAGCTTTTTGGACTCTCATTCTGACGGCACCCATTCACTGCAGAGGATCCACTGGTGAACAAGTGATGTAATGCTGAATTCCAAATCTGTATCTGAGTATCATGAAGAAATTAAGCGTAGCTACACCTTAGTCTTGTGGTAGTGTTTTGCACCGGTAAATAGTACTCTTTTTCTCTCTCCACATCACATATAATTTTTATAACCTTCCCCTATGCACAGTCACATAGTTAGCGTAACTCTATGTGCACTAAAGCAAACTTTGCTTATGATAATGCCGTTTCCAAGTAGGACAGACAAATTGTTGAGTGCAACTCACCACAAAACCCAGACAATGCACCGCATTCATGTAAGTGACGGGTCTTGTTTTCTTTCATGAAGTCAAGTGACGTGAAAAAAGACGTTTTTCCATGCCTCTTCATCCTATGGACACGGCGTTTATTTTAGGCGCTTGCTGTTCTTTTTTCACTCTCTCCCCTTGCTTTTTGCAATCAGTGTGCCTTTGGCCGCTACGGTTGAAACCACATCGTTTCCACACCCACACACGGACCTCTTATCCTCTGTGCCTCTCTGTAAAAACATATGCAGAAGTATTTCTATATATACATGCACTTTAAACAGAAAAAGAGCTCTACAGGCCACTCTTGTTTGGATATAGGGCTTTATGGGATAGAGATGGCTGCCAATCATTGGCTGCTCTACTTATCCAGGAGTAGCAGCGTGATGATTCCAGGCTGAGGAAGGGCAGAACTCCCTCATTCCTGAGGTGCACTCTTACTGTGTCAGAATCAAGGTGGGCCAAAATTCAGAATTGACCTATCGGTAAGCCCCTCCCCTCGAACACAGACTAGCCAATGGCAGTCGAGTATCAGTTGCACGGGGAGCGGTACTCTGACATCTTTAGGTTTCAGAACCATAGAGAAACATTGGAAGATCTGAAGCTCGCATCAGTTTTATGGAGTTTATGCTTCACAAATGGAAAAACGATGTGCCTGGGGTACTTGTAACACTGATTCCAGTTATCCTGAGAGGATGGGCAATATAATTTCTTTTATTAAATTTCCTGAATCCAAACAAAACAGAGCAAAATGTCCCTAAGTATTCAACCCCAATACAAAATGAAGACAAAAATTAAATTTTCTGGTTGTCATACACTCATTAAGTTACAATTTTCATCTGCTCAAGCAGAACGTTAATGTTATCTTGTGCTTTAGCAAGGTATCTCTGGCTAAAACTAGCTAACATTAAAGTTAGTGAGTCCATGCTAACGTACAAACCTAAATAGCAGACTGTTCTCGCGTCTTTTACAGTGTAGGTCAAAAAGAGATCTATCTATCTATCTATCTATCTATCTATGAATAGTTCTTTCCATCAATACATCCGTCTATATAGAACGATAGGTCCATCTATCCATGAATTGTATCTATCCATCATCCATGAATCATTCTATCCTTCATCCTTCTATCCATCCTTCTACCTCGACTTAAATACAATAAAACTTAAAATTAAACAAAATAACTATAATATAATAAAATACCTAACTACATAATACTATTATTGTTAGAAATTGCAACAATATAAAAATAGAAATATAATACATTTATACATTTAAAATTTAATTAAAACAATAAGTAAAAAAAAAAAAATAATAATAATATCCTGGCCAGAGGAGAACTGGCCCCCCGACTGAGCCTGGTTTCTCCCAAGGTTTTTTTTTTCTCCATTCTGTCACAGAGGGAGTTTTGGTTCCTTGCCGCTGTCGCCTCTGGCTTGCTCAGTTGGGGACACTTAATTTCTAACGATTATCGTCAATTTGATTTCATAGATACTATTTAAACTAAACTGAGCTAGACAATGACATCTCTGAATTCAATAATGAAATGCCTTTAACTGAAAATTGAGTGTTTAATCTTATTATTATACATTACTGACACTCTGTCCTCCAATTTGATACGGTTAAGTGCTTTGACACAATCTGTATTGTTAAAAGCGCTATATAAATAAAGGTGACTTGACTTCTATCTATCCATCTATCTATGGATTCTTTCTATCCATCCATCATCCATCTGTATAGAACAATATATAGGTCTATCCATCCATCGTTCTATCTTATCTATCTATCTTCAAATGTAAAGGATTTTAATTTTTTTTTCAAACAGGGCTTTTACTTCATTAAGTTCAAACTGCAATTTTGCATCCTGTTTGGTTACTTAATTCAAATTCTGAAACTGCATTAGAATTTAAACGCATTCTAAATTCACTTCTGAAAGGCATAACCCCGGTCAGAATATGCTTACCTCTCTACTATGCAGTATGCAAATGCAATAGCAGTATGGATGTAGCATGTCTGGGAATGTATTTATACTGCACACCTGCATACCTCGTACTTCATTAACTGTTGAGAAGTTAATTCTTCATGGAACAGCACATACTCTGAAAGTATGAGTCTGGATGCAGCTCCTGTGATTTCTGGACCAGCCTCAGCACATAAGTAAGGCCTTCTCAGGGGGAAATTCCCTTGAAATTTGCACATTTAAATGGTGGCTTAAATAGTGGTCATATTCTTCTCATTGCCTGTGTTTAGCAAACACAGGCTTGGCGTGGTAGGCCTCTCCAGTGATTTTCCCTAAAGCGACAGGATCTTTCCCACTCTGCATGCTCTAGTCGCTACTTGATATATACTGCATGCAAGTTGTATATCGTAAAATGAGGAGTGTAAACTCGAACAGGAACTCCGCTGGGTGGCCTAAGTGGTGATGTGTAATCGGCAATAAATCCAGTCCTTGGGGGGTCTGTACAAAAACCTGGAGGAGGAAACAAAGACATCTCAACGGGTCATCTGTGTTCCTTTTTTGTGGGTTGAGGCATCAGTATCAAACAGGTTTCTTTCTGTCTGGTGTGGAGAGATGCACAGAAGAGGAAGGAAGGCTTCTGCTGAACACTGAGGATGTCACCACAACAATACAGCTTATGCAGAACTATGAACTGACTCACTGAGTAATTATGGAACATTAGCTCTGATCCAAAACTTAGTGAGCTACCCTGCTGTTTACTGTCTACATAAGCAGCTACCTTCTAATGCAGCATCTTAACTTAAATGGAACATCATATGACTCATTTGGAACACTTAAAAAAATGACTCATGAATGATTTCAAAAAGGTTTGTAGCTAAGCTAATGACACAATACTCAAATAAGCATAAAAATACATAAATATTGGCTAAAATAGTCAATTAAGAATTCATAATCAACATTTCTCTCAACTTTTAGACCATCTTGCTTTTCGCAGTGCATCCTGGGATTATCTTTTCCACTAAGGATACATGTGATTCTGTGTTATTTTTTGACTAAAACAAAGTATCTTAGAAGGTAACATAAATTTAATCTTCTGCCTATATGATGACTTAAAATGCAGTCGAGGTGGGCAGCTCACTAAGTTTGTAACAGAGAAGAATGGTTCATATTGTAGTATTTGAAAGAATAACAGTGCATCGTAATTGACAGAAAACGCTCAAACACAATAAGGACTGAATGATAAAGAGTTTATATACATACAAAGGCAAAAGCTGAATACAATACACCTTTTTGTTATTTTCCATTTTCTTTTTACAGAAATCTTTTATCTTTTCCACACAGACATAAGGCAGTATTTTTTGTGAACGTGAAAAAATCATAAAAAAAGACATGAAAGATTACCATCTTTGGGTTAAATTTGACATTTTTCCATTTATTTTTCTTCATTAAATTAAAGGGGAAAGGGCGAGAATCCTCCTTGACAGTGTTTCTGTGTACTGCATAGAAAAAGAGCATGAATTATTAGAAAGGATAGACCCTTACTGTGACAGAAGGCAGGTTTGCTGGAGCCAAGAGAGCATGATGTGGATGGAGTGATATTGAGGTCTGACACTCTCTTAGGACAAAATCCAGAGGGGGGGAAAAAAAAAAAAAAAAAGTGCCAACTGCAAGCCTGACATATTCTCTCATATAGGCACACAGAACTTTTTAACAGTCTAGAAAATTACCACATCCACAGTTCTGAGTTGCAATGAAGATTAGGTCCTTGTGAATAATGCTGCTTCATTCAACTCAGACACTCAAACAAGTCTATTACACACTTAATAAAGGCGTCCGTTCTGGTGCTTCATCTAGCTGGACTCCAGCAGCTAACCGAGCACAGCAGGCGTGGTTTTGGTTTGACCTTTTATTGTGTCAATTAAGGTTTAAAGGTTTAAATATAAAGCAAACATGATATAAACAGTAAAAGGTCACGTGACCTGGCTTTGGTTGCTGATGAACGACAGGCAGGTTATTATTTGTGGCACTTTCTAGAGCAGACTAGCTTCGTTTGGCACCGAATTCGCTCAGATGGAGAACGGAAAGTCAGACATAAACTTGCCAAATCCTTCAGCGGATGTTTTATGTGGTTTCATGCTTTAAATGGTCTCAGTCCATCAAACTAAGTGGAGGGAAGTAATGCATGAAAAATGTGGCCGTGTTGACGGACCGTTTGGGTAAATAATGACAATTCAAGATGAGTTAATAAGTAAACAATTTAATAGGCAATCTACTTAGGACGCTATAAAAACTTTAAGTGTGTTTACGCGTGTGATAAATTACTATGAACAAAAAATGAGGCTGGGTGTCGAGTGATGCTGATCATCTGACCAAAACGGTCAACACAACATGGTTATTATCTCCTGAAAATGCACGAATGATGCTAATCTAAAATAACACTGACTTTCCAGCAACCCAGAGTGCTATTTGAATCACAGTTCTCAAGCAAAGGCCTTGGCATCCCTCAGTCCACTAGAAACACGGTCACGGATGTTTCTCCAACCCCAAGAACAGATATACATGTTTTGTAATATAAAACACGCTGCAGTTTTCAACATTGCAATCACGCACACTATCAAGGACTGCAAAACAAAAACAAACAATCCCAAAAGAAAAACAAAAAATTACCGTAAGATGAGCTGGAATCAAAATTGAACAAGATGCGGAGAAGATAGCAACAGTACATCATCAACCACATGGTAACAATTTTGAAAATCTTTGTTAACAGCTTTGATTTGACACTTAGAAAGGCTTTGCTTTTACTTTAATTTTAATTTCAAGACAAATGTTAGTGTTACTAGTTCATTCGTATTTTTTTATTTATTTATTTTTTTAAATAGGAGACAGCCATTTTGTTCAGATGGATATATTCTCTTCCCCAGACGCTTGTGCAAATTGTTCAACTAAGTCTAGGTCCAACCATCAACATATATAAATATAGATTTCTGTATATGCATGTGTGTATGAGACGTCTCTGGCAGTGTTCTCACAGTAGTGTCAAGGTCTTTAGTAGCAAATAAAAGAAGATTATAACATCTGTATGACAAAACTCTGATTATCACTAAGAATTATGGAACATGCCACATGATGTAATCCATTTTTTGAAGCATTTAAGTAGACACTATGATAAATGTCTCATGTTATAGGGCAAAATAGGGTAGAATAAAAATCTGGACAGTGAATGGAAAATAAGTCAGGCCCTTACAGCCGCACGAATCCTGGCCGCCCCACGCTTGCTCTTTCTCGCTCTCCCTCCACAGACATGCCTCGGTGAGTTTAATGAGGATGAAAAATGTTCATTCTAAAACATGAAGCAACACCTCATGCTAATTCACACTCATGGCTGAACGCAGTTTCAAGCCAGGTAGATGTAAAAAGCCAAACGGTATGGAAAGTCAGCTGACCACATCCTATGAGCTGCTCCTATAAATTAACAAGAGTGGTTTGCAAAAAAAAAAAAAATTGTGAAACGTATGTTAGAAGCAGCCATGCACTATAACAAAAACAATTAAAACACTTCTATGAAGCCTGTATATGGTTATATAGGTGATTATATAAAGTAAATTCAGGAATATGATGTTATAATGCATTATATAAACAGAATTGGGACACTTTTGGATCTCAATGTTGGAAACTGGCCCAATTCTGTTTATATAATGCACCATAGCATCATATACCTGAATTCAGCCTATACAATGCATTCTTAATGCATTCATGTTCTTATGAATAATTATGACTAGTTTTGTTACACTATAATACTTATCTAAAAATTACACTCTTAAAAAACAACACATTATCAACAGCAAATTTCATGTTGTTTTATAATGCATTATTGTCATTCAAGTTGTAAAGATGACTAAGCAAGGTATTGTGAATTCATTTGCATTCAAAATACTGTATAGATACAGGCTTCATACAAAGTGCTACTGAATATTGGTAGTTTTGGTAATTAGCTACTGAGCAGAGAGCGCTGGTGTAGATCTCTGTAATTCCTCAAAAACACAAGGAGGAATCACTGAGACACATACGGAGCGATCCAAAGCCTGCAGGGAATTTCCACACTCTTCTGTGTGATTAGGTCTGCCTATAACCAGCAATCACACAAATACCAGAGCTCCAGAGAGACACTCACACAACACACAATAACACCCTCTGCAAAGCGCAGGGTCATTCTTTCTCTGATCTGCTCCCGGTTATCACAGCGTTCCTTCTTTTTGTTTTCTTAGTGAATTCTCCAGAGTGCTCTGCACTGAGCGGTGGTAAGAGGCCAGCTCCTGTACTGAAGGACATAAATCGCGAGAGGGCCTGTGATAGCGCGCGTGTGTGTGTGTGCGCGAGGGGTCTGTGTTTAGTCTAAGCGGGGAGATTCAGCCACGGTGTAGATAACTGAGCCCCATATTTCAGAGACCCGCGGGTGAAGCCCAAAACTGTTTGTGCGTGAATGAGATAGCAGACGGGAAGAAAGCGACAGAGATGAAAAACAGGACGGGCGTCATCAATCAGCTGTTTGATTTTAAAGCCCAAAAGAGCTGCTTGTCACATTTATGTCCTCATAAGGAAGTCCATCAGCTGTAATTAAGAGCATAAAACCATAAAATACTTTACAGATATGCAACGTATATGACTGCAATAAGATCTACAGTGCCAGGGGTGAGAATGGCACGCGAACGGGCGTTTCCTTGGCATTGCCCATGTGAGCGTGGGAATATGTTGTTAAAGTGGCTCCACATTGCCACGTTTAGCTTTAGTTAATTATAAATGCATTAGGGTGAATCTCAGAAACATGTTAAGTATATGTCTGGGAAACAGAAAATTACATTTTGCTTTAAGAAAACAAACAGACATTATGACTATGTTTCATGACAATTAAGCACATTTTCCACCAATTCTCATTATCGTAATGCAAAAAAAAGTTGTTTACTTTAATTTAGTATTTGTTTTACTGACTAATTTATGCAAATTTAAATAAATTTTTTTACATTTATTTAACTTTTATTTTTGGATTTTTGAAGGATTTTTTTTAAAACTATAATACAGTATGTTTTGTAATCTCATGAATCTCATGTGAAATATTAAGCCATATATTAAGACATTAAGAATAATATGAATTACAATAATAATAATAAAACTATATAATAATGATATTACCTAATTTAAATGCCTTCAGAATTTTGAGGGAAAATACGTTTAGTTTTCATGAAAATAATGAAGCAATAATGTAGCTTCATTCCATTTTATGCAACATATAATTTATTTATTTTTTTTCCTTTAATATTTTGGCATACAATGTGACCTGGATGTATTTTTATGAAATTCACCCAAATACTTAAACCCGTCTTTTAGTCTAAATCATTCACAGAAACATGAATTTCTGGAGAACAATACACTAGTACTAGTTACAGCTACTAGATTAGTGACTCACAGTGTGACTCAGAGTTCAATCAAATCTGGGTAAAGCAAATGTTTGGCCCAAAAACACGTGGCAGGTTCCCTCATAACTAGTGCATATGGACATGAGGAGAGGTGGTATGGTGATATGGGAGTGTGTGTGAGAGAGATGATTATATTCGCTGTGATCTCATGCTGTGTTGTCTTGTCTGTCGGGCTTATCGTGCAGTATGACTAACACAACACAGCAGGTCAGAGCCATAAACTACACACAGGCATGAATGAGGGAGGGATGAGGAGATATAGAGAGAGAGGAGCAGAGGGCACGTTACACCCAATGTCATCCACAGGGGAAGTCGACTCTGGACTTTAAAGCAACGGCCGAAAACGTTTATCACAAGTTGAACGAGGTTGTATCTTATCACTCCTGTGGCCAGTCCAAAAAGGGAGACTCAATGCCAACGGATATAGACCCATATAACCATAAAGTGAAAGAGGATACACCTGCCGGCTGTGCTAACAGAGACACCCAGGTCTGAGGATGATGATATGAAGCCAAGCAAAGAGAAAGACAGGAACATGATGGTACATGCGAGATGCTTGGGATCAAAGCTTGATGATATCTCAAAAAGCAACCGCAAACTTCCAAATGTTCAAAAAAAGAGAGAGTGGAATAAAAGAAGAGGGTATCTAAACAGCTACTCTTATTTGACCTTATCCGTCAAGAAAAACCCTGTAGTCTCTAACTCTTTGCTTTGGAAAATCGAGCAAACTGAGAAACTACTGCCAGTCTTCATCCCAGTGTGAGACCACATAGTTTTCAAAGTACGGAATGAGTGATAGGTGCCTATTTTCCTATTCCAGTGATGTGTGGCAGCTGCTCTCTGATGATGAGGCACTTCTGCGTCCACAACATCTGCGTCGGCAATACGCCCTCGGCATCAGAGAGCCATAGAAAAACATGACCAAACCAAACCTGCCACATGCAAAGACAAATGTTAGCAGCAATAAACCTACAACTTCCAAGGCAAATAATTTTCTTCCTCTCACCTTTAACAGACACAAACCAGGACTGCGGTTTCTTAAGCTGGTGACAGGTGCATACGGGATAACATTACCCATATTGTCCGTTTCGTAACTTTTATGAACGAGACTTGGGGAGGAAATCGGCCAGTAACCGAGTCAATAGTAAATTCCCAGATGGTGGGGGTTGCAGTAATCTAAACCCGCTACTGACTACAATAGTAAAAGTATGTTTAAGTCTGCACTGACTGTCTGCTGGCACAACTGGAGCATTAACCATGTTTTGAGTGAAACCAGATGGTTTGAGAGTGCAGGAGTTTTGCCCTGCGTGAATGACCCATAATTTAACGTCAGTAACAAAGCATCTAGAAAACAGGGAGAGGAGGAGGGGGGGAGAAAAAAAATCGAAATTGCTTCAAAACGGTTTCAAAATCCTGCAGCTTTTAAAAGCTGTGGCAATAGTGTATATCAAGATAAGGAGACTATTTCCTGACCCTCACAGAGAGAACTTCACCTCCCGCAGGACGGGTTTAACTAAATGAGTGAGCATGTCTTATAATTCTAAGCTTCCCTGCTGCCTGTTTCCCTCTTTCGGTTTCTTCTTCCCCATGTTTATGTGAGTGTAAACAGGATTCTGAAGGTGCGGAGAGGATGAATGTGGTGGTAGGGGATGGGAGAAGGAAAGCCCACCATTCCCACACCCCGAAGCCAATCCAAGCATGCACTTGACTTGTGAGATGTCAGTCTTTCCCATATGTGTCTGTCCTTTGATTTGTGCATGTGGGTGAGGGTACAAGAGTGCTGGCACTCTGTGAAATCAAGTGAAACACAGAAGAAAGGGAAGGAGAAGCAGGAAGAGAGAAGGAGGCAGGGCTCGGCTCCGTGGTCCGGTCCGGTCAGCAGGACTCCTCCAGAGCGTTGACCACCTGCTCCAGGATGTCCGGGCAGTGATCGGCAATCTGTTGCAGGACGGAGTTTGCGTATTCCTGCAGTTCGGCACTCTCTCGTTCACACTGCTCCAGCTCGGATTCCAGCTGAGGAAACAGAGAGAAAAGTGTTGATTAATATTGCATTTTATATATCCATTATCCTAAATCATTCTATTTTTTGAGCTCCACTGTCTGAGACATAATGACTTTATTCCTCATATGTCCAATTTGGCTGTAAAGTGCAGATAATATTCCACAAATGTTTTGCTGCATGGAGTTCTGCAGACAAAATCTTCAAGCATTCAGTGTGAACTTAGTAATGGTTTATTTAAAAGAAATTGCACCAGATTATCATTCTTAAAATTCAAGTGGAATCATACAATGTTTAATTATGCAACAAAGTCTATTTTGGTGAATGTTAATTTTAGAACCCAACTTTTTTACAATCCAAAAAACCTCATTCTACAGTTTCACTTGTGTGCCCATATTTTCATTTTATTTTTGATTATTTTGATTATTATTAACAAATGTAATTATCAATGGCAAAATATATAAAATATAACTATTAACAATGGAGTCTTTCACGAACAAAACCAGCAATCTACTCTTTACCATGTGTTACAGTAATTTTACCACTTTGCATCATCCCTGACACCTCTGGTAACACTTCACAATAAGGTTTAATTAGTTAACATTGGTTAATGCATTAACTAACATTACATAACAATGTGCCATACATTTGTTACAGAGTTTATCCATCTTTGATAACATAAGTTAATAAAAATACAGAGGTTCATTGTTTATGTTAGCTCTGCTTTGATTTTAATAATGTATTTGTAAATGTTGAGTCTATGTAGATTCATGACTTTCTATTTATTTCTCTTTATTTTTAATTACTTTGTTATTTTTTGTTTGTTTAAAACATTAACTAAGATCAATAAATGCTTTAGAGGTATTTTTCCATTGTTAGTTCATGTTAACTAATATAAAGTAGTTAACTAATGTTAATAAATGGAACCTTATTGTAAAGTATTACCACACCCCTACCTTGAAAAAAAATAGTAAAACACAGCTTTCAGTGGCTTATTGTTTAATATAATACAGCAAGACTGACAAACAGTGATGTAGCATCCACGCTGGGTCCACTCTCCTCCGGTGTTAAAAAAAAAAAAAAAAAATCAAGGGTAACAAGCATCCAGAGAACTGTTAAATAGCCTATAGAGAAAGGAGTCTTAACGAATCAAACTGACAAAGAATGAGAAATGAGGGAACTGTGGGGATGATGACTCGGAGCTCATGCGGATGGAGACCCCTCGCCTCTCCCCCACTTACCCTCAGTAAGAGGGTCCCTCTCTGTCTCTCTCGTCTAGGCCTTAAAACACTACTGAAAACAAATCACCTCACCGAGGACTTCTTTTTAAATCATTATATAAAATTCAACACTTGGAATTTGCCAGAAAGGTTTAATTTTCCGCTCATTAAAAGAAACTTAAACTAAAGAGAGGGATTTAACATTTTACAGCACCTCTGTCTAATGATAATCACAGGTGTGGTTATCTTTAATGCTCAAATCCTTTTTCCAAATGATTTCCGTAGAGGTTTGGCTATGGGATGTGGAGAAATGAGAGGAGGGAAGGGGGATTCCTGGGCGCTGGCAGTGCCAAGCACGCCAGGAAATATGCCACGGCAGGAGCAGGTGCCTCTTAACTAACTAAAACACACACTCACACACACACTGTGGCACACGGGAAGCAGATGCTAATGTGGCCAGCAGACAGTTTATTTTCTTTCAAATGATTTAAAAAGACAAAAATATATGCTCATCAAGAGGACTAATTATTCAAACAGTGTGAGACAAAGAGAGAAGGAAAAGATTAATAAAGGGAGCTGAAGCATGTGCATGGATTATCAATTACCGTAATGACTATTTTTATCTTGTTCTCCAGGAAAAATATTTAAAGATCAACTTGAGAAGCTAAATTGCATAACATAATAAACTAGCACAAGATGCTAAGATAATCATTGTCTGATAATCGAGAATGTAACCGTTATGTTTATTTGACTTACCCATTGGCAGGCCAAGGAAACTTTTTCTGCATTTCCTTTGCTGATTTTAGAGAAAAATCAGCGGACGTTTGTGCAATGGATTTAATTTTGGTAATGCGTGTTGAAATGAAGTAGCTGAAAACATATTTAATGTGCCAAAATATTTAATAAACAAACACTGAATGGGTGAGGTAAAAATGAATGCTATTTAATATATATATATTCTCTAAAAATGTCTAAATATCTTGCGCAATTTATCTTCAAATACATGTAGATAAGTTTACAATTTTTTGTAACCAAAAAACAAGAAAATACTGATTAAGGAAATGATTTACTTTGCAGTGCATCAACTGCACTATTGCACTTTTAAACACACACATAGTCTCTGACTAAGATCCCAGTGAACCCAGACTGTCCCGGGTCCCCGTCCGTGGCCTCTGTTTGGCCCTATCTGTACAATCAGTGTTTCGTGGCGCTTTACCGCTTTTAAATTGCTTTTCGGATTTGAACACGAGCCACTGAACCAAAGCCCATAGAAAGTGGAATATTTCACAAAAACCCACAAAAGTATTTTCTTTGGCTCTCCTGGCCTATGAACGCCAACTTTAACAAGGTTAATGATAAAGACATCTGTAACAATAACTGGAAGTAATATTCATACATCATAAAATATGTTTCCCTTTCATGTGTGTTTTTGTGTAGGTTTGGAACGTGCAACTATTTCATAATTAATGAATCAAAACATGCCGGGGTCACCGGGGGCAGGCGGAGAGATCCATCAGACGGGTGTTTGCACAACTGTAGGGCAAACACGTTGGGAAGAGAAGTCCTTCATGAGCCACACAGCTAATGCTAATGCTACGCTAGGCTAGGCGCTCTCAGGGTTTGAAAAGGGAGGAGACGGATATGCCAGAGAAAGTCTTTCCATCTCAGGGCCTCTGAGGAAGGAGTGAGCAAAGGGGCTGGTCAAATCCTGGATTTCGGACCTGGTCAGGAATTAAGAGGGCATAATAATGCAAAAAACTGACAAAATGCTACGTGAGAAGTCTAATTTCTGTACAAAAGACTATAAGGCAGATTTTTGTTTGCACAAGGAGTCTGACAACAGCCAGTGCTTCACACAGAGATCTGATCTCATCATCATCCAGTCCGTCTGGAATGACATGAAGAAACAGAACAAACTGAGACAGACTAAACCCAGAAGAACTGTGGCAACGTCTCCAAGATGCTTCAAGAAACCTACCTGCAAAGCTGCAGTACTGTTAAAAGTTTTAGGCACTTGTGTAAAAATGCTGTAAAATGAGGATGCTGTCAAATGCAGTTGAAATGTAAACTGATTGATATTTCCTACTGACACACTACAGCAAAAGATAGAAATAACTGACTTAAAACCATTTTTTAGCTGGTGAAAATTCTAGTGTTCTAATAATTTCAAAGGCTGATGCAGTGTTGCTGGTATCCAATATGCCCATATATATATATATATATATATATATATATATATATATATATATATATATATAATGTGTTACCAAGTGCAAATGAAATGAGCACCTATTTTGCATAACATTTTCTCAAAGTGCACCAAATTTGGTACAAGTTGATGCAAACGGCTGATAGTGATCATCTCAAAATGACCAAATATTGACCAACCTGGGCAACATATCAGTCTATAACTGTTTTGTAAGTAATAGAACGGAAGCACATTCCTCAAGAAACTGCATATTCTAAAATATTGCAAATCAATAAAAAAAAAGCACGGAAATTGGCCGTCGGGTCATTAGGTGAGGGCCGCCCTGGCCCGATTTAACTTCTCATGATCTCGTCACCTGTGACAACACTCCTGGGAGGCTGGAGTCCAACACGTTGGCCAGGAGAAAAGCGAAGACGTGATGGAGACGAACGAGTGAGGGAAAGAGGAGGAGTGTATTGAGTCATGAGAGGAAGGTTAATGAGCCTCATCGGGGGCTGATGTATGGGCCTGCGTGAGGGCGCAGTTTGGCAGAGCGCCGCTGCTGTTAGCCCCATTAAGAGCAGACAGTAGAGAACTGGAGGAGAAGGAAAGACTGGCCAGGGGGCGGCTAATGCTGCCACATGTGTGGCCCACCAGGGCTAGAAGAATTGAGCGGGCATGTGGAAGTTTGTGAAGACAATGCTGCTTTTAGGGTGCTGGCAATCAGTGTTAACAGTTACATCATGTTACTCCTGCAGAAAGCTCAGCGGAAAGGCCTGTCATTTACAGCATTTTACACATCACATTCTTGGTCACTTATTATATTTTTAGCTAATTTGTGATTTCAGCAACCAACAAGAGTGCAGCGCACACAGCTCTGATTGAAATCCATTCCACAGAATTTTTCCATTAAGTTGGCAGATTCTGTCTAGTATAGATGCACAATTTATAAAATTAAAATTGCGAGATGGTTTAGTGTAATCTCAAAGGTTGCAGGTTAATTAAATAATTATATGCACTCCATGTTTCAGAGTAAAGCACAGCAATGTTTTATTTAAATTTAAAAAAAAAATCCCCAAATCATGCAACCTTACTTTCTAGACTTATAAAATCAAGTATTCTATGAAAGATAATATATGATATGTTTGCATAACTTTTTTTTCAGAGTAGAGATTCTATGCTTGGCTTGTGGTTATTTTTCTGAATGGTATTTTATGCTGTTTACAAGTGTGTATTCCTCATCGTTTGTATGCAATGACTTTACCTATAGACTTAACCTAGAAGAATTGCTTTACATACAATTCTTAATCATAATGGGAGTGAAACATACCGTGACTGTTACAAAGAAGGGACTGAATTCTATTGGTCATAAAGTACATAAATGAAATTAATAGAGAAGCAAAATGTTACTTATATTATGTACATTAAGTAACATATCTTTACTCATAACTCCCAAAAAGTAATATGGTTACATTAAAGGCTGGAATACACTACACAACTTAAAAATCTGAACACAAGATTTCATTGACTTGCCAACTTTGTAAAGGATTACAGAAAAAACTGAGCATCATACAGTAAACAAATGAGGTTCACACACTACTTTCATGTCGCCCAGAACACAACAAATGCAGAAACATGTTCCTAGGAGATGCATGAGAAATTAAAACAATGTGTTCTAAATTCAGCTCAAAAAAATCAAGCATGTTTAATATCCTCCAACTGGATGGAATCACAGTTTGAAGCTTAAAAAAATATATATATTTTTGCCCATCATACATTATATGAATTTCTATGAAATCTGTCAACTACGACAGCCCAAAATCTGCAGACTGGCTTTGACTTCTGTCAACTAACAACACATCCAAACTTCAAAACGGGCAAAAATCTGTAAAAATCAAAAGTTGCGTAGTGTACGGAATTCCTAAGAGTCCCAAGTGTTATCCCAACAAAGAGATCTGAATGTTTAAGCAAAGTGATTTATACAGCATAACATATTACTGTACAAGCACTAAATATAGAAGTTCCTTTTAAATGTTATACACAACTAATACCTGAACAAACTTTAGCAGGTGCAACACAGACACATAAAAAGAAGAAGCTCCTTGGTGTGACAAAAGGACCATCACTTCCTGTTTTATGACTGTTTACTTAGCAGAAATCCTCAAAAAACAGAGCTATAAAGATAACAGATAAAGCGCTCCATACAGGGAAAGTATCCGTATCTGTCCCCACACCAGCCTTGACCCAAAAACATGAGGAAAGTGGAGAAGATGAGAGACAGAGACGAGGTAACAGGCGAGAAAGGAGAGCATTATCATGTGTTATCGTTGCAGATTATTATCAGGTGTTATTGTGTGCGCACGGTCAGCCTCCTCCGTCTGTCTTGATAAACAACAGCTACATTAATGAGAGCAGAACAAATACAGCAGCGGACCATCACAGTCAGACAATGACAGGAGAGTCTGGACTGTGCTGACGGCACTGACGATGACTCAGAGGATGTGTTTCAACAAATGCTGGGCCGCACATTTACACCTGGAGTGGCACATGGAGATCAAGCGGCTGAACTCAAACCCTTCAAGCAAATCCGCTCTCCACATCACCCTGGATGACACAGCCTCATCTCTGCAACATATACTCATCCATCCAGATCCTCCAATTTAGTGGGACAACGGGGAATGTTAACTAGTAAGTTCTCAACCCCATAGCTAAGGCAAAAACGGCACTCAGGAGCATCCAAGGCCGTAGCTAACAAGCTCCTATCAAAAAAAGAAAGCGAGAGTGTGAAGTAAAGGGGGAACTGGGGTTGAGGATTGACCGCCTTCTGCTAAAGCAATCAAGACTTTGTTCAATAAATCTGCATAACAAAATAACGCCATTAGCCTTTCCCCTAAATGTGACACTGCTACAGTATTTTGAGAGAAAACAATGACTCCTTTAGCAGGAAACGTTGCTCTTTTTTATCACGGGACCGTATTAAAAGGTCCTCATAATTTTTGAGGAGGTGGAGGCGCTGATTTACAAATTTTTAAGAAAATCCCCCTCAAAAAAAACTTTGGGCCACTTTTCTCCTCCAATAAAGTAAGATGAAGTCACTTGAAGCTCCCTTCTTGAAGGTTCTTCGTTCCAGGCCAAGCTTCAAATGCTCCCCTCTGGTGTTCTTCTGCTGGTTCTTGTGTGCCTTTACCTCTGCCAACCCAACACACCTCCTGGATGGAGGTTTTATCTCCTTCGACACCACTTATTTTCCAACAGGAATGAGCTAGATGAACTGTAGCCTTGACCTCGGATGCCACACTGCCCTTAGACACATGCATACACTCTTAAAAATAAAGGTCCCTCGAGATGCCATAGAAGAACCTTTTTGTCTAAATGGTTTTGTCTAAATAAACCTTTAACATCTGAAGAACCTTTCTGTTTCACAAAAGGTTCTTTGTGGTGAAAGAAGGTTCTTCAGATTACAAAAAGGTAAGGAAGAGATGGTTCTTTAAAGAACCTTAGATTGAATGGTTCTTTGTGGAAACAAAAATGGTTCTTCTATGGCATTGCTTGAAGAACCTTTTGAAGCACCTTTATTTTTAAGAGTGTACTGCACGTATTGCGCTAATCTGATTGGCTTCACACAACTTCAAAGGTACATCAGTCTACCTGGAAACAAACTCAAGATGAGCTGTATTTGTCAATGGCAAACATGCATCAAATCCCTGAAAGACACTCAAGATACTCTTTGTTTGTGGCACTTGGGAGCCACAAAGGTATCCAAAAGGTAAACCAGATATCCAAAAGCAACTACTTTTGGATGACCAGAAATTCTGATGACAAAATCTACACACATTCCTGCTTTTTTCCCTAGTGTTTTCTCACCATCTGATCATGGACCAACACTTCTGTGCAATTATTTGAGATTTATCTATCATACTTTTGTAGCAGCAACTTTTTCAGATAAACCTGACCCTGACAGAGCAAACTGTGGTTGGCCGCTTTACTCATCAGTCTCTACCTAGATGGGTCTTGGACTGTATGAACTGCAAAAGCATAAAACCATCCACCTTTGTCCCTCTTCCAGCTGCAGACGCAAGTCTCCGAACGCAAACTCTTAATGGAGAGTTTTAAGAGATTTACGCTCCATTCTGACTGCTATGGTTGGGTGAATAAGCTACAAGCTCCTATCTTTGAAATCTGCTTTATCTTTGTTAGACTAAACCCTGCACTATTCTCTTTACTCTCTTCTTATCCTTCCCTTGTCTCTCCCAGCTTCTTAGCAGACACACAAACATATCTCTAAAAATGGTCTCTTTGGATCCTGTTCAGCTCATGACGAGCTCTTTCCCCACTTCCTCCTCGTTAGAGCAGGAAGCCTCTGCGGCTTTATAAGAGCCACTTATACTGGGATCTTTCTCGGTTCGTCTTTCCTGTGCTTATCCTCATACTGTACTTACAGCATCCTAGCAGCTTGACGTACCATTTTAGCTTCCATTTCTCCCCCAATTTCTGAACTGAACACTCCTGACATGACTAGCCCCAGTGCTGTTATGCAAACTACTCGAGCCAATCAGAATGGAGGGGGCGTGGGCATTTATAAAAAGCAACTGCATAATGACCGCATCTGATTGGAACTGCCCTCCGCCTCATCTGCGGCCGGATCTTTGCACCCCATCAGTCAAGTGTAATTGAGTTTCAGGGGGGAACGCGGACACACGAGTCGCACCCCTGCCCGCAACTTTGAACGAGGCTGAAGGACTTCAGCGGAGTGGGGCACATATTACGAAGTATGTGGTCAAGTCAGGGACGCAATCACGATCGAAACCCAGATTGAAATAACTTTAGTGTTAACACCCACCACAAGTTGATGAAAGCCCCAGTTTTGATTTTTGCACTGCTTAGATATTTTTCGTTTTTGTTTTTTTCCCTCCAATGGCTCAGCCCAAACTGCCACAGGGGCTTCAGGATGCATAGGGATAAATTACAACCACATTCCTCCACAGGCTCCGAGCGGCGCAAACTTTCCTAGCTGCTCCTAACGATCATGGCTAGACTGTTGTGAATCCTCGTTTGCTAACGAACAGGAGACTGAGCTATGTGAAATGTCACCGCTGTAGGAGACGAAAAACAGCAATGTTAACGAGCCAATCGGTTTTCTATGGCAACGGATCTTAATGGAACGGGCCTCACCCTAAACAAACCATCCCGATGGTTAGCATGGAAGCACTCAGGCTTTAAAAGAGCCCAACAGGCTATTAAACATTTGTGGAAAATAACCCGCTTTCAAACAGTGAGTTTCATAAAACCCTTCTCAATTCTTAATGCCTTTTATTAACCTGATAGGCCCTGAATGAGCTGTAAGACTCGTAATATGGCTGCCTACTGGCTTAGACTGCGAGCAAAAACGAAGAAGGAGTCGGATACATCAGGGTATCTTTTTCCAAGCCAAAGTTCAATCCGAAACAGATGCCATGACTGCGAATGGTGTGGGTTGTCGCATGTGAACACGCAAATAAAGCCATCAGAAAGGCAGCGCCACAGACTGACGGCTCCCCTCTTGGCAGGATGATTCATCAGCTGGCCGATAGAGTGACAAACCTCAGAAATATTTCATGTTTAGACTGAAGCCCCGTTTTTCATTACTTTCAAAGGACAGAAGAACAAATAAACACACATAAATACGTAAATGAAAAATCAGAACATAGCTATGATTGAAATGTTCGGTTCTATGGCACGTCAGCTGGTGTAGTTTATGCTGTTGCGGCTCGGTCGGTGTAACCCAAGCTCGGGAACGCAAAAACCCGATTCGTCAGGGCGCGAAAATAACAATAAACCTGCTGAAGTACTTCGCTGTTTGCCTTGGCGGCTTCCAGCTGAGAAGGCTCAATCGTGCTTATGGTTTCATCATTTGGGGGTATTTATTTCATATATTATTCTTCCTCTCGCCCCGAGTCGAATGTGTTGCGAGACGAACCCTCGTTCCAGCTCTGGAGTCTTAGGTGCTTTCATACATATTCACTGGGTGGAAAAATAAAGGAGAAGCGAGCCCTGGAACAGACAGGCGCGGGGCACAAAGGGCTCATCTCGCATCGCTTTGAAGACGGGACCGCGCTTTCCCTTGCTCTGGATGTTTAGGGGTCGGTTGAGAAGTTTTGTTGGTTTAGCCGGTCAGCACCCCCTCAGGATTAGCACTCGTTGAAACGATGTATTACAAAAACAGCGTTTGAGAGTGGGATTTAGAAAAACTCAGGACAAAAGGAACCAAAGCAACAGGACGTGGTTGAGACTTCAGTTCAGATTAGAGTCTAAAAAGAAGATTTTATATTTTTTAATGAAAATCACTAGTGCTTTTCTAGTACACTAGAACAGTCATGATGTTGTAGGGTTTTAATATGAGATTGCTAAGGTATTCAGAGTGGTTTTTAGTCTCTATGATGTTCTTGTTTCTAGACGTGACCTTTAAATGTAAGTCTAAGGAATTTATCAACACTTTATTATCCTCCAGGTAAAAACTGTAAAGCTGGAGATTTTATCCATGTCTGTGTAGGACGAGCTATAAATCAAAGATTAATACTAGGTTAGATGTTTGTTTAAATCTGTAATCTTAAGTATGAACAATACTACTATTGATGCTTGCCTTAGCAATCAATGCATCAAAAATCAATAAGTGGTCAGTCTATGACGCCTCTGTGTCTCACCTCCTGTCTCTGTGATGTGTTTGTTTTAAGGAGTGTTCATTCAGACAACTGCAGTTCAGACGTCTCTACTACGTTAAACTGTCTGCAACCACACACCTTTGTGACTTACAGATGACTACTGCTATTACTGACACACGGCGTTACTTGAACAATGAAGTGAGTAAATGAACAAGAGGCAGAGAGACAGAGACACTCATAATGTAAAGGCC
Source organism: Spinibarbus caldwelli (assembly GCA_039654775.1). Classification (NCBI taxonomy): domain Eukaryota; kingdom Metazoa; phylum Chordata; class Actinopteri; order Cypriniformes; family Cyprinidae; genus Spinibarbus; species Spinibarbus caldwelli. The sequence goes on along the minus strand of CM077229.1, from coordinate 6,706,040 downwards.
CACTTACAGCAGACATATGCACCGGCTCCATGTGTTTTCATTAATCGTGGCTGTGCGGGTTGTGGGCTTGTTCCACTATGTTTACCCCCATTTCCTGTCCGTTTAAATTACACTGCACTTATGCAGCCCTGGATTCATGGGCCTGTCAGCCTGCAGCCCGACCCACCGGGCACAGACGCACTGCAGTCACCAAAACGGCACATCAGGGGGCTGATCCAGGACCAGCTTCTGTTGCTTTTAACCAACAGTCCTTCCTGAAGAGCCGGTGGCGGTCCATCAGAGGAGGTACAGGAGACGGAGCCTCCTCAAATATCTATTCAAATTAATCTAAGAATTAAAATGATAAAAATAACAAGGGATGCGCTGATATTAAAATTGTGGTTGATGATAATACGCCAGTCTTTTTTTTTTTCTTTCTTTCAATAAATGGCCTATATTAAATTTCTATTAAAAAAGCACTTGTATCATGTTGTATTGCAGATCACTTTTACTGCTTTTGAGGTGGGATATGGCTAAGATTAAAGACAAGTCTGGTGGTTTGGTTAGGGTTAAGGGTGGGTTAAAATGTAGGGTTAGGGTCAATAGTGTAATTACAGATGTAATTACAGAAAGGTTTTTTTTTTAATATAAGTACAATGTAAAAACATATGTACAAAAATAAGTGCATTGTATCAAATGATTAATTTAAATATAAGTAGTTAAATACACTTAATATGAAGTGGGTCCGAAACGTTAATAAATAAATGACAAATAAATCAATTTAGGCATCACAACATTATAATGTATAGTATGAAAAAGTAATATTCATTTTGAGATTTGCTAAAGATTAAATCTGACAGTTATAAAATTATAGTGTATACATTGTATAGTGTAACTTATAGTGTTATACATTATAAATGAACATTAGGATTAGGGTTAAATGCATACAGTACCATTTCAGTTATGGGTAAATACAAGTTTTTTTTGTCATCTTTTGTCTTTTTTGTTCTTGGATTTTTGTCTTGAAAAAAGATATCTGTGCTGTTTTTCTTTCGTGTTCTTGAGCCAAGGAGAATATTAATCACTGCATGAATGCCAAAACAGGCAGATTAGTACACTGACCAATCAGAATGAATATGCAAATGACACAGGATATGTTTCCAAATGTGATCGAAAAAGACAAAAAAGAGAAGAAATTAAATTTGCTTTCTTCTGTATCAGAGGAAGCCTTTCAAGCCAATTAGCTTTCAGTAATGCTTTCAAATGCAACAGGTGAAGAAAGATTATCAAACTTAGCCAAAATACTGCCAAAGTCTACATTTTTGAAAGATTTCATAAAAAAGAATGACAGGGCCATATAAAAATATGCTAAAATGAAAGAGCAGAGGTTGGAACATTAATCGCAGTCCAAAAAGACGACATGATTATCAAAACCTACTACAATCTAGTACTGGTTTGATTTAAATATCAGCCTCCCTGGAAAACTCCCTCACGGACCCACACTGGAACCCACACAGAGATCTGACGCCAGCTCTGACAGGTGTGAGCCTGTGAATCATCACAAAATCTGCATGAATCCTTACTGAACTCCTGATCTATTCGAAGGGGAACATCTGAAAACAGATGGCTAAAATAAACATCTATCGGAGTGCCAATCGGAAAAGAAACAGAGAGGAGAAGCGAGCGAAAGACGGATGAAGGTGCGCTGAGAACGAGAGCAGGAAGAGGGAGGGAGAAAGAATGGAGGACTCAAGGCCTAACAGATTATTTTTGTTCCAGCCCTGAGGTCATTAATAATCAATCTTTTCTAGTTCATGTTTTATTCAGAGTGACCCGTAAAATGCAAGGCTCTCCCCTATTTATACAGCTGGCTTTGTGCTGCCAGATCACAGCCAGATGACTTTGGCCAAGGGCGGTCGAGCACTTCGCTTCTCTCCTCCAAGATTGTAAACTTTACATACTGATCTAAGATCAGCAGCCTCTAAAGAAAACAACAGACTCAAACGTTATGAGAGAGGAGGTGAAACTGGCCACAGAACATAACTGACAGTAACTTTCATCAAACAATGACTGTACATCATAGACACAGCTGCAGTGCAGGAGTGGGCCGTCTCACAGCTGCGGACAATGTCACAGATGATTGCATCCTCTCAAGGAATTATTCATAACAAGGTGTTGAAAGCAACAAAAAAAGTACCATGGTATTACCACCATTGGGTTTAGCTACATTGATGTTATGTATATGTACATATATAAACATAAATGTACGTGTGTGTGTGTGTGTGTGTGTGTGTGTGGCTAAACATATATATGAAAAAAGTGCCATGTTATTTAATAGCATGCTAACAAAATATAAATATATATATAATAACTCAATTTAAAACAAGTAAATATATTTTTCATATGAAAAAGACAGGTAATTACATAAAAAATGTAAGGTATTTAAAAAAGGGTTTTAAAATTAAAGGGATTTAAAAGTGCATTGTAAAAAAAAATGATATTACATATAAAAATAAATAAATGAATAATAATTTTTGTTTTCATATGCACCATGGTATCTGTACCACAGTACCATCAAAGTCCTCATTTGTAACGGCATATTTATTACTCACAACCTAATAACCCTAAAGCTAAACTCTAAAGGCCCTATTAGATGTATAATGCACAGTAATTTTGTTTTTGTTCCTGAAAACGCTAATTCTTCATCTAAATGGGGTGCGTTTTTGGTGAGTCTATTGTCTTTGTTGGCTCTGTGGGTTGTATGACTGAGTGGTTCTTTCAGCTCCGGCTTAATCACCTTCCTGCATTCCAGCCATTTAAACAGAGATGCAGTAACATCCTGTGAACAGCTCAAACCAAATAAAACAACATTACGCCATAAACAGAGAAAAAAAAACAGGCAAGGAGGACGAGTAATAAAAGAAGCATTGACCACAACAGAGGACGAGCTGGCGGCGAGGCCTAATAGGGCGGTTTGGCGGAGTTTAAGTACTATATGACTATGAGTTCAGAAGCGTGTGTTTCTGTGTGCATTATGATCCTCTTGTGTGTTTGCATTGTCTGCTTCCTGATTAGTCTATACTGGTGATGCATTGCGGGCGTATGTATACTTGGTTATGCAATCTTCGATTTTCCTGTCTGAATAACTCCGCCAGTCACCATTAAGAATGAAGGGAGAAGTGCTTTGGAAAAAAGCCCAAAAAGTGCTGAGAAACAAACACAACAAGAAGATACTTTGAAGAATGTTCTAACTGTTTTGTCAATGAAAGTCAATGGGGTCCAAAACAACCCTAGACCCCATTGACTTTAGATAATTTCATTGTGTTGTACGGATGAAAAAAAGAGGACATTCTTCAAAATAGCTTCTTTTGCATTATAAGTTATAAAGGTTTGGAAACAACATGAGAGCAAGTATCTGATGACAGAAACGTAATTTTTGGGTGAGCTATCCTTTTAAGAGAAGAGAAACAAAAAGGAAACAATGTCTTTATATGCTATAAACTGTGACAGAGACAAAGGAAATCAAAGTAAAAAAAACCCAAAGTCCTACATTACCCAGCTCAGTGCCAGCTTAGAGTGCCAGGCCAGTAAAAAGGAAGCCCATAAAAACTTTTAATTAAAAGATCAATGTTTAGCTTCAAAGAAAGGGCAAGGGCTCAAACAGTGCACGGCCCCTCGTAAACACTAAATCACATTCTGAATGCAAGAGGCTTGTCATTAGTAGAGGACTGGGCATAGCGGACACCAACCTCAATCCTCTATGGGCTCGGTGGCGACTGTGCCACAAAGGGCCATTCAATTAGTTACTAATATCTCGGTTTATGAGAATGATGATTAGCAAAGAGCCCCCTCCCAAATCGAGTGTACAGAGAGGCATATGTGCCATCAAAAGACACCACAAGCAAATTCATGTGGATGTTACTAACAATAATGGACTGAACAGAACATGCTAAATAAGCCAATAATGAGCCCAGACTTTTCTCGTCAATTTGAGCCTGTCATGGCCAAACTGGCCCGTTCTGGCATCTTCCGTGCTGAAGGGATCTAAATGGGCGAACTGCAGCGCGGAGAGAATGCTAATGTAATGTGCTACACTCCCAACGCAAAGAAAAGAAGAGAGGTCAAAGAAGACATCAATCAAACGGGCTTGTGAACGCCGGCAACTCAACTCGTTCAATCCACCATCTGCAAGTGATTCCACCATCAGAGAAAGACCAAAAGTGTCTTCAAGCGGATTGTGTCTTACATGCAGGACATGTAACTGAAGAATGAGCAGGATCCCATACATGTGGATACCATATGGATGCAAAATGCTAAATATCTCCGAGCTATTGGATTTGGAGAGGAAAAATCCTGATATATGTGTAACCGTTTGAGAGGTAAAGCCTAACCGGTGAAACCTGAAATATTCATTATCTCTGCCTTAATATGTCCGACACGAAATTGGCATGTTGGCCAAGCTGAAACGACGCTGCCAAGTGTTGCAACCCTGCACAAACCTGCACGCTCTTGAACGATCCTGCATAATTCATTTTCTCCATACTCACCGATTTATCTGAGGACCCAAATGAGTCAAAAACCTGGTGCGAAGGTCCACGAGTTCTTATCACCCCCACACATGACAGCGGTGCTTTCTAAACACTGTCAATGATAGTTTGGACAAGATAAACACAGAATCATTGACCTTAGAGAAGGTCCGGGAGGAATAACAGTTTGGAGAGACCAAGCAAAAACAGAGCACTTTTCAGGATAGCCACTAGTGAAGGGCTTGAGACTGCAATTGAGGAACATTATTCTGGAAATTCTAGTCCCTTTTAAGCACATCATGGGCAAGAATTCAATTCAAAAACCAAAAAACAGACCTCATGTTTACATAGCGCAGTAGCCTAAACTGACCAGTGGCAACACTCAGTTTGAAAAGGCCGTGCAACCTTTCAGTCCGTCCGTGTCCCTTAGAAAGTGCCAATTTTTGGAACAAAGTTTACTTGCAGCAAACTAAAAATCTTAAACATTATTTGTTCGCTGGCCAAAGGCTTGTCATCAGGCAGCCCACATAAAAAAAAAAAATACATTTCAATAATGTCGGAGTGTGCCAAAAACCTGCCAAGCAGATAGTTCCCCGTGCAGTGAAACACATGAGCATTGTATGAGCCTTGGCACCATCACAGCAGATCACTCTCCTCTCCTCTTGAGGAATGGGGCTGATTTAAAGCGAGTATAATGTATATGTAGACTTCCAGACAATTTATTTTTCTGATGTTACAAAAAGCATCAGGGATGGATGCAGAACGCACTGACGCAGGAACTAAACCCAGTGTCCGTTTGCAGACAATTTACTGTTACGGTAGGTATGGCAATGGGTTCAAAGTGAAGTGCAGAAAATGGATCCACGCATACATTTATTACAGAGAGGGGATCGTTCATCATGGAGAGACTAAATCCAGCCACTGCCTCCTCAAACGCTTCTCTCTTTTGCCGTCCAAATGCTGACACTCCTTTTCTTTATCGCGCCATTCCAGTTGCTCTTCTCTTTTTTTTAAATGTCTTTCTCGCCCCCCCTTCCTCCACTCTTGGCTCTCCCCCGCCTTTTAAGTGTGCCTTGGGTAGCTTTTTGGTTTTCTTTTGTTAAAGTAACAGTAAATGAAGCTAATAAAACACAATATATTGGACTATTTATTTTCTGTAGGAACACATTCCACTCTATAAAGAGGACTACTGGCATTTACACAGCGCCGGACTGATTCTTAAAGCCAATAGGAGATTTATAGACAGCGAACGTTAGCGTCAGCTAAGGGCCGTGAGGGCCAGGCCAGATGGCTCCAATATTCAATGGGTGACAAATCCAAGTACCCGAGAAACCTTACGGTACCTTGAGTTCGCATATACGCATAAATACACAAACTTTATGTGCTAAGTGGAGTCGTGAAAAAAAGGCAAGATGGATAAAATGTTACATCAATTTGAGGACAAAACTATCAAGTCTTTTTATGGTAACAGTTTACAAAAAGGTTTCATTTAGTAACATGAGTTAATGCAACAGGTATTATGAACTAAGAATAAACAATACTTTTACTACTTTTACATTTGTTTGAATCATTTTTAAATTAATTGATCTCGTTTTGTTAATCTTCACATTTTTACATCTACAAACTAATACATTTTTACATTGTTATAATGATCATCAAATAATACAAATATATCTGTATTGTTTTATATAATAATAATAATAATGATATAAAATAGAACAAAACATATACAAATATTGTTTTTGCTTTAAATATGTAAATATATTACATATTACAAATTAAAACTAGTTAAACTATGAAGAAATTAAGAATGAAAAAATTGTATTTTAAAAAATGTATATTAACTTAAAGCTAATGCATTAATTCATGTTGATGCACTGAACTTTACTGTAAAGTGCTAACCTTTTCATAATGTGGATCCTCTGAAAAACACAACTATCAATTCTTTTTTAACAGTTTACACTAAGGTTCAAATTAGTTAATGCACAAATATTATGAACTAAGAATGAATAATACTTTTACAACTTTTACATTTGTTTATATGTATTATTTTTTTTTAATTGACAAATTATTTTAATCTTGGTTAATGTTAATTATTACATTACATTTTCCATTTTTTTTTACACCTACAAACAAACAGATTTTTATCTATTGTTTTTACATAATAATAATAATAATAATAATAATAATAATAAAATAGAACAAAATATATACAAATATTGTTTTTATTAATATTGTGTTAACCTTTTCATAATGGGAATCCACTAAAAGAACAACACAACTGCGAACACACCAACATAGGTCACCAAAATCAATGGATACATACAATGAAAAGTGATACAATTCAGTGAAAAGAGTATCATCCTTTCTTACTGTACCTGTTCAGGGCTCATCTTCTGGAGCTCCTCCTCCCAGGCGTCCTGTTGGCTGCGGTGGTATGCGGAGGGCGGGGCCAGGTCCTGCAGGATGTGGGGGTCTCTCTCGTGGCACAGGGCCGTGAGGTGGCCGATGTACAGTTTCAGCTTACTGCGGTTCTGATTGAGGTCTATGAGTGGGGGGATAATCTGTCCAAAAACAGGAATGAGGAAATGGGTTAGAGATAAAGAGTCATTTTAATCTCAGTTTTCCTCTACTGTTCAAGAATTAGATATCTGGACACGAGCCAGGGAGATAAAAAGTCGGGTATGCAGACGCATGCTAAAATGACACCCAAACAACACTTTTAGCAAGCCAGAACACAGAGTTCAAATTCGGCTTTGTCACATATGATTGTATTCAAAAAGAAGGAGGGAAAAAAAGAACAATGTTCAGTGAAAGGTTGCGGATGATTATGGATGATAGACCACAGCTGAAACACATGAATCACAGTGAGAACAGTGGTATAATAAAAATGTGTCAGGAGAAACATTCCCATTCCAGGAACACAGACAAACAATCTCAGTTACCTGGACCGCTGCCGACAGATGCCCGGTCTTTACAAAACATCTCTATACACACAGCAGACACTCACACGGCTTTTCCATATCCATCAAAATAATACATACACTTGTGTGGAAGAAAATCCAGAAAACATATGTCTTTGTGCCATGTGTGTATCCTACTGGCTTCAACAAGGAATTCTGGTACAATGCATGATTGAGCCATCACATTTGTTTTCACATCAATCTAAAAGTGAGATAAATAGCAACATGCGGTTTGTGTCGAATTGAATGAGAGTTTGTTGTATGCTTTATTTTTGCATGTCGTTGCCTAGCAGTCAAAAGCCTGAACTGGAACTGACAGGCTGTAGGTTCATACATATCAATATAATGTAATGTAATGTAATATAATAATACAATATAATATATGATATTCGGTACAATTACATAATAATGTAATTATGTAATAAGAATTATGGAGTACTAGCTTTACAGATGAAAAGTCATAAAATAGACATAATATAATATACATAAAATATAATAACACATTTTTAGAATATATATATATATATATATATATATATATATATATATATATATATATATATATATATATATATATATATATATATATATATATATATATATATATATATACACACAGTACTGTGCAAAAGTCTTAGGCCACTAGTAATTTCACCAACAAAAAATGGTTTTAAGTCAGTTATTTCTATCTTTTGCTGTAGTGTGTCAGTAGGAAATATCAGTTTACATTTCCAAACATTATTTTTGCCATTAATTGTAATAATCCAGTGAGATTTTTGTTTGCACAAGGAGTCTGACAACAGCCAGTGCTCCACACAGAGATCTGATCTGATCATCATCCAGTCCGTCTGGAATGACATGAAGAAACAGAACAAACTGAGACAGACTAAATCCAGAAGAACTGTGGCAACGTCTCCAAGACACTTGAAGAAAAAAAACCTTCCTGCAAAGCTACCTGAAAAACTATGTCCAAGTGTACCTCAGACAAAAGCTGATTTAAACTCAAAGTGTGGTCATACCAAATGTTGATTTGATTTAGTTAATAGAAGTTAATTGATAAATAAAATCTATTTACGGCATTATTTCTGAAAGCATCCTCATTTTACAACATTTTTACACAAGTGCCTAAAACTTTTAACAGTACTGTAGCTTTGCAGGTAGGTTTCTTGAAGCATCTTGGAGACATTGCCACAGTTCTTCTGGATTTAGTCTGTCTCAGTTTGTTCTGTTTCTTCATGTCATTCCAGACAGACTGGATGATGATGAGATCAGATCTCTGTGTGGAGCACTGGCTGTTGTCAGACTCCTTGTGCAAACAAAAATCTCACTGGATTATTACAATTAATGGCAAAAATAATGTTTGGAAATGTAAACTGATATTTCCAACTGACACACTACAGCAAAAGATAACCGACTTAAAACCATTTTTTTGTAGGTGAAAATACTAGTGGCCTAATACTTTTGCACAGTACTGTATATATATATATATAGGTCTCAAACCAAGGCTGGTCTTTTCCTTTCACATTCTCTTATACGAATCAAGATGTTACATAAGATGGATTTGGGCTGCAATGGCGGACCCATAAATTCTGGGATGGGAGAGGTGAGCAATGCTTTTGAAATACTACAGTACAACACAAGAAAACAGAAGATCTATTGAAATGTTCCCTTATAAATACCTTCTCAAAGAGGGCCGAGAACATAGTAGGGCTTAGGGAGCTCTGTGAATGCTCCTCATTGCTCAATAGCAGAAAGCAAATACAGTTACTTGATTGTGGAGAAGCGGGGAGAGGAAACAGAGGCTAAAAAGAAAGAGTGAGTGATGAGAGAGATGTGAGAAAAGACAGGGACAGAGTCTGCTTTGGTCTGAAGCGGCCCGAGCTAGCAGGAACATTTGTGTTCCCACACTTTATTAATTCTTATTAACCCCATCTGTATCTTTCCAGGGCAGAATGTTATTCTGTTTTCATTGGCTTGCCAGGGGCCATGAAGGCTCTCTAGGGTGGACCCTGGCCGCGGAGCACGATCAAACAAAACTGTGAAAGAACGAGACTGAAGAAGGTGGAGGAAGACCAAGGTTGAAGAGCTTACGAGAGAGAAAGGAAAGCTAAAGCGGGCCGCCAGTTCTCTGGAACCAATCAGTCGACGCAAACTGGGTCTCCGCATAGAACCGGAGCGGCAGACCTACATCATGCTCCTGTTAAAACCTGCTAAAGCACATTTGGGTGCCAAAACTCAAACCCCTGCCTCATGGTGAATGAATAATAAGGCAGGAATTCATCTGTTGAATCAGCTGTGACAAAAAAAAAAGTCTACATTTATCTATGTGACACACAGCAGACCGATGGCGGAGTCTTTCGTATCAAAGCCGGATCGGAAACAGCTGTAAGGGGTGATACGTCCTTCCGCATTTCGGAGGATATATGGGGCCTCTGGATTGACTGGCAACCACAGAAAGAGGGACGAGGCCTTAAAAAAGCGGTTTGATTGAAGCCCTCCAAACCACTGTGACAGAACGGCCGGGTGGGTATGCTCGGAAAAACAGCTGAGTTAAAATAAACCGATGGTGCCACATAAACGCGTGCACGCACACACCATTACACAGAGACTTGCTACATACATGCTTGACTGAAAGCATGCTGTGCGCTAATAAGCTTTAAAAAGGCCCAACAAGTGATGGGATTTGACGTTTATTCCCTTCTCTTCCTCCCCATCTGCTCTTAGAAAGAATGAATGGACTCTCATCTGTAGACAAATGCCCAAACACTGTGCTATCCGTCAACCTCTGGTTTTAACTACTAAGTCAACACCTCTTTGGTGACAGAATGCCGATAAACAGTCTCTTGCTTCATTACCTGGAATCAGGTTAGTAGTAAAGTCAAGAAATGTGTATGATAGGGTCGCGACCAGGCTTTGAGGATGGCCACTGTTAGCCCAGCACTAGTTAGCATAGCGCTAACATGGGACTTGTCGTAGCTGGTGATGTTTTCTGTCAACCGGGTGCTGTCATAACTGTTTGGCTTGCGCCCGTGTTGCGGTTTCGTTTTTTTTTTTAAAGTCCTGTGGTAGACTGAGATCATAAATAATGCAACAATAACAGAAACAAATATCATGCCCAGGTGACAGATTTACAACAGGGGAATTTTCCACTCAAAGCACCATTTGTCTCGTCTTGCTTTGGACACACACGATGGATGGAAGTGGGTCCCTGTTTACCCATCATGCCTCGCATGACGTCTTGGAAAAATGATCTATTTAATCTAAGATGTCTCCAAAAGAAGGCCTGCCAATTAATTTTTAAAATCGAATTAATTACATGATACGTTAATTAATAAATGACATGGATTTTAATCACAAATATTAATATTAGCTGGAAAGCCCCCAAATGAATGTACAGGCAATTTAAAATCATTATATTATTGTGCTTATAATAGGCTTTAAGTCAAAGTTAAGTTAACATAGGCATATCATTTGTTTTATTTCCATATTACTGAACATAAGCACATTCTGCAATCCATTCTGTTTTGTTTTTTTTTGGTCACAGACATGTAACTGCATATATCAGTTATTTTTCAGCTGCTTAAATCAAATTTTAATTAGTGCTTTGAATCCCGTTTGTAACTCAGGTGTTACAGTTTGCTTTTCAAAGTTATTTTTTAATGATGGCAGACTATTTGCTTCCATTAAATGAAAAAAAAGTTAATAAAAACATTATTGTTATATTAAAATAAAATAAAAATTATATAAAATTAAAATATAATGAAATATCATAAAATGAAAAATAAACATTTAAATATAAACATTAAAATATAAAAATTTAAGGTTAAATTTCAATAAAAAAAAAATTCAAGAATTTTTTTTCTTAGTGTTTTTAATAGTTGCATTTCCATAAATTGTGTGTGATATGTGTGTGTACAGTATACTGTGATATACTGTATGTGTATATACACTTTTGTAGGTTAATTTTTTCCATCAAAAACAACTGTATTGTTATATAAATTGTTGTTGTGATATAAAATATCTAATGTCATAAGAAACTGTGGTCAGACTTTATCTCAAGGTTCAATGCTCGTCATTGAAAAACCATTAACTATGACTTTTGTCTTAAAAAAAACTCTGCTTATTAATAGTTAGTAAGGTAGTTGTTAAGTTTAGGTATAGGGTAGGATTATGGATGTAAAATATGATCATGCAGAATATGTGCTTTATAAGTACTAATAAACAGCCAATATGCAAGTAATATGCATGCTAGTAAGCAATAAGCAACTAGTTAATAGTTAATGTGAGAAATGGTCTCTATACTAAAGTGTTACTGAAATCGTTCATTTCAACTCTCCAGGTTCTCACAATGCCACTGAAAATACACCCACTGCTAAGTGCGTCCTCACACAAAAAAAGCTCAATCACTTGAACTGAACGACCGTTGATGTGACAGTGACAGAGAAAAGTCAGACTCAGGACTCCTGGGACGCTCTACTGACCCTCTAAGGACAAAAATATCAATAGACTGTGGGTACTGACCACAAAGACCCTTGTCTTTTCTCTTGCTCTTTGCCACATTGATCACCTTTTTGAACATCACACTAAAGACCAGCGTTTGCAAAAAGTTCACTGAGGAATCTGTCCGTCTGCTCTCTTTCATTATGTCTCCTCTAAAAGAAGCTGTCTTCACCAGATGCTGCGGTGTGTTGCATACCTACTCCTACCTGGCACTGTCCTAACTCAAGAACCCCTCCTCAAAAAGACCAGAGGGAAAGAGAAGTCAGACCCCTCCAGAATGACCAGCCTCCTTCACATTCTCCCTCTCTCATTTATCACCTATCAGCTCATCGGGTGCCATTCGATACCCACACTGAGAGGCAGGAGCCTGGATCAATGCTGTCAGTCAGGCGGTCCATCAGAGACGAGCCACTGGCTCCTTCCTCAAAGACTCCGGAGGCCCGGCGGCACAGGAAGCCCAGCTCGAAACAGCTCGCCCTGGGTGGGGGAGGATCTGCGGATCGCGGGCCTCTCTCACAGTAGCCGGGCCCTGGCGCACATCCTTTCCCGTGGCTGAGAGTTTTATTGGGTTATCCTCTTTCAGTCTCGCTGCACTATGCGTCTATGAGTGTTAAGGGGATAAAGATAAGGAGGGACTGCAAAGCTTCAAACCTGCGAGACACTGACAAGGCCGGTGGGCCTGCAGTCGTAAAGTGCTTTTCAAGAAAGAGACAAATCACCTCCACGGCATGCAAAAAAACACTGACATGAGAGAATAATGACTGTCAAATAAAGGGTAAGGGGGTGAAGAGACATGCATACCTCCCCAAAGCGCACAGACAGAAACATATGTAATCCGAGCGCGGAGAGCAGATCCGGACAGCAGATTAAGAGCAGGTGAGTCGGTCTGTCTTTCCATACTGTCATTTCATAAGCAACTGACCACAATGCCTCCATCCACATCTCTCAATATATCTCGGTAGACCCCTGATACACACACACACACACACACACACACACACACACACACACACACACTACAGTCTTATAATTCTATCGTTTGCTCAAGCAATACAGAATACAAAAAAGCTAAATAAAATAAATTAAAATAAAATATTAAAATAAATATTAAAATAATAAATAAATAAAATAAAAATAAAACAACATATTGTCATATAACAATTATAATATAAAATAAATAAGTTATACATCTTATAAATACATATTATATATAGTATTTAATTAACCTAGTAAAATATTAAGTAAAAAAGAAAAACAAAAATTGAATTTGGTTCAAAATTAAGAAACAAAAAGATACACAAAAATGCATATCATATATTTAAAAAAAATCATACATTTAAAAAATTAACTAGATTGAAAATAACACTTCATATATCTAGTAAAATATTATGTAAAAAAGAAAAAAAAATTCAACGATTAAAAACAAAAATTAAAATGAACAAAAATATATACAAAATTGCATATATATATTTACTTTTTATTAACTAAACTTAAAAAATATCACTTCATATATCTATAAAAATATCAGGTAAAAAAGTAAAAGAAAAATTCAATTTGATTAAAAACCATTAAAAAAAAAAACGTAAGAAAAAACAAAATGCATATAAAAATGCAATTTTATTTTAAAGTCAATTGACCGTTCGCAAAACCCCGCCCACCCTTAGTTACTGTTGCCATGACCGACAAACAATGCCGCTCTCACACTATACACGTTCTCACGCAGTGAAAAATACATCGCAGATCAAAGAGGAACTGACAACACACTGACAGAGAAGACAGAGCAGGTTACTTCTGATATGAAACAAGTTCCCAGGACCCTCAGCTTTTAAATTGTGTCATTTTTAAAGAAATTCAAAAAATAAATACCGTTTTGTGGCTCTTCAATGTGTCGTGACAGATCACTGTATTGCCGATCATCTTTTCATATTTACTTAAAGCACGAAATGAACACGAATAAACATCAGAAAGTGTTTTATTTCAACCGCGGAACACACCATTTTTCAAGTTTAGGTCCACCGAAGTTAATCTACTCTCCTGTCTGATTTGTGGTTAAGGCTAGAAGGGATACAGCTGCAGCTACTGGGCATTCGCATTTACATATTTTTCGAGCCGACAATATAACGTGAAACCTAAAAAAATGGTTTTAAAAAAGTACATAGCGCCATAGTTTCATCACTTTAGAGTGTCGCAGTGGCTGTCTTTTTGCAGTAAAGGACCTGTCACAGATTGATGAGTAGGAAGATGACATGAAGCGACGCTAGGTTAGCTGCATTGAAAACAGATGAGCGCACATATGCATATACAGCTTCCGATCGGGCCAAGTTCACGGGATTTTGTCCACAGAATGATGAGAGCACACGTTTTAACATATTATTTTATCATTTAACACTCAGTATTTAACTTAAGCGCTGCAAGCCATGCATAGTGTCGGACATGACAGGTATTCTGGTATGCAAAACAAGTACTTTAAAGGATACCTTAGCTTATTACCAACAACCAACAACAGCACAGCTTAACCCTCCGCACATTTTTATATTTAGTTATATTGAAAGAGTTTCAATTCGGTCGAAACTTTTACCCCGTTTTAACATGTATTTCTTTGGAGACAGGCCGTAGCTGTCGGGCAAGATGGCGGATAGCAGCAGCGGCACATAATATCCGCGTTCTGATTGGTCAGATCGCCTGTCAATCAAGCTCTTTGCAAACGGTCAATTACCAAAAAGGTCCTACAATGCCTTTTTCTCTCACACATGCTGCAAAATTACAACAGCACTCGTTTTAAGAGATGCAAGATTTATGCATGTCAGTGCTCCGTTGCTGTAGCTTTTTATGAACTTAGAGCCTCGTCACCTATTTACGCAGGTTTTTATATAAATGCCATTAGATTTATACCAGTGGGGGGGTTTATGACTGTTGACTTACATGCCAAAGCTCTCGCAGTCTCTGCCTAATAGAATAAGCAGGTCTTTAATAGCACTGGGTGGGGGAAAGCAGGACAAAAAGCCAGGGCAGGTTACTGTTGACTCTGGAGAAGGACGGAGGGAATTTTTACACCAAGTAACTCCCAGTGTCACCATCATAGCGCCATTTAAACAGACCATGAAGGCTGGAGTCTAGGGATGCCATTCCATTCATTGTGTGTTTGTGCGTAATGAGCAAAAAAGACTCGAAACTGCCAAAAAGAAATTAGCCTCTGGAAAAGGGAAGTAAAGCTGTCGTGTGGGTTGTAGTTTCACTCCAGGAGGTGGGAGGAGTGGCCGTGGGGGTCGTCACCCTGAAGGTGAGGGGTGTTGGGGTGAAAGGAGGTCCTGACCTCTTCCAACCGAGATTGAGGGGCATCATTAACCGGGTGTGCTGAAGAAAAAGCAGAGGAAGGGGTGAACATGTAACAAAGCTCCAGAACATCTATCCCACTGTGAGGGCAAACCAGATGAGTTAATGACTTAAAGTCAGATCTGAGCATAACTACAGGGAGCTCTGAAAACCATGGATGGAAGATATAAATCTTGACTATAAATGTGTCACATTTGACTTTAAACTTATGATGCAAGGAAGACCTTTGACTTGAGTCTGTTTCTTTAATGGCATCTTTCATCTGAGGTCTTAAATGGCTTTCTGCTGTTTGCATTATTTTTGTTGTTTGACCAACTTCTGTCTCCTTTTCTATGGTTTTATGCCTTGAGGAATCAAGGTTTGCCTGGATAGCCGAGCAACTGCCATTATGACGAATGGGAATGCTAACAGATAGCTTTCTCCAAGTATTATAGCTGACTTGGAGCAGTTTTGCTGCAGAGAGTTCCCCCATGGCCTTATGTTCACAAACAGCCCCAACTTTTGAGAAACTCTCTTGTCTTACTGTCAGTGCTCCACAAGAGAAGGAGTTTTGAGAACAGCTGTGGATGGAGAGATCTAAGGAGAACCACATCCTGAGGTCAAAGGGTTTCCCCTGTGTAGCACTCAACACCAGAAGACTTACGCCGCTATGCATGTAAAGACGGGGGGCAGAGGAAACAGAGAGACTGAGAATGGGGCTCTAGCTGGGTTCAAGGGTGTTAGAGTTGGTAGAGATGGCTCTAACAGACTCCCTCTGGCTCAGAGGTTTACAAATACACAATCCTCTGCTATCACCCCTGGTCCTCATGGGACAGGAATAATTTAGGTGTGGAGGAAGTGTGTCAACAGCTCAGTGGTTCAAAGAGAAATTGACACACACGTACACATATATAATAAATATAATATAATATAATATAATATAATATAATATAATATAATATTTTAGTATACTGTAGTATACGGTTTTCATTAATATTTTGAAACTTTTTATTTTTATATTTTCTGTTTTCATTTTAATTTTAGTTAAAGTTTTAGTAATTTTTTATATATACAGTATATAATAGATTTTATTCATTTTTATTTTAGTTTTATCTTGGTACATCAAGTTAAACTAAATGAAAACAAGAAATATGAGCTAGTAAAAAAAAAAAAAAAAAACTTTTTTCCAAACGTTTATTTATATATATATATATATATATTTTTTTTTTTTACGTTTTGTATCAGTTAACATTTGCTCTATTTCAAGTAATGAAAATGGTTTTCTTTGCATTTTAGTTTGAGTTTCAGTTTTAGTTAACTATAATAACCCTGAATAAAATATTAATAATTTATAAATATTTATCTAATTTAATTTGCAATATAATATTATTTAGGATTTTATAATAAATAATTAATTGTTTTATATTAAATCATTACACTTTAAATATTACAAAAAATTACCATGAACAATGAACTAATGCATGTATTTTTATAATGTAATTTTAATATCTACTTTACATATAAAACACTTGAAAAAATAAGTGCAATACATCAAAACTAAATTGTTGCCACTGTAAAATCAAAAAAGAAATCACATTGTGGATATGTGGTATTACTACACTTCTTATATATGCTATCTTTACACATTTTATATTTACATAGTGTACACTATCGTTCCACCTAGCCCTAATTTCACAAATGCACTCGTGTCCTGGTTTGGTAAAATATCACTACACGTGTGTAACATGTTCACCTGTAACGCCTCTTAAGTGTGAACCACACATGGCAGGTTTCCCTTTTTATTGACTGATAATAGAGGTAGTTCTAGGCCCTCGATTTTAGGCTTAATTGGAGAGCTGGGTAAACGGAAACAGACTGGGGGAAGAGACAAAGAGGAAGAAGCAGCAAAGGAGGAAGAAATAAAAGGAGAGGGAGCAGCGCTGCAGTTTCCACCCATCCGGTCTCCAGCGCTCATTCCGTCCACGGCTGGTTAAGTGCTAAATGAACTGGGAGATTTAAGGTGGTTGTTGGACAGCTTAGGCAGGGTGCAGAATATGAGCCAGCTCTTTCCTATCAGCCTTAAATCAGACCAGTGGCGTCCGCAGGGGGGCCAGGAGGGCTCAACCTGCTCTAGGCCCCCCATCCACAGCTCTGGAAAACATTAAGTTCTATTGACATGCCGCAGGGAGTTTATTAGCAGTATGAAGCTAACATTCAGAGCGGGCGGAGATTAGGACGTAACATGTCTAAGCAGTCTAGTAAAAACAAGAACAATCTGGAAGTGAACAAATCAACACGTTTCCAGTGATGAATCCCAGGGAAATATCGCATAACCAATACAGCACCAGTTCCAGATGCATTGTTTTCCAATGAGCATGGTTAACACTCATGGAACTCACCCTTTTAATATACCCATTTCTTTCAGTATTTCTCTGGAGTGGGAAACGCTCAGACAATTGCGCTATCAGTTAGCAGACACTCTATAGTCACAAGGATTTTCCACTGCTCACGGTCATGGACCATTACTGAGTAATATTACGAGCACTTTCCCCTCCTAACCTGGAGAGGGAAGCCGATGGGCGCAGTGCCCAGGGTAGGGCTCCCATGTCCGCCCGTTAACACATCCAGAAATGGCGCCCTGGACCAGGGGGCCAAAACGTTCCGACCACATAATCCCTACCACAATGAGCCTCAAACTTTACGGTTTCAGCAGCTTGCGCAGAAATCGTGGCCACGCTGGGTTCAGCGGGTTTGAGGAAGGAGGAGTCATGCGATTATTTGTTTTGATAGGATTGTTCGCAGTCATTTGGTAATTCTGAGGTCGACAACAGAAATTCATACTTTTATTATCACCAGCACCCACCAATTAATGACAGCCTAAAATCAATTTCAAGATTCAGAAGGGAGAACTGATGCAATGGTGGGGCGAAAACAAAAAAGAGGGGGCTTTTCGTCGTTCAGTATTCACTAGAAATGCTGTGGTTCGATTGACATCTTTAGTCTATTTTCCTAGTTTACCCTCTGACATAGCCCAGGCAAGCAGAACCCAGCTGGCCAGTACGTCCTTGGGTTGCCTAGTTCCAAGAGGGAAACCAAAAACATGGATGCGCCATTAAAATGTATTTTTCTTGAGTGATGCATCCTGGGAGAGCAGGCTAAGACGTGTGGTTTGCTGAGGCCTTAAAAAGCAGGACAGTCAGGCAGTGAAGCAAGACTGGGCAAACAAAACTGCCCAAAAAAAGCAATGTTATGCCTGAGAGAAAGAAAGAGAGGAGAGAGGGAACATTAAGAATGAAGGAGAAAGCATACATCAAAAGCGGCACCTTCGTATCTTCAAAAACAAACAAATGTTGTGCCACAAGGCAGATAAAATCCAAACGGTGGGACTATTTATAGCTGGACTGGAAATCGTGAGAAACGGAACGTGTTGAGATAACAACTAGCGAACTTAACCTCCCCAAACACGTGCCATCTCCAACCGGGCCAGCTCAGAATTCCTCTCAGGAAAACACATATATTGACATACTCCGTGAAAACCAGAGGTGGCGGGGGAAGTCATCGCCTATCCGGCTGATGCTAAGCAGAGTCTCTCTCAGGATCCAGCAGAGAACGTCGAGCCAGAAGCCTTGACAGAGGAGAGATTCAACACACTCCTATATGAGCTCTTATAGGTGAGCTCATCCTTCATGACATCATCTCAGTGCTTAGATGCCGCCATCTCAACTCTCTTCCGATTGGCCTATTCAAACATAGCCACTGCAGAACCACAGCCATTCATCTCGTCTCCAAGGGCAGTCATCGGTCTCTCATCAAGCCAAGCGAGAGGCTCCGATTACGGGGTCAGTTAAAACCCGCCGCATGCGTGCTGCTGGGACCGACTGGTTGATATCTGTCACACGCTTGATTGGCTCAGAGTCATTTCGCTCTACTGGCCTCGGTGAGCAACGGCCATCCATCAAACGACCTCTGACCCCTTGTAAGGAGCTAGGGTATGTTTCCAATGACACCCTATTTCCTCATTTCCTATGGCATGCTCTTACTCTGATAAACGGAGAAGCGATTCCTCTCGGAGAGAGACTGATTGAGCCATTTGGGGTACAGTGACTCTCTTCTGTTCCAGGGATATAGATCTCAGTTTCATGGTACAGGAAGTGGGGCAGCATGGTTCAGGGGCTCCGTAGAAACCCCAAGTTTGCGCTCTGCCAAACGAAGTCCCCCAGACTGAGTGAGGGCCCCACCACTGTCTACCCTCCTGTCTGCACCAGGCGCATGGAGCCAGAGGCCAGTTTTATATTGAAATCATATGGAGGTGGGAAGGTTTCAACAACGACCCCCTGCAACTTCCCTCGCCGCCACATGTTTCCCATTTTAATCTAATTATAAATATTTGGACTGGAATCAGCTGGAACTGACAGAAAGAAAAAAGTCAAGTTGGAATAAACAATGCAAGTACAAAAGGCAAATAAGTAAGCAAACATGCATTTTGGGTTCATATTAATGACTAAAACAGAGTTGTTGAAATTTTCCCCCTCTGACCACTGAGCCATTTTTGAGCCGAAAGGGAAAAAAAAAAAAAAAAAAAAAACCCAGTCAGCAACGAGGTCTCTGTTCTCTCACTGAGGGGCGGGACAGTTTTAATAATGTGGGCAAATGGTGGGTGGTTGCGCTCATGGGACGGGTTCAGCAGAGGTTACACCTTAGTTGCTCCAGCGGGACGGGTACCCACTGACCCCTGGAATATGCGAGCGATTGCCAAACTCTGTTTCACAGTTTTCCATGGAATTGCACCGTCCAAATGGTTAGTAATGTCTAAGGTCGTCAAATAGAGGTGACACGACAATGGAGTCTTCATTACTTTTCTGCTCTGCTTGCTAACACCCGCTCTGGCATCGTGTCGCATGTGAGTCACTTTGAAAACAAACTTGTGACAAAAGAAAGACGGAGGAATGAGCAATTTAGTGAGGCAGATACAGCACAGGAAAGAAAAAAAAAAAGTGGTGGATTGACCTGTTTTGGGAGGATGGAAACAACTGGTTGACAGATTTCTCGCTCACAAGGATGTCTCGCATCCGGTTCTGGGCCTTACGGTTTTTGCGAAAAATGAAATGATACAGTCCGGTTTGTGGTGGACATCACATTTTCTTCAGACATCCAGGCTCAAACTGAGAAGCAATCTTTTCAAAATCAATTCAAGAGGACAAACAGACAAGTTACTTCAAAAGGGTTGATGCTCTGTCAGTCCTCCTGACATTTGAAGCTAAGTCCGGCTTGACATTTACCTGAAGGCAGAGCTTAGAAATATTCTGTTAGCCAAACAGGAATAACTCTGAAAGTTTCAAGCTCCCTCACTCTTGGGTGTTAATTTCCAGAACTCCAGAGCACTGAGAAACCACACACATCATCACACAGTGACACTGGAATGATGGAAGAGGACAACAAAAGCAGACATGCATCAATTATCCACAAAGCCGCAGGAGAAAATGCGAACCCCTAAAGAACAACAACACAAAACAGAGTCAAGGGCCAGAGAGCATCTGTAAATACACACCTAGAGATGCACCACACAGTCAAATTAAAACAGACTGCGTTTCATCATAGCCGAAACCGATTCCAGGGTTGCGGTGGGTTATTGTGCCAAACGGCAAGCAATTAAATAGGCCTCGACCACCCACAATTCAACTTGAAGGAGATCAGAGTCATGTTGAGATTATTACCCTCTCTAATCATGCGCTTGTACGTACGACTGCAGTTCCTTGCCCCGAGAACACGGTTCGGAGAACACGGCTGCCCTTTATGTGAGCCTTAATACATTCAGGGGCCTTTGGGTCTTGATCTTCCCTGCTAAATGCCATTACAAGTTTTACATGGTCATATGATACACAAAGAGCAACTTTAATGTCATGGCTACATGTACGGTTTGGCACCATGGGTGCAGCGGACGATCGGAATTCTTCCTCGAAATGTATCGTGGTGGCTCAGACGTTAAGAACTGCAAACGAAGCAAAAACATTAGCGAAAGGGGCCCATTAGTTGCCTGAAATAGGACACAGTGTATGTGGGCAGCTGTTCAGATTAAAACCCTCCCTTCACACTGCTGAGACACTCGGCCCACAGCTCACACAATTCCACTCTGTTCTCCAGCGCTCAGCTATGCCTAATTGCACTCGCAGTATATGCTCTTTACCGCGTGCGACTGTTCATGCGAAGGACATGTGTTATCTGCGGGCTGCATCGACGGGGAGGGACCTGCTAATTAATTACAGTCAAAACGCCACATGGCATTTAGCATCACCGTGGGCATGGGACAACAGCTTTGAAGGGAGAGCGCAAGCGGTTGCGCATGTGTCCTATGGATTGAACATGTGCAGCTCATATGTATTCTACGGTCTATCTGTTTCCTCAAAACTATCCATCAAAACTGTCAGTGTGGAGGCAAATATGAGAATGTTGTTGTTTTTTTGGAGGGAAAAGACCAGAGCAGTCAAAAGGCAGACGGGTCGATTTGTTCCTTGGCTGTCTGTGTAAAATAATAAAGGTGGAGGGAAGAATTCAACTGTCTGCATGACAGAAATCCTGAATAGATGTTCAACAAGGGATGGGAAAGGATGTCAATTCAATAGCTGCACGAGTCATTTATCGAAATCAAAAGTGATTTTAAAGGGCTTAAGGGGCAGTCACACTGCACTTCTCGTTCCATTGACTTCCATTTATACGCATGTGAATGCATCAGACCGGAAACACAAGCCCGTGCGAAAAGTTTTCGCATTTTGCTGCGTTCCAAAGTTCAAGCTTGGTGAACTCTGCCCTGCGAATTCGCATCACGTGACACCATGTGACCAACGGCAGATTGATACATCACAGCATGACCTCGTAGCTGAATTAAAAGAACATAAAATTAAAACTGCAGCGCTACAGGAAAGTGTAGTAGATTGTATGTTTTTACATTTTAGATGCATTATTATTTGTCATATACTGAATTTAACTTTTTAAAAAGACGCTGCAGAGCATGACGTTATATCACGACCATTGCAGAATCCGAAGGAATTTCTAGTGTGACCGCGGCTTTAGGCTACAGTGATTTATTCATAAAAACACTATGTAAAGCAGTGCTTCTCAGCTGGTTTGGCTTTAGGACCTAGGTTTTATATTAGAAGTGGCAACCCATCACAGGACCAAAATTGTTTATCGTACAAAGCTAAAATGTCCTTAAAAATTAAGCATTTAAAAGTATTTATATTAGCATGATCTGCACTGGCCAGAAAATAAAATTACGATAATAGATATGTAGCTCAAATATGTAAGTTTTGCAAACACAAAATGCAGGTAATTTCTGATTTGGTCCTTAACACCAAGAAAAATGTGTTTTTTGTATTTTTTTGGAATAATACATTTAAAAAAATGAATACATTATAAGAGATACAAAAATAAAAATACAAAAGCTTCTGCAGCCTTTTATTTTTCCTTTTATGTCATTTAATGTTAAATAGAGCAATAAATAAATGATAATTTAATAAATACAAATTCTTCTGGTATTTTATTTATTTATTTTTCAATTTATTATTTGCATTTAACATTATTCTTCCCTGCTGACCAAATCAGAACAGACCTGTGACCCAATTTTGTGGGGATAATGTGGGAGGAAAAAAATGCAAGGAAAAACGTTTGACATGCGTCACTTTACATTCTGACAGGCTGTTCTGTGTATGATATCTGCAAGTCATATTTGACTAATTTTGAAGTAAAAATAATTAAATAATCAGCAACAATATATATACCGAAATGAGGCAGACAAAAAACAGAAAGAATGAAAGAAAATCACAGGACATGAGAACAATGAGAGAGGGAAAAAAAAAAGACCAAAAGAAGAAAGAAATGAAAGGATGACCTGGAAAGTGTTGGAGAAGAAAAAAATAAGCACACTCAAAGACAGTTTACACATGATGAAATACAGAAGAAGAGCATCATTCCCCATTTATACATTTCTCACCCTTGTGAACAAAATGGCTGGGAGAGGGCACGTGATTGGCTATGCCCAAATGCCCTCCTCATCGTCCTATTGGTGGAAAATGAGTGCAGGTTTAATCCAAGGCAGCATGGGATTAAAGAAAGAAGTTATTAGTGGGTGAGAGCAGGTCATTTATTGCACTGAAATTTCATGTTAAGTGACCAATTTTCCCTTTGACAAACACTGGAGCAGCAGTGAGTTTTTCCCCATGCAGTGGAAAAAAAAAAAAAAAACCCTGAATGTCATAAATAACAGCAAGACACTACGTTCCCATTAATTTCTCCACCTCTCAACAGAGGGTTAAGAGTGATTAGTTAGCCATTGAACCACAGTGAAACAGCATTAAAAGCAACTGGTTTCTCCCCAAAAAAGGGGCAGCTATACTGCAACAAGAATTGAAACCATAGCAGTGAGAGCCTGAAATGAGTAACACACGTGGCCTCTACCCCATCTGTCCTGGATGGCTGTGGAAATACCTGCAATGAATGCCGTCTGAGGTCCCTGTCGGTCCCAGCTCTGCAGTCGGCATTTTTAGGTGATAACAGTGTGATCGGGAAGGTTTGGAGTGGGCTCAGGTGTTGATGTGTGAGGGTGTTCTTATTTGAGTTGGAAATGTGTAAGTGAGAAATGAAGCTCAAAATGTGAGCTAAGTGTTTTCTTGGCAATCGGGAAAGACAATGAAAAGGGTTTGTGATGGGGGAGAAACCCTTTATAGCAGATTTCTGTGTGTACGTGGGAGATTGAGTGTGTAGACAGAGTTCCAATGAGCTCTAACATACTGTACATACATACATATATATATATGTGGTTGGGAATACCAGGATATGTGTCGAGGGTGGAGTGTTGCTGATTGATGGGTTTCTTTCAGCATGTGAATTAGGATGTAGCACTTGAACTGGATTACACCAGGAGTCCACGGACAGGTATGACACACTGCGTTTAGCGCATCAAGTCATGTCATAACAACCAGTAGGATTTGTGCTTCCTGGGAGAGCTGGGACAGAAGAATGCAACAGGCTGTCCTTTCTCTTTGAATTTCACTCTCTATTCATCCTTTATCATGTCAATTCTTTCCTCTTTCTCTCCTTATGAACTAATTCCTGTTGGACAGCCATCCAGAGGAGAGAGGCTTAAGGCGAAGGAATTCAACGTTTAAAAGCAACAAAGAACAAAGCCAGTTAAATCTTCCAGAATCATCCTGTGTGCCAGAACTTTTCCAAGAAAAACACTCAGGGATGTGTGTGCGCGCGTACATTCATGAATGAGAAAACGTGAGCTTTTTTTTTTGGGTGACCCAATATGAAATAATACACAAATTGGAGCTGAGGATGCTGTGCCTTATTGGATATGAAATATGTAATTTCCTGTTGTTTATGTTTGGTTATAATGGCTTTCTCATAAATCAGGATACAGCCTTTAGGGGTAAATCGGTTAGGAGAGTGAGTAAGACAAAAGAAAGAAAGAAAGAAAGAAAGAAAGAAAGAAAGAAAGAAACAAACGCTGTTTTATGGTGATGTGAAAGTTAAGTCCATTCACTTAGATAAGTAATACAACCTGTCTCATCAGGCTACAAAATATAAAGGGATAGCTCATCCAAAAATGAAAATTCTGTCATTAATTACTCACCCTCATGTCGTTTCAAACCCAAAAGACCTTCGTTCATCTTCAGAACACAAATTAAGATATTTTTGAGGAGAAGAATTGTTGAATAAAGTTATTTTTCTTTTCTTTGCACACAAAGTATTCTCGTAGCTTCATAATATTCCGCTTGCATTGCTGCCTATGCATGGTCAGAAAGCTCTCGGATTTCATCAGAAATATCTTCATTTGTGTTCCGAAGATGAACAAAGGTCTTACGGTTTGGAACAACATGAGGGTGAGTAATTAATGACAGAATTTTCATTTTTGGGTGAACTATCCCTTTAAGGTATAATTCATATTCTGAACATAAATGGCATGGGACTTAGGGTTAGGGATGGGAGTTTGTTTAATTCACTATCCCCAAGTATGATCAATCAGTAAACCCCATTGAAGAAATAAAGGATAAAGAACGACCAAAGTGGTTCTGTAAGGTGTACTCTGATTGGCTCACCTGATCTGGAGAGTGTTTGTGATTGGTCTGGTCAGAATTGGAGGCCTTGAGGTGGTCATCCTCGTAGTTATCAGCCATTAACTTCATGCGGTTCTGCGTCTGTAAAAGATACAGCTCATTGTAAACTACAGCCAAAACACACACGTACAGACACACTTTTTCCCCGTCATTTCGAAAGTGAGCCCAGTCTGACTCTAAGCCTGGTAGTCTTGGGGCTTGAGTTATCAAATCTCCATCTCAGCCCATGCTGTTAGGAGTGGAAATTTTATCTGTATGAATTCAATTACAAGCATTATAAGAAGTGATTCTGATATTCGTTTTGATAGACAGAGTATTACTTTGAGCCCTACAGCGAGAGGGGGATCACAGCGTATTCACGCAAGTTTCAGCTGGAATGGATTTGAGCGAGGAGGGGGAAAGCGAGCGACGGAGATCTTTTAAACCCAGAGGAGAAGGGTGTGAAAAAGCAATAACAGAGACAGTGAGAGAAGAGCCGAGATGTAGAGAATAGAGAACAAAACACCAGCTTCTCTCAAATATAAACACATATGCACACTCACCTCCCTGCTTGATACAGATTCAAGCCTCCACATGCTCAAACCATTGCACAGATTTAACAAGCGCCCCAAGGATTCCGTGTCTGCGCACCTCTTAGATTAGAAATGCACTAATTTGTTGGAGACGAGGCCGAGCGTACAAGCTGTGGTGCTCATGTGGGCAGAAAGAGTTTGAATTTAGCATGCATATCATGGCCTCCTAATTATCCCCATCCACTTGATTGGCTCTATCTTTCTCCTCTCCACCTGTAGCTGGTGTGTGGTGAGTGCACTGGCGCCGTTGTCCTGTGGCTGCCGTCGCATCATCCAAGTGGATGCTGCACACTGGTGGTGGTTGAGGAGAGAGCTCCCATACGATTGTAAAGTGCTTTGGGTGTATGGCAATACACAGTAAAGCGCTATATAAATGCATCATTCATTCATTCATTCATTCATTCATTCATGCAACATATAGAGACACCCAGCCCCACATCATTTGTGCAAAAAATGCTCTCTTAAATCTTTTTTTCTTTTACCAATTAAAGAAATAATTCACCAAAAATTAAAACTGCTAACATTTACCCTGCTGTAGCTTTTAAATGTTATTCATGCTTCTATGTATTCAAAGAAACCCGACACGACACTGTCTTTCTACAAGTGAATATATACAAAAGTTAATGACATTTTGGGACAGATGACACGATTTTCAGTTACTTTTTGGTGTCCTACTCACAAAAAGCTTATATAGGCTTCAAAACAAGTAGAAATGAACACACAAGTTGTCTGGAAGTCGCTTTTACGCTATATTATATCACAATATTGCTTCAAATTTATGCAAAAGAGCAGCATAAGCATTTTTCACAACTTCTCACTTTGTGTTTTACATTAGAAATTGACATTTGGAACATGAGGGAGTGTCAGTGAAAACAGGAATGTCATTTTTTGGGTGAAATTTCTCCGCAAATGAGTTGGGGTCAAGTCTTATCAGACATCATTCCCAGTTTTCATTAAAATAAAGCTAATCTGAATCAACATCTATGGCAGGAATAAGGAAAAAAGCACATGATTACTTCTGGCAAGCCCACCATCACAACTGACTCCACCACCACACAGTGCTGAAATGAATCAATAAGACATTACGTTCGAACGAAAGCGGACCCACACCCTGCCCTTCTAGATTCTTCGGCTTGTTTCCCGGCTGCTCCCTGACCAGAATGTGATGGTTGGGCTCCTTCTGTTTGGTTTTCGCACCCTCTTCCCTCCACCTCCCGCACTCCCAATTTTTCTCTCCTTTTTCTCCCCTCTGTTATAGTAATAAACATAATGTTGACCAACCAGCGGGCGGCCGTGGGTTTAAATGGGCCAGATAAACCAGCCGTTGTGCATGTTTGGGTCAGAATTAAGTCAACGCAAGTGGCCTAGGTAAGAATTAGAGTCTTAAAGGGATAGTCTACACTACAATTAAAATTGTGTCATCATTTATGCAACCTTATGACAATCAAAACTGTATGATGTGCTTTACTAGGTGGAAAAACAAAGACTTTTTTAAAGGGATAGTTCACCCAAAAATGAAACCTTCACCCTCATGTTGTTTCAAACCTGTATGAGTTTCTTTCTTATGTTGAACATAAAATAAGATATTGTGAAAAATGCTGGTAATCAAACATTTGATAGTCCCCCATTGACTTCCATAGTATTTCATTCCCTACTATGGAAGTCAATTGGGACCAAAAACTATTTGGTTCTTCAAAATATCTTTTTTGTGTGTGTGTGTGTGTGTGTGTGTGTGTTCAACATAAGAAAGTAATTTATACAGGTTTGGAACAACATGACTGTGAGTAAATGATTACAAAAAAGTTCCTTTTTGAGTGAACTATTCCTTTAAATGCTTTTTTGGTCATACAATGAAAGTCAAAGTGGTCCAGTGTTCTTTTGGACACCACTGACTTTAATTATATGAACAAAAACAATTGAAACATTCTCCAAAATATCTTCTCCTGCGCTCAGCAGAAGAAACAAAGTCATATAGGTTTGAAACAACATGAGAAAACGCACAGAAAACAGACATCAACATTATACTCACAAGGCACAATGCCTCTGGTTGCCTCGATTTCTTGTGTAGGCACGACTCGATCTTTACCTCTTAACAAGCCACTTAGTCAGAGGTTAAATAAAAATGTTGAACAAACAACCTCTGAGCAGCTCTTAGACACCCTGTACTCAACAACCTCTCAGTTTTTCACTCTGCCCCACAGAAGGCAGCAGTCAACATGGAGGAGAAGGCCGGAGGCCGAGACGCTACGAGAGGAAGCCATTATAGCCCCTGGAAAAAAACGCAACATTTTAGATCAACTGTCACTACCTCACGAGGAAGAAAATACCCCATTTGAGACAATTTGTTCCACATGCTCAGTGGGTTAGTGCGAAGGATTTGGGGCGAGGGTTCGGAAAGTCAGGCTTAAGCTCTCCAGCTTGTAGCATGTAAATCCTGGTACAGACCTACAGAAAACATAAAAGTTATCAAATCTAGAAGAAGAGAGAAAAATTATTCAGTCAACTCCGCTAACATTAGGTATACATGGCTTTTCCAGCGTGAACATGCATCGTTCATTTCCTCTCCTGAAAAATCAGAAAAAAAGAAATGTGAAAAAAAAAAAAGTAAAAACAAACAGTTTGCCTTAAAGCTGTAAGATTTCAGGGTTTGGGGGCCACAGAGCACCTACAGATGACTCCAGCCACTGGAGAGAGAGAAACTCATTTGCAAAGAAAAAGAGAGAATGAGAAAGAGGGGGAGGTGGTATTTGCTTATTTGCCAGCTCACGAGTGAAGTGGTTTTCGATACCGACCGAGTTTAGTGGGGCGCAGGGACTCATAAAATGTTTATTGAACTGCACTGGGGAAATATTTGCTCATAGGTCTGTACAATTGAACAAGTGTGTATATGTGCACTGGGGTGCAATCTTGTGTTTTGACATTGTGACTGACTCAAGGAAAGGTTCGTCCAAAACATTTATTCACCCTCATGGCGTTCCAAAGCTGTATGACTTTCTTCTACAGAATGCAAAAGATTTTTTCATGAATGTTTGTCCACAAAATCAAAGTCAGTAGGGTTCAAAACCCCAAAAAAGACATTTTTCAAGAAATTCTTTTTTTTTTTTTTTGTGAGTCAGAAAGAAAGTGTATCATTTTTCATTCAGTCAAATCGAGGAACCTTCTCAGGGTTAATAAAATGATTCATGAGGCAATACTGCAAATCTGCCATAATTTTCCTAAAACATGCCAGAGTTACTTAAACATCACTATGCAGAGTTCCCTCTACCTCCCCCTCAGGCTGACCCGCTCTAACTTACTGAGAATGAAAACAAGGAGATGATTTTCAAAAACGCTCAAGCTCACATCTTTGTTTTGAAAACAGGTGAGGGGTGTTATACAGTTGCCACTCTCCAAGCGGATGAAGCCCTCCGCCAGGAGATAAATCTCGCACCAGAGGGGAGAACGAGAGAGAGGAGACAAATTGCTACAAATGTCCATGTGTGTCCTTCGACCCTTGTCGATGATCTAGCCAATGACATCATGTACCCTACATTAGTAGGAGCCACTATACCTCCTGGATTTACTTTGGCAGAACATCCAAACTTCACACAATTCGCAGACGTGCCTTCAAAAACACAGACAATGGAAGGCAAGGAGGAAGGAATCTCAAAGATGTCGAGGGATCCACAGGGAGGTGTTTGTGTATGTACATGAGGAAAGAGGGCGGTGCGGGTGAGGGTTCATGGAAACCGGATCTCCTCAAAGGGCCGGAAGGGTTCTGAAGAGACGATCCCAGATGGCTACGGAACAGGGAGGCACACTCCGAACTTAACAGCTCATATGTGAGCCATAAAGCAAAGAAGAAAGGAATGGTGGCCGGTGCTGGAAGACAGAGGAGATGGTGCTGGAGAAAGCAGGCCTGAATTGGAATTGAAGGTACTAGACACGGTGAAAAAAGGGAAGGTTGGGAAGGAATGTAAAATGGGAGAACGATATGTTCAAGCTAGCAGGCTAACAAGCAGATGGATAAGCAAGACCCTGTTAAGAAGCCCTCCCTAATTGTAGGAGCCCCTTACATCCATGTGTAATAAAATTTACCATGAAACCAGATCCCTGTCTGAGTGGCTTATGGCAAGGGAACGGTTGTGTGTGTGTGTGTGTGTGTGTGTGTGTGTGTGTGTGTGTGTGTGTGTGTCGGGGGTTCAGGAATCCAGCACATGGGGCTCTGCTTCTCTACTTTCCCCCTTGTTCCAGGTTCCTCAAAATTCCTTCAGCTACAGGCAGTGATATGGACCTGATAAAGCCGAGTGGATGGGGGACGCACACTGAGCCCCGTTGCTTGAGCGCGCTGCACCGTTTACAAAAACGCAATACAACTGCTCAAGTTACTGCCACTAGCACAAAACATCTAAAAGGACGAAGCTGGAATGCTTCTAAGTGCCACACTTTCCTGTTCTTTCTACTTCCCTTATCCGTCTTAGCATTTCCATCTTTTTTTTCCTGCATACCTTGATTGCTTGTTTGGATTTTTCCTCTCCTTCTCTCTCACATTCACTTTCTCTCTCTCTGCTCTTATTTTAATTGTCAGGAATGCTGACCTCAATTCTTTGGTTTCCATCCCAACTGAAGAGCTCATTTGCTCACTTAATCTAATCATTTTCACAATTATTCTACTTCTGCGCCATTATCATTTCTCTCGCCCCCTCCCACCCTCCCCCCGTCTATTGCGACTCAAAAATGCTGACGTGCTGCCAAAAAAGGGAGAGAAATTTAAAATTCTAAAAAGCGCTGACTCACAATTCTCCGTCGTCGTTCTGAAGTCACTGCGATATCAAAGGCCTTTTTGTCAAGCTCATAATTGGGGTCACGGAAGTAAAACGACATAGCGAGAGCCTTTCCTACACCTCCAGAGCGAAGTGACCTTTCTGCAGCACCCCGTGACCTCTGGAGATCACAACCTCAATCTACTTCCTCTCCATCCCACCTTTCCATGCCTTGCCACATTTTGGACATAAAAAAACATAATAATGTGTATACACACTGCAAAGATTGAATTATACTGGCAAAACTAAAACTTCCTGACTGAATAAGCATAGACTCACTGCTTGGAAAGGCTGGAAGAGCACTGGAAGAGTTGCCAGATATATGACATCCCAAACTTAAAGCTACATCTGAGTTGACAAGGTTTCCTTGGAATGGAAAGTAGTAGCTTAAACCAAAGGACGGCCTGGACAGCTCAGTGGGCAGAGCAGCAGACTTTCAATCTGAGAGTCCTGGGTTTTCAATTGCACATATTTAATGTGTGTCAAATTACTCAATCACAATAATAGCATAATGACTATATTTTAAAAGTTGCGTAATAGATGGGGCAGCATTTAGCATTTCAAATCATGTTTTGTCTTTGGAACAGGCATGACTTTTTATTATAGTGAGTAATGATTGTAATAAACAGATTAAACGATTGGTCTGTGCAAGAAACTGAACATTTGAACCAGGTCACGGGAAAGAATCAGACTTCCCCATTTGCCTTAAAGCTATGGATTACAGGAAATAATATTCTGTTTCTTGCACAAACTGATTGTTTCACTTCATAAGATAGATAGATAGATAGATAAATAGATAGATAGATAGATAGATAGAAATGCATGACATGAATAGTGGTCTTTTCCTTTACAAGTAAACCGTTTGTTCATGTGTGCATGTGATTGTTAAGCTTCTACATGAGCTCTGGAAAAGTCATGTTTTATTAAAGCCTCTCTGTTAACAGCAGGAGTTTTAGCTCCCTGGTGTTCTCCAGGTCACCTCTAAATGGGTTTTAACTCAGGTGTATAAGAGAGTACACACACACAAAATCCCCACACACCCCCCTGTTGTAACAATTCCTTTTAATGTAAAGCATGTTTGCCTCAGATACACCAAACCTCTTTCCACCCCAGTGTTTGGATTGTTAAAGCGCACAGTGAGTACTTTTATGACAACTGGAGATGAACTCAAACTTAAACTCACATTTCCCACATAAGCATCACAGCTCAATGTATCGGAGCCCTTGCAATAACCACTAGGCCATTGTTCTTCACCCCAATAATCTGCATGCCAGTAATGCCTATGCTCGAGTTTCCTGTCCAAACAACTGGAACTGTCTTCCTGTTTCCATGTACCAGTTTCAAGCTTCGACAAACACCACAAACCAGGCAGAAGTAGCACACATGAAAATATTAATAGTGTAATGGTTATATAAAATATTTAGGAAGTTTCTATTTGAAATTGAAGTTTGATGTAAATATAACTGCTTTTATGCAAAAGTTAAAACATTCTTTTACTACTTTTGGCCAATTGAGAGTAACAAATGCAACAAAACAAGCATCTTCCACTATAAACATAGGAAAATTCCAAATAAAAAAATGGATATTTACAGGATTATGCACTAATACAAGGTTTCGACTGTTAACTATTGAACCTTACTTTGGTTTTGTGCACTTTGATGATTGATTTTGCTGCCCTTTAGCACGCTGAACAATGAACATTAGAATAATGTGATTGAGGACGAAAATTAAGTCAGAAATAGTCAAGAAGAAATAGTTTAGTGCTCTGTCATGGTCTTTTTTCAAACCATTAAAAGTAATTACTAAGTCTCAGAAGTCGCTAAAGAGGCCAAGACATCAAAAGCAAAGATAACACAAAAATACAGTCCCAGATCCCTGCATGAATAACAGTCACTGAGATAAGCTCCTTGGACAAGCATGACAGAAAGGATTCTACAGTGCTCCCATGATTGTGAGCTGTAGTGCTTCCAGTTTTAGAGGCCTGGGATTAAAATCGAACAGAGCAGATAACTGGGAAATGGGTGGAAACAGAATGGTCTCTCTGTTCTGGGAGCCCAGAGGGAAGCAAACAGACTTCTTTGCTCAGTTAGAATTAGAAGGTTGGTGTTTGCCACAGCAAGAACAGCACTTTCTCTCTCATGCCATATATACAGTACACCAAGTAAGAAGGGTGATAGTATGAAAAATGTACAAATTGGTTCATATTTCCTTCAAATAATATAAAAACTAGTTTATTACATTTAATGTTTTTAGATTTCTGTTATTTGATGAAAACATTAGCTGTGGAGAACACAAGCTACTTGTAAAAATATGAAAAGGAAGAAATCATAACACTTAATATGGTGGCAATAAAAAAGCCAATTGCCTTGATGACTTTCTGTAAAACATTGTTCTCTGTAAAATACTGCAAATTAACAGGAACATTGTGAAAAGATATTTCTTTCAACATTTTTACTTTTTTTTTTTTGTGTATGTGGTTTGAGCTAAAAAGGCAAATTTTCTGTATGACACCATTGTTGTCAAATTATATTAATGTAATTAAATGTTATTGAAATGAAATCTTACACACAGTTTTAGAGATTTCAGGCTTTGTTCATTCAAAAAGACTGATGTACACTTTTGTACATACATTGTACTGTTGTAGAAATCATTTCTCTTGAGAAATTGCTAGTAAATTTCACAAATAATTACATTTACATTTATGCATTTAGCAGACGCTTTTATCCAAAGCGACTTACAGTGCATTCAGGCTATACATTTTTATTATCAGTATGTGTGTTCCCTGGGAATTGAACCCACGACCTTTTGCGCTGCAAACACAATGCTCTACCACTGAGCCAAAAATATAAATAAAATATAAATATTTCAGTTTTTTTTTCTATTTCAGTTTTTCACCTTGAATTAAATATAAAATTTAATTCAAGGTGAAAAACTGAAATAGAAAAACTGAAATAGTATTTTCTATTTTCTAAAAGTACTCCAATAATCTGTTTTATTCTGTTTGTTAATTTGTTTATTTATTCATTTATTTTTTACAAGAAAAAACAGCTAAGTGAACTGACTTGGCTAGATAAATGAACTTTGCCACTGCTGTAAAATTGCTAAAGCGGTTTTAAGCATGTTGCTGTGCAGTCTTAAGTGATTTTTGTCGAAATCTGCTAAATTTTTTAAATCTGACAGCTAAAAAAAAGCTACATAATTTAAGGTATCATTTGTGCCTGTAGAACAAACACGCAGGATGACCTACGCACCAAAGTTTGATACTTAGGGTTAGAGGTTGCAATACTAATAGTGATGCTTGGCTTAGCAAATACCACTAATCACACCAGAAAAACAATGAGTAAAGCTTTAGAAATTATCTTGATTTTAACAAAACAATTATGTGTTGCTGGCTAGGAACTGAGGTAAGAGGCGAAGAATTCCAGGTCATCAGGAAAACCAGAAAAGGGAATAAAGACAATAGAGGACAGTCTCCCACCCTCATTAGGAATCACTAGTCAAACAGCACTTTCAGTGCAGTAGAAAAGCAAAGCTTTACCAACCACAATTAGCGATGTTAGGGCAAAACCCTGTAATAATAACGCTGCCAAGAGTCTTGCCAAAGGGGCACAGAGAACGTCCTAAAAAAAATGAATTTGTCTGACCGAATAATAACAACATCGTAAAACGTTCTCCACAATCGGAGATGCAGTGGAAAATCTCCATTTCCTCTACTTCACAACGTCACATGTTGGACGAGCTGGACACCCACAGGCCTTATTCAAACAGCCATTTAGCGGCTTGTGTTTTGAGGTCTCATGTTCCGAAAACACAGCGACTCTTTTTTCCTAAACGAGCAGCAAGAGTTGCATCAGATCCAAGACAAATCCGGCACGGATGGGCCCATGAGCCACGACCTCCATTCACACGGCTGTTCGGTTCGAGCTCTCCAAGGTCCGTAAGACCTTCCGCCAAACAAGATCCTGCGATGAATCGAACGCTTGTTGATGTTGTTGTTTGTAAGCTTTTTTTCTGGATTTCTTTCCCTCCATGTCATTGGCTACAGGATGCTCTAATTTAAGCTCTGTGATCGTTTTGGCCACAGCGGGGACGTGAGGCGCCTAGAGCTCAGCCTTTGCAACAAAACATCAGCGTTTTGAACCCCATAAAGGTACGCTTTCAAACGCAAGAACAGAGTGGCCTTGGCAAGGACTTGCCGCTTTTGCATTTTAAGTTTATTCGTGGGTAGCTGCAAGACAAAACCATTTTATTCCTCCGAGAGGTGCCCAAAACCACAGCTCTGCTGAGAAAAGCAGGCCTGGAGCCCTTTACTGAATTGGCATCTCGGCCCATCCCGATGCCCGCCGTCGCTCAAAGCCATGCGAGGACAGCGACTCTGGCGGGGCCTCGCGGAGGCACTGCAGCAGGTAACGAGAGAAAACGTATCGACCCAAATCTGCAGTTTGCGAGAGGATGGAATTACCAACGCCATTCCAGGACTTGTGGGAACTAACACTAACACTCAATCTGCAGTTACTGAACTGCAACCAGACTTTTTAACACCGTCCCAGAGGACCAGCAAACTGTAATTGGTCTGAATCACTCCAGGTCATCTCCTTAAGAAGCGGATGGGGTTAGTCATGAGATACATCGGTTACAAACGAATGAGAGACCAAAACTGCAACTCTAGTCCTTGGAAAGCACAAAAGAGTAATGAAGCTTACCGAAATTGTCAGGATAAATATCGCTTCCCTCTGTACGTCTTGATTTTCTAACACAGACACGCTCAGACGCCTGGACAGATTGGACTCTGGAGGTCTACGGAGGGAACGGGTGAGTCGGACACTTTGGCACGTCTTCAATCTCTGAATAGGGACTAAAATACACATTCGCTTGATCAGTGTCAGCTCTCTCTCTCTATCTGAAAGAGGCACCATGTCAGTTCAGCCACACTTCATTACACACACACTCGATATCCTCATCTCCAAAGAGGAGAAGCGCGGGGTCGCTGCAAACTCTCTCTCTCACACACACGGGTGACTTACAATGGAAGTACACTGATGACTCAAACCCTAACCTGTGTCTACAAGCAGGGATGTCAAAAGCATTAGGAGTGCAGTACTAAGTCAATACCAAAATAAAATATGGATTTTTTTTTTATAGTGCCCTTTCAAATGCTCACATGTGTATCCACGTGAATGGTCAAATGCACTTCTAAGCTTCTCAGTCTTGGTGAAATGTAAACAGTCAACGGCAACCCTGTACAGAATGCATTATTTTCTATTGGTGAAATACATTAAAATATATATTTTTTTAAACATAAAATAGCTGCCATAATTTATTTTTAATTATAATTAATATGATCATTTTGTATTTTTATTGTATATGTGTAGTATACATATTGTATATATATATATATATATATATATATATATATATATATATATATATATATTTTTTTTTTTTTTTCACTACACATACATAATTATGGATAAATATATTAATACATTCAATTAAATAAATATATTTTAATGAATATTTCTTAAATAAAGTGATGTTTTATAGACTGAACCATTATCATGGGTTTCATATTCAATAATAATTCAATAATTCAACATTCTCACTGTCCTCATAGCTAACTGTGCACTGCTCTTGCCTTTATCCATAAAATGGTCATTTTTGCATGAATAAAAGACACAAATCGTAATTGTGTTATTTATGCATAAATGCAAATATATCAAGGTAAATACGCCCCAAAAATAAACTAAATAAATTAAATAAATAAATAAATTTGATGGGGAAAAGGCATTAGTGCAGTTCTACTGAACAGAAATTTGTCCGTTGATGTACAGCACTGTCATGGTTTTTTAAATTTTTCTGTAAAACTATGTTAAATAAATCTGATCCATGAACAAAATTGACTTTAATAAATCATCCCCTGGTTTCACAGACAAGGCTGAAGCCTAGTCCCAGACTAAAATGTAAGTCTGAGCTGTTTCAATTGAAAGAAACTTGCACTGATTGATCTTAAAATATATCAATGCCTTTGTTTTGTCTCAAGATGGACAACAGTAATGTTTTTTTTTTTTCTAAGGCACGTTTATAAAAAATTACTTAAATGACCTAAATGAACTGTGGCCTAATCCTGGCTTAGTCTAAGCCTTGTCTGTGAAACCAGGCCCATGATGTTGAAGAAATTTAAGAGTGACCCCATGAAGAGGAGTCTTAAAGTCATGTGGCTTAAAAACAGCACATCATTGGTTACTTTAAAGACCATCCATCTATTTCCAACAGTGCATTGTGTTGTAGTGTTTTTCTGAAAGGTAAGTACAGGAAGGAAAATATGTTGCCATATGGCTACACCGCACCATACAGGGTTAAAATACAGGAGTGCATCAAATTGGTACCAAGAATCATGCAGTTTCACTAGTGCTGCTATTGACTACTGACTACCTAACAGTCCATTCCCACCATAACACTCGCGCTGACATAAGAAACCCCAAATACACGCTCACACGCATGCATGTCCGCTGACATACAGTTAACAGGGGAAAAGGCAGGAAGTCTCTGCTGAGATCCATCAGGAGGCTGAGAATTATGATGGAGGAGGGGTTGGATTTGGAGGCGGTGACCACACTAACCATTCTACACCTTTCCACAGCACACAGAGAGCTCACTGTGCATGAGGAGAGACTCTCGCAGCCACTGAGGTGTCGTAAAGACTTCAAATTTGAGCAGCGAGATGATTAATGGTCTGAATCATGCTCCACGATAATGGCGTGGATTAATGCAGCCTCTTCAGACCGTGCAGGGGCAAGGATGATAAATTTTATGACTTATCAAATATTTTTTGGACACCTCGTGGAGGTGGGAGTGTTTTCTGTGGGGTCGGAGCCAGGACTACTTTTAGAAAGGCGAGGCTGGGTGTGGGGAGCTCAGATGGTCTGCATTGGAGGTTTTGGTCGCCCTCCCACGCCGGCTGCTGTTCTTGTGCTAATAACACGCACTATTTCAGCACTGTGTATACTGTGCACAGCGGTATGAGCGGTCTACTACTAAATTCGCAAAAGATTCATTATACAACACTTTGCATGACATCATATGACATTCCTAATTTGATGAATAAATCAGCTGCAACTTTTAACATCTCGTTTTTCACTTGTTATTTGATTGGACTGCGAAATGTGAAGACAAAATTAAATTATGCATGAAAAATAACTTTTTATCTGCAATATGATAACTGGATGCAACACTATATTTAGGCAATGTTATGAGGTTATGTGACAATGTTTTATCTATATAAATATATAGCAACGTGTATATCAATCTATCTATCTATCTAGCTATCTATCTATACACACACATTTATTGATGCATATATATAATGCAAAATGTAGATATTATATCTAAGTATATATACAAGTACACACACACACACACACAAACACTTATATAAATATAAAACTTCCATAAAAGTATTTGTTAAATACTAAAAATTATTTATAGAAAACTGAAAAAATTGGCTATATGATTAAAAGTGAGGAAAAGCCAAAGTAAAAGAAGGATAGATAAATAGATAAAAAAAAATACAAATAAAAAACTAAAATTAAATTAAATTAAATTAAATAATAAAATAAAAAAAACTTATTGAATAAATAATTCTATAGGTCAATCAAATCAATCAATCATTGAACCAATCATACAGGTGACCCTCATTTTGTTTACTGCTAAATTTCAATATTTAAAATATATCTGAAATGTAACTACAAACAAAATTATGTGAGTGAAAATGTCAAATGTAACAATTTCCCTCATCTCTAACCCTGAACAAATAATATCAGCCACACTTTACTAAATTTATATTTTCATGATCAAAAAAAATCCAAAAATTAGCTTGATTTAATTGGAAAAATTCAGTATAGTGCAGGGCAAGCTATTAATATTCCTAGTCTGTTATTTCCGAAGTGTGAGTTTGTGTACATGTGCATATAGTGAAGAACGAGTAGGTATGTCCAACCTTTTGACTGCAGTGTATAAGTTCTGATTTCTCTTGAAGAAGCAGCGGTGGAAACCACCCTCCCTCCACAGCTAATTGTGACATCAAAGAACCATGTGATGGCAGCGGGGAGCAGTTCTCACTCTGCCATTTAATCTGCGGGCTGCAAATTTGCACAGGACAACTTTTAAAAAGCCACTCCTGTGCTCCACAGCAACACGCCGTTCCACTCTCTCAAGTCTGCTAATAAAACTTGGACAGCACATCAGAGCTGGGTGAGATGTCACGGTGTGCAGTGGAGATTTATGGAAGGGGAAGAGATGTGACGGAGAGAACATTTCACTACACCGCCGCTTCAAAAGATGCTCACCAGGCATCGGTCCTATTTTTACACTGTCATCATCACACAGGCTGACAGACATACAGACGGAGACCAGAGAGGAAAAAGAACAAAACAGAGGAAGAAAAGAACAAAGAGAGTTCATTTTCTCTCTAAAATACATCAGAAATATCTTGAAGAGTGATGCATCCCAAAACAAAACCAGATATGGGATGTCTTCTCTCGCCTCTCTCTTTGTTATTAAAAACTTCCCTGCTCATTTTCTCTCATCTTTCCTTTTTTTGCGGTTTCATTCTAGTTCATTTCCTTCGCTTCAAGTCTTTGGATCACAGTAACGGCTGTTGATTATGCAGCATTTTGTTAGACATCAAATAGTCCCATCTGCTCGTCGTCTAGAAAATATAATTTAAACACGATGACGGGCTCCATCTATCATACAATGAGTACATCCAAACCTGCTCTAGTGGAATAAAACAAGTGAGAAGCCACGTGATTGGCTGAAGTTTCTTAGAATAAAATGTGCACAAATTTTCACTTTCAGTACTATATTACACTTCATCCTAACAAGCATGAGTTTCAAAAATCTTTTTCGAAGTCGGTCTGACCTACAGCAAAATGCTTGATGAAGTAACGTGAGTCGAACAGATAACTGATATTTAATAAATATGAAATATATTTGATATTTAATAAATATAAGGAGAGATTAGAAAATGACCAATACCAACAATTTGTTTTTTATTTCGAACTGTACAATAACCTATTTTGAAATTAATTTACTTTTTCATTATACCATAAACAGCATGTATGTATGTATGTCTGTGTGTGGAAATAAATAAAACATTTCCTGTAGAATATATAATAAATCCATATACTGTTTCATAAGATAATAATAATAATGCTTATAATGCTAGTGTCATGCAGTTCTATCTCATCATGAAATATAAGTAATTAATTAATGTAAGTAATTGAATAATTTTTTTAAACGAAAACAGTACATGAAATTAACTTTCTTTAGAGATCACAAAAGTTCTATATTAAAAATTAAGTAAAAGTGTGTGTGTGTGTGTATGTGTATGTATGTATGTATGTATGTATATACACACACATACATACAATTTACTGTAGAATTTAAGAATTTATAATAAATGTATATACTGTACATTTCATATATAATAATAATAATAATAATAACAATAATAATAATAATAATATAATAAACGCTTATAATGCTTTTAACCATTTCTGTAACATATCTTGAAATACAAGCAATTCTGAAAAAAATTTATAATTCAAGTGATT
The DNA here is from genome assembly GCA_039654775.1 of Spinibarbus caldwelli. Taxonomy (NCBI): domain Eukaryota; kingdom Metazoa; phylum Chordata; class Actinopteri; order Cypriniformes; family Cyprinidae; genus Spinibarbus; species Spinibarbus caldwelli. The sequence goes on along the minus strand of CM077229.1, from coordinate 6,665,657 downwards.
TTAGAATAGTTCAAGTGATTTTAGAATACTTTCAGTAATATGAGTAAAAAAAAAAAAAAAAGAAAAAAAAAAAGTTCAATGAAAACAGGACATTAAAAATTAACTATTCTTTAGAGACCACCAAAACACATTTTTGGGAAACCCTACATTAAAAATTGAGTAGAAAAATTTAATTATTGGTAGAAAGATTCGTTCAAATCTCTAAGCAAAGCTGGCTAGGACAAAAAGTATCATTGAAGTGATATAGCTTGTTTAATGCATTCGATGCATCATTTGACACTCACACCACAGTTGGTTATAGTGTAAGGCCACACTTTTGACACCATTTTATTTTTGACAAGACTTGACAAGTATGACCAGGAATTTTCCCTCCTCCAAGCCATTATCAGCCCTGCATCTTTACACACATCTGTCTCTTCAAAAACCGAAAGAAAAATACTCCATTTATGTACCACTATGTCACACTCATCCCCTATCACTCAAACCCTACGACCCTGATCCCCAACCCTAATCCAGAGGCCGCAACAGTAGACAGCACTCGCCCTTCCCCTGGGCCACGTCAGACACCTTCGGGCTTGTTACGGCCATCCATTTTCCACAGAACAGAAACTGCAATCCTAATGATTATAAATGACAAATAATGCCAAACGATTGCTTGTAATGCTATGAATTAAGAGCGGAAAAACATGTCCACGAGGGACAGGAGAACTGAGGGTCCTTAACCTTTCCAGTTTTGGCTCCTAACTTTGACCCTGAAGTAAAGCTGCCCAAAAAGACCTGATTTAGGACCACCGCATGCAACCTTTATCGCTGACCTCAACCATTAGTATGTCAGGAGAGCAACTGGCCTCTGACCGCCACTTAACCAAATTCCCCCTGCTGTGATTGACAGTGAGCGGGAGGGGGACGCGGGCTGCCCTCGTGATCTCAGGGCTGCGGGTGAGAGCTGAGCCCCACAGCTATCTGCACTACTGACACCCATTTCCTGTGGAATGCTGCAGCTATGCAACGTGCTGATAGCCTGTCATTCAGAGAAACAGCCAGAGAGGGGTGTTTTCCAGCAGCGCGAGCGTGTGCCTGTGAGCATGAATGGAGCTAAAGTGAGGATGTGTGTGTTGGTCCTCCCGCTTTGTTTGTTTTTCTGTGGCCGCTGGGTTTGGTATACATGTGTGTGGCCGGTTTGTATTGGAAATGAGGATGCAAAATCCATGTGCATGTTAATTGGCGTACAAAACTCATCTGGATGAATGGCAGCTACACTGCATTAAACAAAGATTAGAAAATACTATTTCAGCCTTTCAACTTCAAAATTTACGTTTAATTTAAAGGGGTCATGAACTGAGAAGCCAAAATTCCCTTGATCTTTTGACATATAAGAGGTCATTGTACTATAAAAACATCCTGTAAGTTTCAGAACTCTCAGAAAACTTGTGTTAGTCTAAAAAGGCAGTCTGCCAAAACAACAGCTTTTGGAATGTTCTACTCTATGATGTAATAGTGTGGATAAGCACCGCCTCAGGAGAAGAAGATTAATGCCTGCTTCGACATCACTGCCCGTTTAGCCCCGCCCACCAATTCGCACATGTAGAGTTTACGAGAAAGGCGAACGCGCAGGTATATGCAGAACCCAAACAATAAAGATGGCTCTGAAGACAGGACACTGTGCAGTGCCATGTTATGGAAAAACTGTTCACATTGCCTTCCTTCTGATCCCAACGTAAGAAAAGAGTGAACGAACTTTATTTTTAATGAAGATCCAGACTGCGTCAGTAAGAACTTGGTGCTTTGTTCACTTCATTTTACCGCGGATTAGTTTACAAACAAGGCACAATTCGATGCAGGATTTTCAAAATGATTGAAACTAAAAGACGATGCTGTGCCGACTATATTGGATCCAACAGTAATGTTGCAACACAAGTGTGAGTTTTCATTACGTGATCACTATTGTTTTGTCTCTTCTTACAGATTGTTTGATATGTATTGAGTTATGCGTTTTTGACCTAAATCACAGCACTGACCATCTGTGAGTAATGTATGTTGTCAAACATACACAACTATTAGCCAATCATAGCAGTGGGCGTTTACTTCCAAGTCTACAATCCGCCACACCTGTTCAAGCAGAGCGTTCTAATGAGGGGGGTCAAAAACAAGACAAAAAATAGCTTATTACTTCTAAATTATGTTTTTTGATGTACAAACCTTCATAACATTATAAGTGGACCTCAGAGAACAGTACAAAATAAAAACAAAGGCAGTTCATGACACCTTTAACGCATCTTTGTACACTGAAAAAAAAAAAAAAATCTGACGTAGAAACCATTTTAACTCAAATTGCTAGTAAATTACTCACAATTACACTTTGTTTTATTTACAACTACGCAAAATCATTTTTAAAGTGTCATTATTTGTGAAATTTTGGTAGTAATTTCTGAGCGAAAATTGTATCTACACCAGTTTTTTTTTCAGTGTAGTCTGTGTGTGTTTAAACTAGTGTGCATGTATTCGCAGGTGGTTTGTGGGAACCTGGAGGAGGAGTCAAATAATCCTAAAATTTCTCTTCTTGACGGGTCTGCGGCCGGACATCTGTAGTCTGTTTGCATCTCCAAACTCTGGGATCTCATTCCCAACATGTCTCCTCCAGAACTTGTTCTTTAACCTCTCCTTGAGCTGCTAAACAGAGCTACGACAACAAGGTCAGCTGGTTACCGATACTATGAACACACCATCAGGGTATCCTGTGTGATCTTATATTTCTGCGCAATCACGCCCCTCTTAAGAGAATATTGCGGGTTATTGTCAACTTTAACATCTATGGACAGCATCTGTGGCATGCTTTCAATTATGACGTACAATAATTTTGACTCGTCGCTTAAGTCTGTAAAAACAAACAAAGTGTTTTTACAGTAAAACACAATGAGAGCCTGGAGGGAAAGAGAGTCAGGGAGTTCAAAAGCAGAAAAGCGAGGCTCCTATTTGGGTTACAACACAATTCGTCAGTGAAACAAATGTTTGTTACTTGAGCTATAAAGTCTAAACTGTCCCTTTGAGGTGGGCCTATTTTTTTAGGCTGACGAATGTCTGGTTAAGCTTCACCAATGTAATTCCTGTGGGTGAGGCTGCAGAACTCCACTAGGAAACTAGGAGGACTGAGGTCTGTGTTCATTTTAGTCTATGGTTTTGCCTCGTGCCTTGCTCTGGGATGTCGACGTCCAGCCTGTTGGTTGTTCTCACCTGCTGTTTGAGCTGATGTACCAGTCGGTCTTTCTCCCTCTTCAGTAGAGCCACCTCATCTTGAGTCTTCTTCTTCTTTGAAGACGACAGCTCTAGAAGAGCGATATTGGCGTCCTTCTCGCTGATGGCTGCCAATAGCGCCTCCTGCCTGTTTGGAGGAGAAAACACACACAGTTAGTATTTAGACAGCTCTGGACACTGCTTTCTACAGATTGCAGTGTAAAATACATCCTGTTCACAAATACGCCTTCGTTTCCTAGATCTGTGGTACTTGAACATATGAACCTTGGCATCATAATGCTAGGGTGTTTACCAGGATTTTGTTGGGTTGAATTGAGTTTTTAGCATGCAAATGGACTGCATTTATTTAATAGAAAGTACAGTAAAAACAGTAATATTGTGAAATATTCTTATAATTTAAAATAACTGTTTTCTATTTGAATATATTTTAAAATGTAATTTATTCCTGTGATCAAAGCTGAATTTTCAGCATCATTACTCCAGCTTTCAGTGTCACATGATCCTTCAGAAATCATTCTAATATGCTGATTTGCTGCTCAAGAAACATTTCTGATTATTATCAATGTTAAAGACAGTTGTGCTGCTTAATAGTTTTGTGGAAACCGTGATACTTTTTTTTCCCCCAGGATTCTTTGATTTTCAAAATTTCAAAAGAATAGACCATTCTAAACATTGTCACCTTTGATGAAATTAAAGTATCCTTTCTGAATGAAATCTTTAATTTCTGACCCCTGCTGACCCTAAACTTTTAAATTGTAGTATATAAATGATGTGATAGTGATAGCAAGCACCACAAATAATTAATTCTAGCCATCAGTCAAGTGCAGCTGGTTAAGGGAGTGAGTTCTGTTAGGTCAAATCTGCGGTACCGGAGTTGAGAGGGAGGGTGAACATCTCATACTGGCAACTGAGATGGTCAAAGCCTCCCGTGTATTGACAAATAGAGGCAGCGGGCTGGAGAATGTCTTAGGGTTAGCGTTAGCCATGTGTGCTAGAGTGTCAGTGGTGAAGTGTGTGTCAAATACATCCTCCCTGTGCCTCTCTTTCTATTCCTCCCTCTCATTTTCTCTATGACCTCTTATATACAGAAACTGGATCCGTTCCAAAACCTAGTGAGCTGCTTCACTGCCTACTGTCTTCCTAGATGGTTACCTTCTACGGTAGCATGCTAACTGAAGCGGAACCTCATGAGGTATTGATTTGGAACACTCTATGTAGGTAGCAACATAAAAATAGAACTTCTAATATGAAGTGCACAAGTGGAGATTGGTGTTAGCATGTTGCTAAGCTAACAATGTGATAGCATAAGCATAAATATTCCTAGCTCACACAAGTTCTGAGTAAAAGTATAAATAATATTTAACTTTTTTCCTGATAATTTTCATTAATGGATTTTAAGTATACTTAAAATGGACAATAGGCTATGCATGCCAACTGCTCACATATTTTCGCAAAAATGTGCGTTATGCAAGCATTCTTCCACAACAAACTGCCCAAGTAGCCAATTACACAACTATTGTCAGTAACAACTTGTATATATTATTAACTAGAGTAAACGTAATATTTTAGCATATTATATTAAAACACTGTGTGATAGTAATAAGTTGCAGTGGCCATTAAGCCTAAAGTGATAGTGCACAGAGTCCATTCTCACTTTTTTGTCTGTCATGTTGCATTTCCCACTGAGTTCAATGCAGTCCGGGACTGCCTTCTTTGTAAAACATGCATGCGACATGAATTTGGCCAGTATAATTGCATCAGAAGCCTTAAAATGCAGCACACTTGTTTATAACATCACGCCTCTGTTCTTTTAACTGAAAGGGTGCAACTTTCTATTTTCATCTGGGGCTTACTGCGAATTTGCTTTTCCTCTTATCAGATTCTCAATCACTGGCAAAGCCTCTCTTTTTCTTTCTGTCGGTTTCATTGTGTTCTATTCGGTTCCTTGGAGGAACTGGCTGACCTGATTCTATCCAGAGTGACATCACAGCTGCAGAAAGAAGCCTGTGTACCTGACAGAAGTACACATTCACACACACACACATACACACTCGGTGCGATGCCCATGGGCTACCATACAACTCTTAATTCTGTCATTTTGACCATCAAAAGCAATGGAGATGTGATGTATCCCACAAACACACGGGCCACCCAGGTCTGTAAAAACCACCGTGTCCTGGCGCAAACTAATAAAATGAAAGCTGATGATGTTCCAGGAGGCTTCTGAGCACTAACATGTCCTGTCAGAGAGGCCTTTTAATACACTGACCTCCTGACTAGCCGTGCTCATTATGGTCGGGTTCAGACCACAGGCAGCAGCTGCCCCTGAGGTGAGTCAGTTTACTTTGGGCAAAAAGGAACTTCCCCTTCAGCTCCATAACCTCCCTACCTCCCTCATCCATCCCGATGAGCCCTAGTGTATCTGCCCTGCCAAAATTCATGAGGACGGCACTGGCTAAAAATAAAAATCAAAGCAAAAGATGAGGTGAAAACAGAAGCCCAGGGAAGGGAGGCATTAGGAGAGGCAAATAACAGGAAGTGGAGTGATGTGCGCTAGGATATGGAGGATAAGGAGTCTGAAATGATGGATGAGAATGATCACATGTCCATGTAAACACACACTCATGCACACGATATTCAGGTCATGATAACAAGCATTCTTCTCCCACGTTTCCCAACCACAGGAAATGATGCAGAGATAGATGTCGGTCTTAAGTAGAAAAGAAGGCTGAATCGGAATTGTTCCGTGTCTCAAATTTTCCCGGTGCATGTGTCTCCTCAGATTAATAATCTTTTAACAAGGATGGGATTTTTCCTCCGTGATCTAATCTTTCCCATACACTGGTCATGTTGATATCACAGATGGCCGCAGGGAGAGAAGAGGCCTGGGTCACAGGAAAGTGATGACTACAGTCGCGAACCACTTCCTCCCTCCCTAAAACTCCTCATTTGAGAGGAGGAATGTATATAAAGATATACATAATATACACCACCATTTCAAAGGTTTGAGGTCTGTATTACGTACTAAAAATGCATCGAAATGTATTAAAATTGAAAACAGTCATTTCAAGTTGTAATAAAATTTCAAGTTGTAATAATATTTCACAGTATTACTGTTTTAACTGTATTTTGATCAAATAAATGCACCCTTGGTGAGCCTAAGAGGCTTCTTAAAAAAAAAAAAAAAAAGATTGACTATTTGGTTACTAATTTCCGAGAAGTATTGTTAAAAATTATTCCAATAAGATTTAAAAACTGACTATATTACCCATTATTTTTGTGTGCTCTAGTATCATTTTATTGTATTGCGAGCTTAGCAACATGCTAACACCAGACTCTATCCACTTGTTATGTCTGATATTATTTGTCTATGTTTCCAGGTCCTAATGCTCATATAGGTCTCATAAACTGATAGTATTCTCAATTAAAACGAGTAGAGACTTGGACCCAGAAACGTATTCCTAAGTCATGACTTAACAAGGTGATTGGAATCAATAGCTGAGTTAAATATCCTACAAAGCTATATTTGTGTGGCACATGGACTTGCTGACTGTAGAGTGCTCCAAATATGCCACTTTCATTTGGGTTAAGATGCTACCCTAGTAGGCGACCCTTATGTAGGCAGTAGACAGCAAGGCAGAGCTTGTTTTCCTATACTAAAAGACGACAAAGCCTCTTATCAGAACCACAGGGACACAATGGGCCCCCACACATTCGTTCTGAGAGAGATAGGGAAGAGTTCATATTGATCACTAAGAGGTCAAGTGGCCAATCATCTCCTCCCACGACAAAGCCAATCGGAGAGAGGGGAAGCGGCTCATCAATCAACACATCTCATCACCGCCCTCAACACTCAATTTCCTCTCTCTGCACTCTGCATTCCTTTAAGCCTCTTGCTCAGAAGTCCTCGAGCAGGCCTAAAAATATGCATCCTCCTCTGTTCTCTATCGGTTCTGTGTTTCTATGGGTGTGTATGGCAGTGGAGAGATAATGAATAGCCGAGGGGGTGGGGAGATTTATGGCAGCTTGTGACGGGATGCACTGTGCCGGTTAAGCCACCGGAGAGGGAAACACCGCACAGAAAGTCAGGAATGACCGGGTTGGCGGGTCCTAAACGTGACTTATCACAGCCATTCCTACTTTGTGACGACAGCTGGACGTAAATGATGGCAAAATGAGGAAGGAATGTTAAACGAATGCAGATCTGAGGTCGGGCTACTTTCAGCGCTTGAAATTTTTAATGGTTGCCTCAACCGTGACCACTCTGGAAGAGAGATAAGCTTCTTGGAAACACAAAGGAGGAGAAATGTGAAGCAAAGTTTGGACAAAATACCATGATGACAGATGGATGAATGGATAGAAAAAAATGGATATTTCAAAATATTGCAATATTTTATCTTCACTTTAACTTCAGAGCAAGTCTGTTAGAAGAATATAATTGATATAACACAGCATTGCTAGGTCTTAAATAAAGGATAGATGGTTAGAGTTATATATGAATGGATGGAAGCATAGAGAGATTGATGGAGAAATACTTGAATGGATGGCTAGATAAATGGATGGATACAGAGATACGTGAATGGAAAAATGTATGGAGGGATGGATGGATGGAAGAGTGGAGGGATATCTCAATGGATGGATACAGATACAGATAAATGGATGGAGGATGGGTGGACAGACAGATAGGTGGAAAGAAATATTAATTGGATGGATGAATCAATAGATGGATGGGTGGACAGAAATATAGAGGGATGGACTGATGGCCAGAGAGACGTATATATGCATAGATGGACGGACAGCCAGATAAATGAATGGATGGAAAGATATGATTGGATGGATGGAGATATACATGATGGTTAGATGGATGGAGAGATATGAATGGTTGGATGGAAATATACATGATAGCTGGATGAATAGATAGAAATTTAAGTGGATGGACTGATGGATAGAAATATATATATGAATGGATGAATGGAGATATACATGATGGATGGATGAATGGATGACCAGAAAGAGATATATGGATAGAAGGATGGATGGATATATACATGATAGCTTGTTGGATGGATAGAAATGTAGGTGGATGGACTGATGGATGGAAAGATATATGAATAGATGAATGGAAATATACACGATGGATGGATGGATGAATGGATGACCAGAAAGAGATATATGGATAGAAGGATGGATGGAGATATACATGATGGTTGGCTGGATGGATGGATAGATAGAAATTTAGGTGGATGGACAGATGGATGGAAAGATATGAATGGAGATATACATGATGGATGGATGGCCAGAAAGAGATATATGGATAGATGAACAGATGGAGAGATATATGAATGGATGGAGACATACATGATGGCTGGATGGATGGATAGATAGAAATTTAGGTGGATGGACCGATGGATGGAAAGATACATGAATGGATGGCTGGAGATATACTAGATGCATAGATGAATGGATGACCAGAAAGAGATATATAGATAGATGGATGGATGGATGGAGAGCTATATGAATGGATGGATGGATGGATGGATGGTCAGAAAGAGATATATGGATAGATGGATGGATGGAGATATACATGATGGCTGGCTGGATGGATGGATAGATAGAATTTTAGATGGATGGACAGATGGATGGAAAGATATGAATGGAGATATACATGATGGATGGATGGCCAGAAAGAGATATATGGACAGATGAACGGATGGAGAGATATATGAATGGATGGAGACATACATGATGGCTGGATGGATGGATAGATAGAAATTTAGGTGGATGGACTAATGGATGGAAAGATACATGAATGGATGGCTGGAGATATACTAGATGCATAGATGAATGGATGACCAGAAACAGATATATGGACAGATGGACGGATGGATGGGGAGAATGATGGATGGATGAATGAATGAATGGATGATGGAAAGAGCGAAGAATGGCTGGAAGAATGGAGAGATTTATGATACATGGATGGATAGATGGATGGGTGAATGAACAGATGGATGGACAGATGCATGGAAAGGTATACATGGATGAATGAATGGTTAGATGGATAGAGAAATGAATAGATAGGTGGATGGATGAATAGAAAGTTAGGTTGATGGAATGATGGCCAGAGAGATTTATGTGACCCTGGACCACAAAACCAGTCATAAGTGTCAATTTTTCAAAATTGAGATTTATACGTCATCTGAAAGCTGAATAAATAAGCTTTCCATTGATGTATGGTTTGTTATGATAGGACAATATTTGGCCGAGATACAGCTATTTGAAAATCTGGAATCTGAGGGTGCAAAAAAATTAAAATACTGAGAAAATCGCCTATAAAGTTGTCCAAATGAAGTTCTTAGCAATGTATATTACTAATCAAAAATTAAATTGATATATTTACAGTAGGAAATTTACAAAATATCTTCATAGAACATGATCTTTACGTAATATCCTAATGATTTTTGGCATAAAAGAAAAATCAATAATTTTGACCCATACAATGTATTTTTGGCTATTACTACAAATATACCCCAGTGACTTAAGAATGGTTTTGTGGTCCAGGGTCACATATCTGTACAGTATAGGAAGATGAATGGATGGATGGAGAGATAGACTGATTGAAAGACAGATGGTAGTTACATTTATCTCTTCTTTTATCATAAACAACCACAATCCTAAGACCAAACATAAAATCACAGAGCTGCTTTTACAGTAGAAATAACATTATATACTACTATATACTAGAAATAACATCATCACTAGAACTTTTTCCCATTTTTACAGACTCATATCTAAGCAATATCTAAGCCGTAATATAAACGTCTATTCCTTTAACACTTCAATATTTGCGGGCCGCTGATTTGAAGGAGAGGAATTCAGAGGACACCATTAGCAGGGAGGGAAGAGTTCAGAGAACGTTATCAGCCGAATCCATCAGTACTAAGTCCTACCTGATACTGCCTGATCTAGCACATAAAAATAAAATACAGGCCAGCCGCGTTAAACAAACTGAGTGTTGGAGGAGCCCCAGCACATTAAAAAAATAAAAATAACCCTAACTCTCCATCATTCCCTGGCCCTGAGCCACAGCCCGGCTTTCTAGGCCCTTTTTCCAGGGATATGTGTGTGTGTGTGTGTGTGTGTGATGTGGGAGAGAGAGAGAGAAATATGGTGTCAGTTCTGCGTTCAGTGAGTGTGTGTATCATGGAGGAGACGTGAGGAGAAATGTGTTGAACGTTCACCGTTCATTGCTACCCCCAGGGCACTGAGGACCTACGGTGGTTGCTTTTACTGGCCTAAAAAAAGAGAGATACATCCGCTGCTTCTGGAGTTGGTACCAGAACGCTGGTTATACTGGAGAGTTATAGAGGAAGCCTGTGTTGAACATCCTCTCCGGATGGGCAGTTCGAAACATTACAGAAAAATCTACAACCTTGTGCCTTTAAAGCTAACATTGACTCACCAAAAGCTATAAATTCCAGTGTGTAAGCAATCTGAAAATATGGGTTTTGTACTTCCTGAACACAGTAATAGCTGTATTAATCTTGTATTATACAGAATAGCAGTGCTTGAGTGACTGCATGTGGATCCACAAGAGAGACAGAACTGGAACGAGCGAGAACACATGCTGAATCATATCTGGCACGAGGGCTTCCTAGATACCAAATGTGAATTAAAAAGCCTGCTGTCAGAGTCAAGAGCGCTGGGGAAAAAGCTTGTGTGTGTTAGGAGGAGGAGTGTAATAATAAGAGATCTTTTAAATGAGCATCTTTATCGCTGATATGTGGTTTTGTGGGGAATGTTAATAAGAAATTCTCCCTTTTACACTGGTGGAGCCCAAAAAAGAACAATAGGAGGTGGGTTGCACAGATTTTATTTGTTGCGATTAAGCAATCAAAATTTTTCAGTGGCCAATGTAGATACTGTTATGTTATATGACAATATAATAAAATATAATATTGAAATAAAGTCTGAAAGCACTACTGAAAATGTGGGAGTCTTTAAAAAAACAAAAAAAACAAAAAAACAATCAGAAGATAAATATATAAAATAAATGTAAAAAATATGATTAAAAACAAAAAATAAATAAAGTACTATATACCCATAATATATATTTTAATAATAAAAATGAAAATGCAAAAATGTAGAACAAATAAATTTTACTAGTGGAATTAGACTTCTGGACTCCACTATAAATGCTAATAACCTCAAAATGTGAAATAATAATAATAATAATTATTATTATTATTACTATTCAACCTGCCTGAATTTGATGTCTATCAATTGACAGTCCTACATCTATGGGAGAAAAAAAACCTTCTGCTGATTTGCAAAAAAATAAAAAAAAAAGGCCTAATATTACCTTATCTGATGTTGCAGAGTTGAAAAATATCAGTAAAAATTGTATAATCACATACAGGTTTTCCACCAAATAATAATGAACATCTTTCAAATTATATACACTGCCAAATTATATACAGTTGTCACTGGCTGTTGGGACCAAAAGGTACATATTTGTACACCTAAAGTGTCTATTTTGGTACCTTAAAGGCACATATTAGTACTTAGAAACTAATAGGTACAAAAGTGTACTTTTTGAAAAGGTACCAGCCCAGTGACAACTTTTGTACCTGTATGTGTATTTGTATTAGATTTGAAGCACTTTTCAAAATAACAAATAGAGTCAAATGCCAAAAGTTTTGAAAAGTAGTATTCAAAATGTATCATTTAACTTGCAATCTGCAAAGTAGTGGAAAAAGTGGAAATCAGTAAAAGGTGTAAAAATGTCTTCAGAATCGTTCATACATGTGAAAATCAGCTGAGAAACAGAGAATTCTAAGCAGACCCAGTGGAAGATGGGAATCATGTCTTCATGGGAGTTTTTCTGGTTAAGACAATACAAATGGTTGTCAAAAGGAAAAATGCTACAAAATGCATCATATTTTGTGAAAAAAAGTGTGCTGTGCTTGAGCAAAACAGGCACTATTTTTGCAATCAGCACCCATAAGAAGCAAGCATTGGATTTCATTCAGCAAATATGATCCAGAGTGATGATATAAATCTAAAAAATGACCAAATATTTGATCAAACTAATCAATATATTGTTCTATCACTATTTATTAAACTGAAAGAGAGATGACAGAGTTCTGTAAACGATGACTGAGAAAAAAAATGTGGAAATGAGACAAATACACACACATGCTGACCCCTTCTCTTCAATAGCACTCCTGCTCTTATCAGCTGCTCTAAAGGCTGACAGGCCGAGCTTAATTAGTGCTGATAGCAGCATAGCGAAAGGGTGGCCAGCACATCCCTGAACCAAACAAACACACCGCTCTCCCCTGCCTATCTCCTCTGGCCCAGCCTCCTCTGGGAACATACACACGCCTGGACTGACAGCACCCAGCCATCTGGATCACATCAGCTGGAGAGCGAGAGATAGAGAGAAGGAGAGAGAGAGCACAGTAATCTCTAAACCCTAAGAGGAGAACGTAACTCTTGCTGAACTTTGCGCAGGGTTGATGTCGAGTTTATGGAATTTACCATCATGGTCTATAAATTTCAGATTTCATAAACATTTTCTTAAAGATCCCACGCAATCAAAATTACAGTTTAGTGGCTTTTAGTCTGTGTGTGTTAGCTTTGAGGTCATATATAGTGTACTCCTAAAGTTGACATGAACAAATTTAAGCAGATATATGCATTTAACATTAAAAATGAACCAAATAACTGTATTTACGACTCATCTTGAACTACACAGATTATTGCTGAATCAGATTCTCTCCAATCAAGCAAGTAACAAAGCAATGTTCATGGCTGTGACATAACTAAACCTATTGAGAAAAGACAAGACAATGTGTTCAGTGTGTTCTTCTCAAACTTCCAATAGCATATACAGTAAAAATAAAATAAAATAAAATAAAATCACAAGGGGTTCCAGGTAAATGGTTTACAACAAAAAAGAAAAGAAAATAAGAATTGAATTAAATTAATTTAAATAAAATAAAAAAGCCAAATGAATAAAATTAAAACTGAAAAAACATTTTATTTTAATAATTTTATTCTAATAATATAAATTAAAAAATGTATGTAAAAATGATGTAATATAAGTTTAATATTATAATAAATAATATAATAATAAATTTATAATATAAAAATGAGAAAATAATGAAATGAAATAAAATAAAATAGATATTGATATCTAGAGACAATAATGGTACGAAATAATGGTGCAAAATAAATCAGCATAAAATAGAAATGAAAATAAAATGATGAAAAAAAAATATAAAAATATGCAAATACTGATATCTAGAGACAATATTGGTATAAAATAATGGTGCAAAATAAAATGGCATAAAAATGAAAATAATAATAATAATAATAATAATAATAATAATAATTTGATGCAGCTACTGAAACCTGAAGAGACTTAATCATTTCAATTAATTTTTTTCAATAAGCTGATTGAGCCCATCATAGGAAGACATGAATGAATGAATGAATGAATGAATGAATGAATAAATGCATAAATAAATAAATAATCAATAAATCAATAAAAAGATAGACAGATAGACAGACAGACAGACAGACAGACAAGACAAGACGAGACAAGACAAGACAAGACAAGACAAGACAGATAAAATAAAATAATAATAAAACAATAATAAAAACGGGAAATAAAACAAATTGATGCAAATACTGAGAGAATTAATTTAGAGAGAATCTAGAGAGAATTAATTTTTCAACATTGCACTGAGAAACATTATTATGTGTTCGCTAATCGTCTGACTGAAACCATTACTGGAAAGCTTTCCTTACTGTATATCCTTGAACCACAGAAGGGGGAAGTGGAAAAGAGACAAGTAAACATACTGTACTTCACAGCATCCTGTATTTAAACTTGCAAACTTTATACACAAAATCCTTGTGCCAGGAAGACGGTCTAACAAACAAAACCAGACGCTAGTTAGATAGACAGGTAGACACGCACACTGACAAACAGCCGGATCAGGTGGTGGAAGATGGGAAGAGCCGGTCAAGCCACGACCACTTCAGACATGCTACACAGAGCATGACCGGGAAAACGCACTGCTCCGCAGGCCGCCCCAACTCACCGGAGTCCACTCAAAATCCCTGTTACCTGGGAAACACGGGAAAGTTGCGGCGAGCAACACAGCTGGGGCCTCTAAACAAAACCAGGGAGGAGGGCCGAGCTTGCTTTCTGGGAAATTAAGCTTGTCAAGGAGTGGCACCTGCGGAAAGCATTATTAAAACAGATGGAATCAGGGGAGAAGGATGCGCTCAGACTAAGCAGAAGAGACGGAGAGCCGAGGGAACACTGAGGCTTACCACTGGACACCAAACGAGGGATTACGCCCGTCAATGTGACATACGGCCCTAAAGCCCAGCTCTCGCTGCAACAGGCCAGGCGGTGCGGCTTCAAGACATATTCTGTGTTCTCCCCTGTGACAAGTCTGCGACGTAGATGGTTTTAAAACGCAAGCGTGGATTATCCAGATATGTTCTGCAGCTTCTGGACAGTTCATGGTTTTTCATTGTGACTAATGTGGCCGTGACAGCGCTGATGAGTTATTGGTGCAGTGCAGGCTCTCTGTTGTTTCGTTACGTGTTTGGTGAGAGGTTTCTAGCGGATCTGCTCAGATATGAGGAGGATGACATGATGGGCCTGACCCGCGAACCCTGTACGATTTTCCACCAGTAGATGAGTATAAATCAAGCCTGAAACCTGAGGGCAGAGAGCCGAGAGCAGATGACTGATTTTACCCCAGTAATAAGTCTCTTTGTAGAAAGATGGTGTCACATATTTGTTAAAGATCTTTCTATTTGATGCAAGAAGCTCCATTAGGGGAATTTTTTGCAAAATATACATAATATATAATATAACTGATGTTTAAAATGATTAATGATTTATTTGTCGCTTAAAAATATGTCATGAATCTAAAATATTAAATCAAGTATTCTGCATATATTTATGAATTTAAACAATTTAGGTGGTCATGAATGTAAAATATTAAATAAAATAGTCTACATAAATTTATGATTTTTAAGCAATAATAATTAACTTACCAAATAATTTTTTTATCATTTTTTGAAATGATGATTATGATGATATACATATACAGGTGCATCTCAATAAATTAGAATGTCGTGGAAAAGTTCATTTATTTCCGTAATTCAACTCAAATTGTGAAACTCGTGTATTAAATAAATTCAATGCACACAGACTGAAGTAGTTTAAGTCTTTGGTTCTTTTAATTGTGATGATTTTGGCTCACATTTAACAAAAACCCACCAATTCACTATCTCAACAAATTAGAATACTTCATAAGACCAATAAAAAAAAAACATTTTTAGTGAATTGTTGGCCTTCAGGAAAGTATGTTCATTTACTGTATATGTACTCAATACTTGGTAGGGGCTCCTTTTGCTTTAATTACTGCCTCAATTCGGCGTGCCATGGAGATGATCAGTTTGTGGCACTGCTGAGGTGGTATGGAAGCCCAGGTTTCTTTGACAGTGGCCTTCAGCTCATCTGCATTTTCCTCTTGACAATACCCCATAGATTCTCTATGGGGTTCAGGTCTGGTGAGTTTGCTGGCCAGTCAAGCACACCAACACCATGGTCATTTAACCAACTTTTGGTGCTTTTGGCAGTGTGGGCAGGTGCCAAATCCTGCTGGAAAATGAAATCAGCATCTTTAAAAAGCTGGTCAGCAGAAGGAAGCATGAAGTGCTCCAAAATTTCTTGGTAAACGGGTGCAGTGACTTTGGTTTTCAAAAAACACAATGGACCAACACCAGCAGATGACAATGCACACCAAATCATCACAGACTGTGGAAACTTAACACTGGACTTCAAGCAACTTGGGCTATGAGTTTCTCCACCCTTCTCCAGACTCTAGGACCTTGGTTTCCAAATGAAATACAAAACTTGCTCTCATCTGAAAAGAGGACTTTGGACCACTGGGCAACAGTCCAGTTCTTCTTCTCCTTAGCCCAGGTAAGACGCCTCTGACACGTCTGTGTGTGATGGCTCTTGATGCCTTGACACCAGCCTAAGTCCATTCCCTTTGAAGTTCACCCAAATTCTTGAATCAATTTTGCTTGACAATCCTCCAAAGGCTGCGGTTCTCTCGGTTGGTTGTGCATCTTTTTCTTGTGCATCTTTTTCTTGTGGTTGTGCATCTTTTTCTTTTTCTTGGATACAGCACTCTGTGAACCGCCAGCTTCTTTGGCAATGAATGTTTGTGGCTTACCCTCCTTGTGAAGGGTGTCAATGATTGTCTTCTGGACAACTGTCAGATCAGCAGTCTTCCCCATGATTGTGTAGCCTAGTGAACCAAACTGATAGACCATTTTGAAGGCTCAGGAAACCTTTGAAGGTGTTTTGAGTTGATTAGCTGATTGGTATGTCACCATATTGTAATTTCTTGAGATGGTGAATTGGTGGGTTTTTGTTAAATGTGAGCCAAAATCATCACAATTAAAAGAACCAAAGACTTAAACTACTTCAGTTTGTGTGCACTGAATTTATTTAATACACGAGTTTCACAATTTGAGTTGAATTACTGAAATAAATGAACTTTTCCATGACATTCTAATTTATTGAGATGCACCTGTATATACATATATTTATATGTATATATATATTTATATGTATATATATATATATATATATATATATATATATATATATATATATATATATAAAAATGTATTTCAAAAAACATAAATAAAATTTGTGTCCACAAATCCCTGAAAAAAAATTATACATAGTGATCTATGAATTTATGCTATCTCACTGTTTTTACATCTGAAAACTACTTTGGGTTAGTACTATTTTTTTTTTTTTTAAATACTTCTACTTTAATACTTCTTTTCAGCAAGGATGCATTAAATTGATTAAAGCAACATCGATACATGTATTTATAATATTACAAAAAAAAATGCTGTTCTTTTGAACTTTTAATTCATCAAACAGCTCTAAAAAATGCATCACAGTTTCCACAAATATATTAAGTAGCACAAAAGTTTTCAGCATTGATGATGTTTCTTGAGCAGCAAATCAGCTTATTAGAATAATTTTTGAAAAATCATGTGACACTGAAGACTGGAGTAATGATGCTGAAAATTCAGCTTTAACATCACAGAAATAAACTGCATTTTACAATATATTAGAATAGAAAAGAGTTACTTATTATTTTAAAATGTTTTTAAATATTAAAATTTAAAATATTAAAAGATTTATAAAATATTTAATTTAAGCAAATAATTGCCTTGGTGAGCATAAAATTCTTCCTTTAAAGACATTAAAATCTAACCAACCCCAAACTTTTGGTAATGTATATACAGAATACATGTACTACTGTCAGCGTAAAGTTAGTCTTCATGGCTTCCACTGTCTTTAAAATCATCCTGTGTGCCATAAACTGCAGTCAGCAGAGCTGCCAGAGTATCAGCGACAGATCCCGCCACTCAGCGTCCCGTGTTTCCATGCGTGTCTGTGTTTAAGGAAGGAAGAAAATGTTCATCCCAAGGTACTGTAAATCTCACCTACATCAAACATGGCTCAGTGCAGACAAACTGCACTGTCTGTTTCTCAGGTGTGAGTCCAGGGAGAAGGTGGTCTGTAATGAATTCAAGGCCTCCGATTGAAGGACAAGTTCCAGAAGTTTCTCCACAAACAGGCCTGGCAGGATAACTCCGCCTGTGGGGAACCCAGGAACCATGGAGTCGTGTGTGGTCATCTTTATAACACACATTCAACTCGGTCGTACCGCAGCACAGACAGAGCGAGTTTTTTCCATTCTCGTAGATAAAAACAGACCTATCAGAACAAAGCCGGTTGGCGGGAAGCGAGTTTAAGGCTAAGGTTACGTCATATGGTGGATGGATGAAAAGGTAGTTTCATAAATGGGGCCATTTATTGGATCGACAAAGACAGAAGCGGTGTATGGAGTGAGGCTACCACAGACCAAAATGAAGTACCCTCAACCCCCACTGGCCACAGCCCAATTACCAACACCACACACCACCACACTGAATGCAATATAACAACTCGGGACCCACAGCTACCAGGACTGGATCATCCTCAAGCGAAAAGACAAACCCAGCTCCATTACTTAAACTCCAGCTACCTGAAATCCTGATAAGCTGCACTGTTGTCTAAAGACGAGCAGCTCCGCAGAGGCCAGTGATATTTCTGCCGGTGTCAGACACTTCTTTGTGTCCACGCATCTGGGTTGGTCGTTTGACTAGAGATGGCAGTCTTTCAGATCCTTCTCTCTCAATGAGCCCCCGATGAGTTTAACTCATCTGTGGGTGTAACTCGTTTCTCTCAGTCCAAGACCACCCTGCTCCCATCTTCCCAAAACCTCGTTAACCTGCCTGTCATAAACGGGCACTTAAATTACAGATTTTATACATATATGCACAATGGACAGTAAATAAACGAGAGGCATTTTTGTCCTTTGTATGTAGAGACAAAGTGATTATTGCTGAAACCTCACACTTCATACAGTACTTTTTTTGTATCTCAGGGTTAGTCATATTATAGTGGATATTATTTCATTTTATCATGATCAAAATGGCCATTATTACAATTAATAATTTTTAAACTAAATCAATTGAAGATCAGACTCATGGAGCTTCCTCTTCAACTGCTTCAAATTTATAAGTTATTGTTTATCTATCATAATCTATCTACCTACCTACCTACCTATCTATCTATATTTACTAAAATAAAATAAAATTAAGTGGCACAACTGTTTTTAACATTACTAAGAAATTCTTGAGCACCAAATCAGCAAATTAGATTTCTTAAAAAAAAAAAGGTGACTCTGAAAATTCAACTTTGCCATCTTTGGAATGTATTACATTTTAAAATAAATGAATATAAATATAAATATTTGCATTATAAATGCAGCCTTTGGTGAGCATGAGACAGAAACATAAAAAAATCTTACCGACCCCAAACTTTTTGTACATAAAACCTTAATTTATGTACAAAAACCTTCTTTTTGTGTGGCACAGAAAAAATTAAGACATACATCTCTGGAACAACATGATGATCCAATCTGGATGGAGAGTTTTTGTTTTTGGAAGAACAATCCCCTAAACTGCACATCTGACCAAATTTCTATCTGTCGTGCATCCAAGTCACAAGAGACGGATGATACCAGAGTGAAAGACAAGAGTAGCTGATTACGAAAATGACAACGAAAAGCATCAGGGTAATCAGGCATTGGTGAGAATGCCAGGAGAGCTTAATCTCAGAGCCACAGTCGTAATCCCCTCCAGATCCAGCCATGAAGGTTCAAACAGTCAGGCCCGTGATGACAGAGCAAAACCACCACACCTGCCAGGCCCTCGCTGACAGCTTCTTTTCTCTCCCTTTTTCACTTGTTTTCTTTCCCCACCCTCTGTTTTCCCACTCTGCTCTTTGAGGGGGCTACAGCTGTCCAGCCTTGCCGACGGTGGACAGGAGGAATTTTTCCGCACACCAGACCGCATGTGATGATGTCACCCGTGCGGTGACACAGAGTGAGGCTGAACAGATGGTTTGGAGCGTGCTCAGACCGAGCGACCCATGGCAGCTCCGATCAGCAGCCCTGATAAACGGGGGGCCAAGCCACCTCTGAGCCGAGCAGCTTCAAAAAACACTTAAAAGCCCTTTATCACCCCAGCAATTGAATCCCCTTGATCCCCTAAAACAGGACCTGCGTTCTGCTTTACAACAAGGGGAAAACGCACCCTCTAAATCATAACAGCCCACTTTCCAGGCCTTTCCTTTATCTGACCCAATGATGGGCGCTCTGATACTTCTAATGGCTCTCAGTCAAAGGCAAACACCGGCGTGTGTTTTCTCAGCGATACGAATCGGATAGCAACAGACTTCTTAGACGTCTGCTGAGGTGCTGTGGCGGCCTTCCAAATAGTTTCTATATCTGCGCCGTAAATCACCGCTGTGAGGATCATTGTTTGTCAAAATGTTTGATTTTGGCCAATTTTCCGAAGGTACGGTAGCCTGCTGTGTCTGGAGCTGCTTTGACGCCACTCCTGAACCTTTGAAGTCTTAAAATGCGCCCTTGAAATACGCAACGTTGAATATTATAGCCAAACCGCCCTCGCGCACTCCTTCATTGTGCATTAATTTGGCTTCTTAAATCAAGATGTAATAAAAATGCCTAAAAATCTTAATAATATGTAATTACAGCTCAGATTTTTTCCATTGCTTTATTGTGTTTTAAAGGGATAATTCACCCAAAAAATGAAAGCTCTGTCATGATTTATTCACCCTCATGTCGGTCCTGTATGACTTTATTTCATCGGCAGGACACAAAATAAGAGATTTTTTTTTTTTTTTTTTTTTTTGTACAGAAAGTCAGTTGAGGACATTGAATTTTATTTGATTAAACAGATTAAAATATTTTAATAATTTTATGATATTTTAAATTTTGGGGAAAACTATCGCTTTAACTTGTGGGAACTTCTAGTACCAAAAATAAATAAATAAATACATAAATAGTAAAAAACAATCAGCCTGATTCACAGATACATGAACTAGCCTCATTCTCGGATATTTTTTTACAAATATTTAAATATTTTTTTATAATAACTGAGGTAAACCATCCAATTAACACAAAATAAATAAACAAGTAAATAAATAAATAATAAAACACTAACAACAACAACAACAACAACAATAATAATAATAATAATAATAACAACAGCAACAACAACAACAACAACAACAACAACTAGCCTCATTCCCAGACACCAGAACTATGCTCATTCCTAGACATTTTTCAAAATATTTGAATATTTTTTATCATATTTTTAATTTTGGGGTAAACTATCCCTATAGTTTTTGAGAACTTATATCAGCAGAAAGAAAAACAAACAAACAAACAAACAAATAGTGTCACTGTCATTTTTCAAAATATTTTAATATTTTTTATAGTATTTTTAGTTTTTCTTTAACTCATAGGAACTCATTACTAAATAAAAAAATAAATAAATAAATCTTCATTTTTAGACATTGTTCAAAATATTTAATTTTTTTTTTAAATAATATTTTTAATTTTGGGCTAAACTATCCCTTTAACTTGTGGGGGCTTACAGTACCAAAAAAAAAAAATAAAATTACATTAACAACTAGTGTCTTTCTCAAACACCAGAACTCGACATTAGTAGCTGAAGCTGAATGGACGAGGGGAGGAGGGCGGAGGACCATTTCCCGCACTTTACAAGAGATTTAAGTTCAGTCCACACCCAGAAGCATTCTGGGAGGCAGACATACCCAATCATACCATGTTAGCGGCAGACAAGCTGCCATGTCGATTGGGGTGGTACAGGATGGAGACACAGTACTTGGCACCGGTCTGGTGGACCACATTATAGATGCCAATAAACGCCCGGCGCGGTCACCCACCGCGGCCTGCCCCCTTTTTAACAGGTTGGACCTGGACAACGCCAGCGTGGCCCGCGGCAGCTCTTGTAACACCACTTTACGATGTTATTATTTGCCTTTCTGCTGTTTATTTTATTCGTTTAATTAGGGCCGGGTTTCAGTCTAAAGGCTTAACTCTGGAAAGCCGAGGTTTTAACATGTCCCACTGCACTTGTGTTAGCATTGAGCAATCGACAGCGAGCTGCGTTTCTCACACGCTCGGAGAGAAGGATTTAAAGCATGTCAGAGCACACAAAAACCCTTAAATTATTCAATATTATAAACATGCCGAAGGAAAAAAAACGACATCAGCTGGGCGTTCACGAAATGAATCGCATTAAACCTTGGCTTGTTTCGTAGCAATCTGTCGGATTTCACCATCGAGTCCCCGAGTAGCACTTTATAGTGCATGATATCCCCTCTGGGTCACGATCGTCTCTCTCTCAGACTGCTGTGCACGTGATTTAGCCAAGACTATGTGATCTGATTCATAATGCATTATGATGGACGGACAATTCACAAAGAGACATTCGTAGTGCTAAAGGGGGCAGAAAGAGGTCAGACGGGCCTCAAATTACAACCAAATCTGCCCCCTTGCTACTCCCCACTTCACGCTCAAGACGTCCATCAAACAAGCCAGATGTGGCCGCACAGCATCAGTCACAAGAGCCATACGCCCCTGCTGATGGCTAAAACGTCCCATGAGTCCTACTGCTTGTGTGTTTACATACAACCTGACAGCTGGAGTTCTGAGGGGCATCTTTTCTAACCGTGATGAGATGTCAGTGAGCCAAAGGGGGGAAGAGATACTTGACCCTCATCTACAAATGAAGAAATAAGTACCACAAGGCTTCACCTGCGAGGCAGATAATGGGTTGTGACTTTGACCGCGGCGGTCTCATGTACGTATCCATTAAGAACGGGTTGCTCCAGATAGTCAGGTACAGAATGGGCCTGTCATGGCCCCCCTTAGCCCTGCTATTCCTCCTGCTCCACAAACCTCAGTTTCCTGGGCCCCTAACAAGTCCCAGCTGTGCCTGTAAGAGCTGACAAAACACACTCTTCCATACTCTCTCAAATATACACACAGACATGCACACACACTCATATTTAGTGGATCCAAAGCCACTGTGTAAAACATACTTTGTATCTGCCTGGGGAAGAAAAAAAGCCTCCCTCTTTGCCTACATCCATCTCCGGCCTCTGCTTTTTACCCTCGCCAGCGCTGACAAGCTAAGTTAGCCGCTCTGCGTCCTACCCAGCATGCCATGCTGCTGGGGTCTCGGAGTACGAGACGGGCAGAGCGTACAGTACGTAGCATTGGGAGTCAAGCTTCACCTCTCGGCAGGGATCGGTCTGGATCCTTCCCTCCAGCAAACCACTGCTCTACAGCACCCGCTTTACATGGAAATCCATACAGGACTTTTCACATTCACATACATGTGTGTGAGAGTGTGTGAATGAGTGATGGGTAAGGAGGAGAATGATAGAAGACACAAGCGTTCTCGAGCTAGTTATAACACTAAACCAGTTTTAAAAGCAATTTCACCTTCTTACAGCCACACACACACACAACCACACACACACACACACACACACACACACACACACACACACACACACACACATATATATATACATACATATACATATATATATATACACATATACATACATATACATACATATATATACATACATATATATATATATATATATATATATTTCAAACATGCTGATGCCAACAACCCTTAAATATGAACATTGCGCTGTAAAATAAAAAAGGAACCCCTTCTAAAATACATGAGCAGCTATATATTTCCTTGTTAAAAAATGCACTGATTAACATTTATATGCTGAATGAATGAATGTATGAATAAATAAATAAATCTTTAATCATTATGTGTTAAAAAATAAATGTTTAATCATTATCGTTAATACAAACACATACATATAAACATATGTGTATACATGATGAGTGATAGTTAACCCTCATTCTCAGACATTTTTCAAAATATTTTCATATTTTTAAAATATTTTTAATTTTGGGGTGAACCATCCCTTTTACTTCTGAGAATTTACAAAAAAGGAAAATAAAGAAATAATCTTATAGTTTTTAAACCTTTTTAACATATTAAAAATTGTTAAATATCATTCATCAGTTTTAACATACCTCCAATTTTGAAAAAAAAAAATTGTCCTCCAGACATCAGTTTGAAAACCTATATATATACCTATATATATATACCTATATATATATATATATATATATATATATATAAATAAATAAGACAACAGAGGAAATGCAGGCAGAAAATGTACAGTGATTACTCATATGCCCCCAGAGACGGGGCGATAGGCGCAGACCCCTCATAGGTGTGGTGCACTTTGTGTGTGTGCATGTAATTCTTTAACTATCCAAAGAAAAACACAGAAAGAGGCCACGGCGGAGCGTGACGGACAGGCTGAGTGTGGAGGGTAGTTGGTGTGGGGGCACCCGTGACAGACAGAGATTAATGAGAGCCCAAACCCCCCTCAAATCTCTCACCTCAACCCCTCCAGCAAACCATAATGCCTGCTAATCACCTGGGTGTCAGAGCCTATTGTTGAGATGACTGCGATCCTGCTTACACACATGCACACACACACACAGGTCTCACACCACATCTGCATGATTGAGTCTGCTGCTCATGACACTGCATAATCTGCTTCTCTGTTTGATTTTAAACCTGATGTTTCCCACTCTCGCCATGATCAAGCTCTTGTGATTTGATCAGAGAAAAACACCTGTGTTTTTGCACTGACATTTTTTATCCAGAAAACATGAGTGAAAGAAAGAAAAACATGCATCAAACAAACAAAAAAGGAATAAACAGAAGCAACCAGTCTTAACGTTTGGCCGCTAACTAGACGAGAGAAAGAAAAAGACCAGAGCGAGTGATAAAGGACAGATACAAAGGCGGACAGAAATCAGAGGTGCTGCTGAAGCGTCGTCACGCCGGCACAGAATGAGGCAGAACAGCGACTCGTCAATCAATGTCACGCGGAGGACGTCCTCAGACAGTCTTAAGCACATTCCTGTCACCAGACGTCCCCCCTGGGACAGCCGCCGTGACACTGTCATTCAGGGGTCAATAACGTGCGGTCGCTCGACTTAAGTGCTGAAATTGGACAAGAGTGAATGTGAGGACCACCACTGGAGTAGATACAAGAGGCCTGATAGAGCACTGCTTTATTTTTAAGCTAATGGTTAAAATGTGTGTGACCATAATGCAATTATTGTAAAATGGAGGGAAGGTAAAATGCCTGTTTACACCTGGTCACATGCATTTTCTCTGATAGGATAGCTAATTTATTAAAACTTTTCCATTTATACTTGGCCACATAAATGTGTAAATAAATCCGATCATAATATGCAAATTTAATGGAGTTCACGTCACAAAAACAACAGATATGCGATGCATTTTATTCATCATGAGCTAATTTTAAGATCAAAGACTACAAAAGGAAAGAGCACGGCATAAGCACTTGTAAGATAATTTAGTCTTACTACTTTTAATGAAGATGATTGTGTGTTGAGCATCTGCGACTTACTTTCAGTTTCATTTGTGGCAGTTTGCATGTTGGCTTGCTGAAGAGATATTCAGCTACTCTTCTGCAGTGATCCGTGTTGCATTAGCATGGTCATATATGACTATATCATGTCATATAGTCTATAACACGCTCTCACATGTTTATTATTTTGGGAGGAGTAAAATTTACATATGTGGTTTCAACAGCTAGATGCATTTACACTAGTCCAGTTTCCCAGACCACCTCCTGAAGTGGTTTGAGCGATCAGATTTAAATCTGTCTCGAAAATGTTTCAGACAGCATTTTCACCTGGTCTTTTCATGATCGGACAGCTATCTGATCAGAGAAAATGCATGAAGTGACCAGGTGTAAACAGGAGCAAAAATAACAACTGTTATCATTATAATACTTAATTGTAATTATTATATTATTATTATACTGATTTTTTCCCCTCAAATATTAGCATTGGTCTGATCATGCCAGTGCATATAAATAATAATTACTGTGCCAGAGATGTGGTCATGAAAAACTGAAATTTACATAGTTCCGGCAAAAACTACATATGGATTTAAATAACCAACCAACCAACCAACCAACCAAAAACAACCAACCAACAATAACCAACTAAAACAACCAACCAACCAACTAAAACAACCAACAACAACCAACCAACCAACCAACCAAAAACAACCAACAACCAACTAAAACAACCAACCAACCAAAACAACCAACCAACAACACAACCAACCAGCAACAAAACCAACCAACCAACCAAAAAAAAAACAAAATACAAATAAAAAACCCCAACCATTCAAATAAAATAAAATAAAAACTTATTTATTTTTTTTAAATTTGCCAAAAATGACAATTATCCAGCCCGTTTGCTTGTTATTTACTGATTTTACTGATTTTGATAGTTCTCCTGATGTTAAGAAATAAAATTATCTATCCTAATTCCACATTACTCTAGCATTACTGGACGGACCAAGCTACTGAATTTTAAATAGGTGTCACTATGTGAATGCAGAAGGTCATGTGTTAATTAATTTGGGTTTCCAACAGCACACCTCCAATAAATTCAGAGCAAATGCTCTTTCTAGGCTGGGAAAGAGTTCAAATGAATAAAAAACTATTCTGATTCTGTATGAATAAATATATAATAATATTAAATATTTTTAAACGTCAAACTAATGTTTGGCATCAATTATTGGATGCAGACTTAAAAAATAAACATCACATCAACCAAAATTCACTATATTTTAAACATGGCAAAATAATATTTGGCATCAATTATTAGAGTTAAAAAAAAAAAAATCACATCAACTAAAAATCACTTCTAATTATTACTTCAAAGGAACATCTCATTGAGAAGCACACACAAAAACAGACAAGCAACCACACACTCGAGCTGCATTTATGACTCGAATACTGCAAGGTTTGGAGACCTGCTGCTGAAGCAGGGCCCCTGAGGGCCATATTTCTGAGCCCAGCAGGGTGTACCAGCCATGGAGCAATTTACAGTGGGGAGTGTGGGTCTGGATCTCATCTTTACCCAACACTTCAGACGCAGCTCCTGGGCCTCCTTGAGCCCAGCGAGCACAGGGCAGCAAAGAGGGAGGGAGACGGTAAGGCTGGGTCCTGCTTTGAAGTTTAAAAACAAAAACGAGGTGGAAAAAAACGGTTTTGGGGCGCAAGACTGAGAGACAAAGGTAAAGTGATCGATTCGGCTTTCAAAGTGAGCCTTTGACACACCTGGGTGTGTGAGGTTTCAAAGTCAAGCTTTTTTCGGCTCGCTCTGAAGCTTTCAAGATGTTCGCTTAAAAGCAAGAAAGTCCCATAAGGCACCTCAGCGAACTTCTTTTTTTTTTTTTTTTTCTCCTCGAGGCAGAACAAAAGCAGAGCAGAGGTAAGTCTCTCCACTCTCTTCCTGCTGATGTTCGCTATCACAAGCTTCATCTTTAGAGCCACTCAGAGGAACTTTAAGAGGACGAGCAGCTGCCGGGGAGGAAAATACTCGGACCACACAAGCGAAAAGAGAGAGAGAGGGATTGAGAGACGGAGAAAAGACAAGACAGCTCAGACTCCCTCACTCCACTCCAGCTGAAACAGATGACAAGACAAAGCGCACATATCAGCCTTTCCCCCCTCTAGCCATCCTGGCTAATCTTTTCCATATTCCTCTGCGCTCTTTTTTCTTTTTTTTCTTTCTCCGTTTCTTACCCCCATATCCCCCTCTCCGTGTCAGCGATGTTAACTGCTGAAGGAGCTGAGCGCCTTTGACAGATGCCGGTATGGCGACAGTTACAGAGTGACTTGTGACAGGAGGCCCGCACTGTAACTGTGGCTCACCTGTCAATCTAACCACCAAAAGTTCTCTACAAAAATAAGGGGGGCGAAAACGAGTAAGGAGAGAAAGAAAGAGAGAGAGAGAGAGAGACATTTTTTCCTCAGTAATAGGAGGTAGATTTTAACGAGCAAGATTCAAGCGTCCGATACCGTGAGAGCCATTTCCTGTCGAAAATATGGACAACCTCAGGCTGAGCCAGCACACTGCCATGACTGGCCTGTCAATCATTTTTTCTCCCCTACAAACACACATACTTGCTTGCTAATAAATAAGCACTTAGTTACTACAACAATCCAGTTTGAATCTAAAAACAATCAAAAGTGTGCATGAAAAGAAGACTCTGTGAACAGCTTCATCTCTCTTTAATAGGACACCTGAGCTTGTCTTTTTTCAAAAGTTTTGAGTTCAGGGGACAGTTACAGACAAACTTTCTCAGAAAAAAATCTAATGTTGAATTTTATTGAAAAATGGGGCAAAAACAGTAAAATCATTTGAATTATTACTTTGAATATTTTCAAAATTTTAATTGCAAATTCAAATATAAAAATTATTTGAAAAAGTTTCTTATGTTCCGCATTTATTTGATCAAAAATATAGTAAAATGTTTTAACGTTCACGATTAAAAAGTGTTTTATATATCAGTATATATTAAAAATGTAATTTATGCCTGGATAATGACAATGCTGAATTTTCAGCGTCATTACATCAATATGCCATACATACACACACACACACACACACACACACACACACACACACACACACACACACACACACACGCAGCCATTCAAAAGTTTGGGATAAGTAAGATTTTTTATGTTTTTTTTAATGGAGTCTCTTATGCTCATCAAGGCTGTAATTATTTGATCAAAAATACACAAAAAACTTCTAGTATTGGTTTCCTATTTTAATATACTTTAAAATATCATTTATTTCTGTGACGTAGCGCTGAATTTTCATCAGTCATCCAGTCTTCAGTGTCACATGATCCTTCAGAAATCATTGTAAACTTTGCTTCACAGGAATAAATTATATTTTAAAGTATATTAAAATAGAAAACTGTTATTTTAAATTGCAATAATATTTCATAAAATTACAGTTTTTTTCTGTATTTTTGGTTAAATTTTTTTTTTTTTTTTTATGAACAATTTTGGACCTTTAAAGATGTGTTCCCTGGGGTTACAGATTTCGTTTAGCTAAGTAAGCCTACACAGACACACAGAGGGTAAGAGCTTAAGACTCAAAAGTGTGAATCTGAGAGTTATCCGCCGCCTGCTGAAAGCTTTTAGTGAGATAGTGTTCCAGAAAGTTCCAGACACTGGGATTGAAAATGGCGGGTACAGAGTGGAGTCAGGAAATGGGTCAGACGTCCAAGGGCACCATATAAATGATTCAGAGTCAGTGCTGGGAGAGAAGAGGAGAGGAACTAAAAGGACCAGACATGGTCTTGGGGTCAGAGATGAAGCCGTCGCAAAATCACGACTTTTTAAAGAGTGAGAGCAAGCAGGGAGAAGCACTTGACAAAGATAACCATGCAAACATACGAGGCTGATATAAACAGCGAATGGTTACAGCGCCGTTATGGAACGCTGCTTGTCTAATCAAATTAAAGAAGTGCTTTATAAAACACAAACCCTACATGCAGCCTTCAACACATCTTTTCACATCAAACAGAATCCTAAATGTGTTATCCACTGCATCTGTGCGCCTGTGTGTCTGATTTCTTGTTTAACCAGATGCAGAAACGGCAAGATGACCAAAACGCAATGGAAAATTCTGCATGTTTCACACAAATGGGTGGAAAGTGAAGACTGGAAAAATTCTAAAATGATTACTAATTAAAACAAAATTCCAAAGAAAACATGTTTTAATTGAAACACTCTGATTAGAGAAGGAACAATACAAAACGCCTGGAATATATTTTAGAAATTGGCCATTTTCACTCTGGCAGTGCAAATCTGTTCAAACCAAAGTAGTGAAAAGATATAAAATTCACCTCGTGTTCATTTAATTATGATGAAAGAAACTCAGTAAAATGATTTTGGTCTTTAAAATCGGTGAGTTTAATATTTTATCCAGTGTATTAAGACACGTATGATGGAGACATGAAAATGTTTAACCGCTTAACTGAAATGACCCATAGGCACCCTTCCTGCAAATGTCTGATAATTGAATATCTCTTGGGGAAAAAAGCCTTTTCGTTTGCTGGGATCATTTCTTTGTAAAATGATTGCCTGTCAGTTCTACTTTGCTTTTCTGTTTTTTTCAGTCACTGCTCTCTTTAAGTCAATCTTTCTTTTTTCCTTCCCTTTTTAAAGAATAGATATTTAAGGACGATAATTGCTTGGCACAGGGAACGTATAATCAAGTGAAAAGGCAGCGCTTTTTTTTCTCCCTGTGCCTTTTTCGTGAAATCCGTTTTGTTAAGCAGAGATTATAGATGAAAAAAATTGGCAATACAAGAGCAATTAAAGTTAAAAAACACAGCATGGTATTTAAATGAAGGGTTGACTGAAGAGTCCTGCGGGACTCGTTTTTTTACGGCTCCATTTTCTCGATTTCGATCTCTGTCCTCTTTACTTGAGATTTTAAAAGAGCGGGAAGAGTAAAATCAGGAAGAAACAAAGCCAGTGAGCGTTTTACAGCGCCTTGGAACGGAGAAAACATGCTGAGCTCTGAATTTTCTGATATTATATGCACAATTTCCCCGAAAGATCACACAGTATTGTAATTTTAGGGAAGCGAGAGCTGCAGCGTCTACATAATTTCTCCAAAACCTGAGCAGGAGAGAGAGGGCTGAGTGAAAAAGTATGAGAACGTCAAGTAACAAATGCCTCAATAAGGATAATAAAAAAGACATTTCTGCTTTACTATGAGAAACACAGTTTCTGACACGGTATTCTCACTTGATTTCAAACTGACCCGGCTCAATCCACACCCTCAAAATGGATGTTATATATTCCTAGCCGTCAAAATGTTCCGTCTCTAGTAATCGCCTGTAATCATTGCAATCTAGGACATTTTGTAATGATCTCATAGACATAAACACTGTCAGTAATACCGCAGAAAAAGGCAGATCTGCACATAACTATATGTGTGGAGTGACGTTAAGCCCAGACAGAGTTGAGTAGTTATTTTGAGGCTGCCTTGTTTGGCAGGCACTTTATCGCCTGTAGAGTTCAGGCCGTGTTGACGGCAGCACTTCATGTCGGTCGGGAGAGTTTTGGGGTGTTGTTCATGTTCAACACACTCAAGTGAATTTCCAGAAGAACTACGGCCCATTAGCTACTCTTTACAAATATCCATACAGCAAAAAAATAAAAAAATAAAAAATAAATAAAAAAAACAAGCCAAAAAACACAAATGCAAACAATGCTGCAATTAGGAAGTGTGAACAACATGTTTTGGAGAAGCAACTGAATCCAAGTTATCAGAGTTGATCCTAATAAACTACACTTATGCATTTAACAAACCCAAACAACAAACCGTTTAACCTCTGGGAACCCAGTTTCAAAAACAAGTGAGCTGCCTATCCAGATGGTAATTTTAAGATATTATAGATATGGCCCGATGCAAAGTCTGGTTTAAAAATAACAATAATAATAATAATAATAATAATAATAATAATAATAATAATTTAAATAAATAAATAAATAATGCATAAACAATTAAATAAATATTATTGCTGTTGTTGGTAAATATTTAACAGCCTCATTAATAATACCAATGTTTAAACAATATTAAAAATATCAACAGCAGAACCACTACTACTATTAATTACTATTATTATTATTATTATTATTATTATTATTATTATTATTATTATATTTTTAACAGCCTTAATAACAACACAATTAATAACAATATTAATAACAAAACACAAAAACAAATACTACTACTACTACTACTACTACTACTACTACTACTAATAATAAAAAAAAAATTTTTATTATAAAAATAAATAAATAAATAAGATCAGTCAATTCAGTCAGTTATGATCAGTGCAAATCAGTCAATTATGACGTTCCATTCTATTAAAATGCACCCTTAGTAGGCAGCAAGGCAGCTTACTACGTTTTAAAACACAGCCAGAGTGGTGGCAAATCCTCCAGCAGACGAGCAGGTGAAAAGTGCACTGATGCTAATAAAGGATGACATGCACCCTTATCACGACTGAACCCGAGTACATACTGAAGATGTGAGAGAGTGAGAGCGAGAGGAGTGATATAGGGGAAGAGGACAGTGATCTGATTCATCTCAGTGTCAAACAGAGCCACTGGTTTGAGATGCTCACACAGGCCCGCAGCGCTGGTGCCGATCCGATGGGGGTTCTGGCCGTCGCTTTATCAGATAGCATGGTGTGGAGATGAAAGGTCTGGAGGGGCGGAGGGGGTACGCGTCTCCTCTTTGTTGCAGACATGTGTTAACATTGTTGGGGATCAGCGAACTGGACCGCGCACATGCCGATCATACCTCAGAGAAAAGCAGCGGAAAATGGGATCTTTAAGTATTCATGTGCTCAGATTCACACAGTGCTCAGGCCTCAGCAAGGGGGGCGCGAACAGAGCGCAACGGAGGGGAATACGCCAACCGCTGATGAAGGAGAGAACAAAGGCTGGGAGAGACAAAAGACAACCATGGATAGAAGAAACTAGACAAAAGGAGACTGAGCTGGAAACAGAAAGAGTTACAATTGGAGGGGGAAAAGGAAGATGAAGTGGTGCATATTATAAGATATTAAGGAATGAGTGAGATGAAATTATCGAGGGTGGGAAATAAGGGCATCACATGAGTGAGGTTTTCACAGCCGGCCACCCACCTGCATCACCCTCCGGACTAAAATAGACTGAGCCCTTTTTCCAAGGCAGACACTAATCTTCACAGGTATTCCCAGGATTGTGAACTAGAGAGGGATGGTGCGGCAGGAGCAAAACCTCTTCAAACCTGCCGGTGCCTGAGAGACAGACAGGAACGGCGGAGAAAGCTCATGATCAAAGCATGTTCTGCCATAAGAAGACACAAAAGACAGCAAAAGAGAGATGAGACAGACAGAGAGACAGGGAAAAATCTAAAAGTCTGAGACCACTTGTGAAAATACTTCTGCTCTGCGTTTTTCTCAGTTAACACCATGACAGATTATCAACAGAAATGTATCAATAAACTTAATAAATTAAAAAAAATAATAATTAAATAAGAAATGTATTAATTAAAAAGTAAAATGTTATTATTATTATTAATAATAGTTAACAGCATTATTAATAATACTGATCTTAACAATATTAACAACAACAAAAGAAATTAAGAAATTATTATTATTATTAATAATAATAATAATAATAATAGTAATAATAACGACAACAATCAATAATAATTCTTAAATATTTAACATCCTTATTAATAACAACAAAATTAACAACAATATTGATACCAACAAACAATACTAATAACAAATACATTATTATTATTATTATTATTTATTATATTTATTGTTATTATTATTATCCAAACAACCCATAATGCACTGCTGTGGAACTCAGTGAAAATTCATCAAGAATATATTTATATATACACATATTTATATATACATTTTATATTTTTATTGTTTATTAAAACTATGAAAATTTTTAAGTTAAATTATACATTAATAACAATACTAATTATTGAATTTTTAACAGACTTATTAATTACAACAAAATCAACACCAATATTAATAACAACAGAGAACAGAGCATTTTCTTATGTTGAATAATAACTTCTCCTTATTTTCCAAATCCTAAAACATTACATTTTTCAGTGTGGTCTCAAACTTTCAGCTCTTACTGTACACAGATAGAGCCCATGTGTCTCAGTATCAAAACTGAATCTCATCAGCCATTCAGTGAACAGCACAATACCCAGTGACTGCAGGTTAACCATCTATAGACAGACACCAGTATCCCACTAGACGAGTGGATGTGTGTTCTTCACATAAACGTGATCGCTAATCCGGAGAGGAAGGAGCCAAAAGGGAAAGAGGAAGTGGAATACAGAGAGACAAATGGAGGGAGGGAACGCAGGAGGAAAACAGATGGATGAAGGACTTGGAATGTCTCTTCGGGCTTTAATGAAGTCCTTCACAAGTCAATCGCTCCTCTCAGCCCAGCGGTTCTGTACGCAGATGCGGGGTGGAAAAAGTGGAGGGGGCTCATTGGCCTTGATTCCCAAACAGGGATGCTTTGATGTGGGACGGAAGGGGAGGAGGATGCCCCCCTGTGGAAGTCAGCCCCACTGCCCTCCATATGATCACAGCTTGGGGACGAGATGGCTTTCCTATTAGCGAGCCAGGCAGATATATAAATACGCCGAACACACAGCCGCAAACAAGATATTTGTTAATGCGTACACTAACAAGAGCTTCAAAATGGCCTCCAGCCAAAACAAACATATCCTGCACAGATGCCACACGCTCTCCGCAAACAAAGCCGCTCCGGCGGTAATTACTCATGAGGAGTTTGAAGTGGGCTTAGAGATCCCCCTCATTATACAAACACAAACATGCTGGAATAAAGCACATATAACAGTAAGCATTTGAAGCTCGCTCTTTTTAATCAGACGTTCACTTTCCCTGAGCACTGCCATATGTATGTGGTCCGGTTCGCGCCGCATACCTGACGAATGGGCCTGCCGAAGGCGGCCAATGGCGAGGCACCAGAGAAAAGTACGGGAATAAAAGCGAGAGATGAAAAGAAACAATATAGAGATAAGGGAAGAGAGGAAAATGGGGCTGCTATTAGGGAAATGAGCTCTTAAGAAGTGCAGCTGTGAAGCGCTCCCTGGAGGGCGGCTATCAGGAGTCCTGTTAGCCAGCGGGGCAGAAGGGACTGACACGGAGCCAGCGCTGTTAGCCCAATTAGCTTCAGATCTGTTCTCTGCCTTCTGCTCTTGGCTGGGCTGGACAGCTGCGCTGGGTTCGGATTTAAATATGTAGAGAAATGAGCGGCTCAAACTGCTCCTCGTTTAATTGCCTTGAAGTAAGAAGCTCTGCCAACTCATCCTGACCGTATGAAAAAAGTACAGAGTAATTAAGTAGGATCGTGACCTGGTCTGCTTAAGAATGGTTTCCATCTAAAACTGCTATTAAGATGTTTGAGCGATCCGATCGTCTGTAGGAAACTTTCAATTTGATCACTCAAAAACGTTCAGACTTAATCAAAAATGATTAAAAATGAGTAAATAAAATAGCTAATAGAAGTGACAAAAACAACAAAATAAACTTTAAAATTAAGATGTAAACAGAAGAAACAAAAATTATTCAAAATATTATTAAAAACTATTTAACACTGGCATGTTATCAACACAAGGTACCTCAGAATAAGTGGAATAAGTGCTGTAAAATATTAATAATGTAATAAATTAATATCAATATAAAAAGTAACATCCACTTATATTTAAACTCATTGTCTGTTCTTATAATTAAGAAGTCTGTAGTTGTCTACTGAGTACTGCACAGTTCCAAAGTCCACACTTTTCCTCCCAAGACAATGAACTGGCACAGATAGATGATTTGATAATGACATCTGAAATTATTAAACTGCATCAGAATTGCTGAAGATGCAGATGAGAGGAGTTGTCTTGCCCTTTTCTGCTTTCTGTAGTGTTGCAAGCAGTGTTCTGTAGTGATGTATGCTGCAAGTGTGTTTCAAGTGATTTCCCTCAAATCAGCACAAAGCTGCCTGCTTAGTGAAAGATTCATACAAGCATCAAATGGAGAAAAAGATGAGTGCCGATCGCAGAAAGAGGGTAACAAAAAAAACGCGAGGGATCTTCTGCAAGCATGCAAAAAAAATGTTTCAATGTAGCCTTACAAAAGACTCACATGACATTACAAAGACAATGCACAATAGGAATTAAAAAGTTATTAAAGCTCGAGACGGCAGAAAAGCCTGTGATGTATCAAAAGTTTTCCTCTCTTGAATTGTGTTCCAAGTCAGGACAGTTAATGATGTCTAAAATAGAGGACAGTATTCAACAAGTCAAATCTCAACAAGACAAGAGAATCCCATCTGGCGTGACCCACTCATCGCTGCCCCTCTCTGGCATCCAGGACAAAGGCAGCCATAAAGCAAAATGAAGATTCTTTAGGGATGAGTGGATGGAAGCAGACCCCTAAAGCTGAGGAGGTGAATTTATCCTTTTCACCTTGAGATGGCAGGCAGCAGATTTAGGATGCTGTGTAGTGGAATGGGGGTCTGACATCAGGGAATAAATAAATAAGCAACATCAAAGTGCAGGACTGTCTCAGAAAGCCCTCGCATTCAATGTATGGAATGCATAAGTGTAAATCTCACACACCGATTATTCCAACACACGTATACATCATTATACTACATTCACCTGAACTAGACAAACAATGACACAGTTAATGGATACGGACAGCGCTAAGACCACAGAGAATAATAAACACATTAAACTGATGCTTATACTGTAGGCGTCTGAATACACTGTTAAAAATACAAGTGCTTTATTGACATCTATGGTTCCATGAAGAAACTTTAACATCCATGGAATCTTTCCATTGCACTATAGGTTCTTAACAGGGGAAAAAAGATTCTTCAGAATATAAAAATTTTCCACGCACTAAGACAGATGTCACACACTAAGAACTGCATGATTTTTAAGAGTGTAAGAAGAATGTAATGAATGATTATGAAGATGTACACTGATAATTTGTTCAAAATGACATGAGGAACATGTTTTAAGAGCATAAATCAGTTTTGAGTTTACAAAAAGAAGTATGTTAAACTAGACTCATCTCAAAAAAAAAAAAAAAGAAAAAAAAAATCCAAGTAACACCTAATATTTTCCTATTATTTATTTATTTTTCATTTTTTTAGCAATTTAAATTCTAAGGATGTACAGCATACCATTGGGGGCTTTCTGCATATCAATTATATTACCGATAAAATAAAATAAAATAAAATAAAAAATACAATAAAATAAAAAGTGTGATAAATGGCTCAAGGGAATCTATAATACCAGAGACCACTAACCACTAGCAATGACCATGTAATGACCATTTCTCAATAACCATGTAACTAATCAAAACAAAACAAAATTAAATTAAATTAAATTAAAATAAAAGGCTTAAGGGAATCTTTAATTCCTGGAGACATCTATCCAGCAGGCTAATTGGACCGAGCTAACCAGCCAAACCTGGACCCCTTGGGATGGGTCCCGTGTGGGAACATACAGCACCACAGTTTAAGAATCACAGGGCTACAGACCTAGCATGAAAAACAAAACAAAATTGCTACTGTTGACCGCCACCACAGTTCATTCCTCCTCCCAGTATTGAATACTACAGGCTTTCGTAATTCACAAGGAATTGCTTCCAAAATAACAACAGTATTGATGTCAACACCGCACAATGAAACGGCAGGAGACTCGCTTGGCGGCTATCTTTTTACACAGGTACAACAGGCCTCTTTCAGCTGAGCAACATCTGTCTCCGTCTCGCACAGTGGAGAAACCCAAGGAGCCCCACAAACACGAGAGAGGTTTAATTCATTTTCCATTTTGATACATTACCCTCTCGATTAGGCCTACGAGTCCCGAATCGAGATGGAGATTCATTCGCCGCTGCACTTCGATTAATGTGAGGTCACAGCGGGCTCCCAGTTTTCCATCAAAAACAACCTAATATTGACGCTGCTGTGGAGGGAAAATGATCCTTCGGTTGCAAATCAGAGGAAACCTATAAAAGCCGCCACCGGGGTCTGTTAACATGAGCTTGCTGAGAGATTTATTTAGCTGTATTCAGATCAAGTACAATAACCGTAAATGAGGGACAGAATAACACGCACATCAGCCGTGCCGTGGACAATGAACCCGTTGCTTACCAAGCGAAATGGAAACAGAGAGAGAGGGGAGGAAAGAAAGAAAAAACACTCACTCGTTTGTAAAATCAATTTTCCCTTTCGTAAATCAGACATTTCAGAGAAATCCAGAGGGCTCTTGTCTCTTGCTTCACATGATAAAACGGCTTATATGTATTCCATTCTCTTTCCTGTGCACAGCTTAAGGCAAACACAGGGGACCGGGAAGTGCTGCGGATTCAGCTCGTTTTAAAATCCCGCTGCGATTTCAGGCCGTGAGTCAAAGCGCGTCTCAATTCACAGGCCTGTCGATCTGCAGAAGCGCACGTATTGGGCGGTGACGGCTCGATTTGAGAACAGCCCTGGGTCCATTCACATGCTGTTTCTCAGCTGTATGCGTGGCAACAAAGACCTAGAGATCTTTCAAGAGGAAACGAGCCTGTTAGGCAGAATAAATCTGTATTGTTTTCTAATTCGCAGTGCTTGCTAAGGCAAAGGGATTTGAACAAACCTCTAACTCCAAGCATTAAACTTTGGCCTGTAACTCGCCCAGCACTGTTTCCACAATAAACATTAATAATGCACAAAATTTTGCAGTTTGTTTTAAAAGGAAAAGTAAGCTAAAGCTGTAAGCGATCAGATTAATGATTTTCAGTAAAGCTGACAGAAACAAAATTCCCATAAACTTTGAAGGAGGAACTTGAGCCATATTTTGAGACTAAAATATCACAGGAATTGGGTCTGTAAGCAACCATCTAGCAACTACCAGAAAAAAACCCCATCAATACATAGCAACACCCTGGCAAGCACTGAAACCCTTAGAAACCACATAGACAGGGCTCTAGACAAAAAAAAAAAAAAAAAAAAAAATCAAGTAAGGAGCCATTGGCTCTTATAAGAAACAAATATAGGCGCCAAATATTTTTTTTTAGGTGCCACAGAATAAATGTGTTTTATTTTATTTACACTTTAAAATTTCAGTCATACACTACTGTATTTATGTCTCCCTTCCTTTTACAGCATCAGCATTTTAGTCCATCCTGTAGATTTCCTGGGAACTAAGGTTCACTTAAAGCAGGAAGTAAACAGTCACAAAGAATTGTTTATTACATAGAATCTGCGCCAATATCACATCAGTTGGCCACTGAGTGTAGTTTGGGCTCCTCCTCAATGTATCCTGTAAATGCTGTCATATGTCTGGCACACATCCAGTCTGTTTTTCATTACTAACATGACATTTTATAGGAGGTGTTGAATTTTAGCTTTGGCTCCTTGCATTCTTTATCATCATGTAGAAAACAGTGTAAGTAAAAGTATGAATATTCAATATAGCACATATATTTAGCAAAACACTCCTCTTTATAGTTTTTTTTTTCTAACTGACTAATGAGCTCATGGACACCAAATGGTTATTCTGATGTGGCATTGTTTACAAGTTTTACACGTTTTCCGCAGTTTGAAATAATAAATAAGCGATTACATGAGACATTTCAGTAAGTTGTACTGGATCTTATAAAATACTTGATGTCCATTCATGTTTATTTTGTACCACAGTAGTATAGAGAAAGATATTATGGGTTCATGTGCCGCTTGAACTGAGGTGCTAAAGCGATCGCTCCTGCCACAGTAAAGAGCGCCAAAACCACATTTATTTTTTGAATTTCGTTATGAATTTGGCAGATTTTAAAGCTGATACTTTGTTATTAAATGGTAACAGAGCACAAAGATTATTGCAATTATTGGACATGAATTACGAAGTTCATTATCAGAACACGGCATATAGATTAAAGATCTTGATAACAAGAAGCCATTTTAGTATCGATTATAGACGAGAATTGTTAATGATATTGTTAATGTCCACGCAGCCGACAGATTTACCTGTTGTAGTTTGTTCAAGCTGTGCATGAAATAGACCTGCTTTTCTGCACTTTTACTTCGCACATCTCCGTCATTTTCGATCTCTCTTGTGCTGCCACAACTGGAGCTGCTTTTAGAAGGTGTGCCATCAGTGTTGGCGGCATAGCAGAGATGAGGACTGTTTTTTCACTAAAACTTTGATGCACGTCGTCTCTGTTTATTACATTAACATAACAAAAGATGTGATCCCAAAACAAGTAGGAAAAAGGCATTACATGCAAATTTTAAATTATAACATGTCAACTTATTTAGTCTCCAGAGGTGACCTCAAAAAAATACAACTTGCAAATTAATATTTTTGGTCGCAAATGCAACTGTTTTAGTCACAATCTGGAGCCCTGCACAGCAACAATCTGGCAACCGCTAAAATCCCTAGCAACACCGTAACAACCACACCAAACCCTGTATAAATACATAGCAACACCCTGGCAAGTACTAAAGCCCCTAGAAAACATATAGCAACACTCTGGCAACCCCCAAAATCCCTAGCAACCACCCCAAACCCCTATCAATACATGGCAAGACCCTGGCAAGCACTGAAACCCCTAGAAACTACATAGCAACACTCTGGCAACCCCCAAAATCCCTAGCAACACCCTAGCAACCACCTAAAACCCCATCAATACATAGCAACACCCTAACAACCACCCAAAATCTCCTATTAATACATAGCGACACCCTGGCAAATCACTGAAACCCCTAGAAACCACATAGCAACACTCTGGCAACCCCCAAAATCCCTAGCAACACCCTAGGAACCACCCAAAACCCCATTAATACATAGCAACACCCTAACAAGCACCCAAAATCTCCTATTAATATATAGAAACACCCTGACAATCACTGAAACCCCTACAAGCCAAATAGCAACACTCTGGCAACCCTCAAAATCCTGAGCAACCACCTAGCGACATCCTAGCAACCACCCAAACCCCTAGTAATACAAATATACAATATAAACTAGACAGCACATCTCAACTGGTTAATAGTTTATTTCATCACTAAATGTAAACTACCATATCACACAGCTCTAACCTGCTAAATGTGGATTTCTACTGTATTGTATTCTAATTTATTCCTTAAAGCTGCTTTGAAACATTGTGTATTGTGAAAAGCGCTATACTGTACAAATAAAACTGACTTTAAAGTAAAACTCTAACAACCCACCAAAAACCAGTTTCTGAAATTCTCAAGAGGTTCAGAATACAGTACAGTATTCAAAACAGGAGTTTCACAGTAATTACAATTCAGTCAAATATCTCAAAGCCCATGAGTTTTAAGTGTTTGATCTGTTAAAGCAGTTATAGTATGGTTATTTGAACTCCAGCGGGTTCATAAGGGGGGGAAAAAAGAAACAGGTTAACTGGGAATGTTGAATGTCCTCCGCTGTTCCATCCACGATTCTTATCCAATATATACAGTGAAAGAAAGACACAGAGAACCTATAATGTATGAACTTGGGTGCCAAACAACCACTCACTCCACAGTTCATTCATCTGCTGTACAGCAGAATGACAGGATGTGTATAAAACGGTGGATAAAGCCATAGCCTCAGCAGCTAATACATTAATGCAAAGAAACGGCTCCGACCACAGACCCGAACGAAAATGAGCGTTACTACGATAGCAAACGTGTGAGGGAAACTTGTGGTTCAGACATAAATTCACAGGGTGCGCACAGAGGTCCTTTGGCTGCCGTCCACTCCGTGTTGTGTTTGGCCTGAGGTGGCAGCGCTCAGTCCATTTCCCTCTCTGCCCAGAAGTTGGCAGCTCTCCTCAGTTTCATCCCTCTTTCATCTTATCAAGCACCTGCCTTCAGCACGAGGCCGTATTGCTCCACAACACCCCTCCCTTCATTCCTTCGCTCTTCCTGGCATCTCTTTGCTCCCGTTTCCGACTGTTTAATTATGCTGTCCCAACCTGTCACCTTGAGCAACATCCCCCCCGGGCAGCAGCCTGCGGACCACCGCACCAAAGCAAACTGCCTCAGGAGCAGGTGTGCGTGGACAGGAGACGCAAGCCAGAAAAACAGAGCTCACAGTATGTACGGGGTGTGTGTGTATATCAGTGGTCGAGTGTTTTCCATCTATAAATAAAGAGAGTAAATGAGCTCTTGGACATTGACAGCTTGCCTTGATAACACGCCACCTATAACAAGTTTGACTATCCAACATATTTGGGAAAAAAACAAAACAAAAACAAAACTCTGTCAAGGTGCTGGAGCTGTGAAGCTCATGTCTGAGCGCCGTTTTCCTAACGAACAGCAGGGGAAGCTCAGCACATATCCAAAATTATAACAGAGCACGCTCCAGGTTAAAAATAGATTTGACTCATCACTTCAGGCTGCTGAGATGGTATCCTGCCACAGAAAAAAGGAGATGAAAGCTTTTTAAATCTGGACATGGCAATTTCATGTTATGAAAAATATATATATATAAAAGACCAAAAAAATCTCACTAGCTCAAATTTCTCCAGTACATATAGTAGCCAAAATAGTTTTTTTTCTACACTTGAGACATTTGAAAATGTCACTATATCAGATAAAATGACAGATAGAAAAAGAGGATGACAGAATGAACGAACATTAGAACGGATGAATGACAGAACAAAGGATAAATACAACAATAATAAATTAATGATAGATTGATAAAAAAAGTGACAGACAGACATAATATAACAGAGATAAGACAATAGATAGAACGACAGACAGATAGAACAATAGACAATAGAACGATAGATAGAACGATAGAATGATAGAACCATAGGAAGAATAAAAGAATAATAGAACGATAGATAGATAGAACAATAGAACGATAGACAGAACGATAGATAGATAGATAGACAGATAGATAGATAGATAGACAGACAGATAGATATAAGACAATAGATAGAATGATAGACAACGATAGAGC
The DNA here is from genome assembly GCA_039654775.1 of Spinibarbus caldwelli. Classification (NCBI taxonomy): domain Eukaryota; kingdom Metazoa; phylum Chordata; class Actinopteri; order Cypriniformes; family Cyprinidae; genus Spinibarbus; species Spinibarbus caldwelli. The sequence goes on along the minus strand of CM077229.1, from coordinate 6,623,334 downwards.
GATAGATAGAACAAAAGAACGATAGATAGAACGATAGATAGATAGATAGATAGATAGATAGATAGATGGATAGATAGATAGATAGAAGACAACAGACGGAATGATAGAATGATAAATAAAGCGATAGAACAATATAAAGAACCTTAGAACGGCAGAACAGTAGAACGATAGAATGATAGAGAGATAGATAGCTAGATAGACAGATAGATCGATACACAGATAGACTCAGAATAATAGACAGAATGATAGAGTGATAGATAGAATGACAGAGTGGTAGATCAAAGTCAAAGTCAAAGTCAAAGTCTGCTTTATTGTCAATTCTGCCACATGTACAGCACATACATACAGAGAATTGAAATTGCGTGACTCTCAGACCCTTGGTGCATACAGTTAACAATAAAACACTAACAGTAGACGTAGAATGCAAATAAATACAGTTTAAAATATAAAAACAAACTATACAAATATACAAATAAGGACATTGTAGAAAAGAGTTTGATTAAGTGGCATAAGGCACATGGCAGATGAAATGCAAATCGGTTAAATAAACAAAACTAAACAAAACAAAACTGTGTAGATATGAGTGTAGTGCAAAAAGAGCTTAACAAAACGAAAACTGTGCAGATATAAAGAGTGTAGTGCAAAAATAGCTTATCAGGCTGTTTAAAGTGACAGAAGAGGTAGTTGAGTGGGGTCAGTTCAATACTGACTGAGGTAGTGGGCAGTCCAGTGGTGCACTAAGTGACTGGTGCGGGTCACAGTGTGTAAGGGGGGGGGGGGGGGGGGTCAGAGTTCAGTGGTGCGTGGGGCAAAAGAGGGGAGGGGGGGCAAGGTCGGGAGGGAGTTCAGCTTCCTGACAGATAGAACGATAGAACGATAGATTTTAGATGACAGTGATTTAGGATGGAACAGAGGATATCTGAGGATGGGTTCGGCCAGTGCCCAATCTTAGAGTATGGCTGAAGCGGTCAATATGATTTATTTGCAGACAGGAGCTGCCTGCATGAGTTCCTCGCTTTCACCTCAGCACTGATAAGACGTATGGATATATGCATCCCTGAGTCCCGACCTTGAGCATTCCCAAGCCGTCTGAGAGGAGCAGAAGCGGAGGAGTATGCGAACGTTTGTATTTGAGAAATACATTTTTCAGCCCTCCCTCAGTGATAGCAGTCTATGCTGTAGCGTCACTTTCTCCATTTAACCTCTGTTTTTTCCCTTCAAAGTTGTCATTGTGAGTTTTCCAGTTCACCCTTTCAATTTAGGAGCATGATTTATGGGGCAGCGCTAGAATCTCGACAGGGTTAGGACGGAAAAGCCAAACACTTAGATGAGTTAAAGTCGTTGAACGCTCCAATGTACAAGTTCACATAAACCATAGCTAATCCATTACAGATTATCCCCCGAGAATATGTAAGTGTAAAAGAAGTCTCCATGTTTTTCTGAATAACTGGAATAAATAAACAACACAGCTGGAGTGACAGAGGTGTAAATTCACACCTCCAAAACTGTCCTCGTAAGTGGAGCAATGCTGAGATCATCCTAAGAATCCCTATGGTGGTGGAGAATCAGCAATGGCTGATGTATGAATTCTAAAAAATTACTTCTGACAAGGTCATTTCATTCCAAACTGATATGGATTTCCTTCTTTTGTTGGACATAAAAGGACACGTTAGAATGTCCCAGGAGCTTTTTTCAAAACAACTAAAACAAATGGAGACAAGACCCAAAAAACACCATAAATGTGCGATATATGTAGTCTGTACAACTTGCATTACTATATTCCAAGACCTTTAAATCTATAAAATATATTTGCTTAAAGATTACACAGAATTTAAAAGATTATTCATGGAAAAGTCTCAATATTCACTGAAATTTCATTTGTATTTCCAAATATTCAAGCTGATGCATTGCGTATGATTACGATTAATTAAGAGATGCAACACCAAATGGTGTTTGCCATCACCCTGAGATGAAGGAACATGATCAAGGAAACTTTAATAACATTAATTTCTACATACTCTCAAAAACAAATTGCTTTTAGGGGTAAAACAGTTTGTGACTAGGGTACCCTCACAGTACCCTCAAAGGGACTTCTTTGAACCTTATTTACCCCTAAAATAATCATAGTTGTACCTTAAGGATACATATTATAAGTACTAAGGTACTTACAGTATATTTACTTTTTAGGGGTAGATAAGCTACAAAGTTGTCCTTTTAAGTGTACTGACCCAGTGTCAAGCTGCTGTAACCCCAATCCTGCTCCTGGAAGGAAACTTTCCTGCAGATCTTAGCTCCAACACTCCTGCCTGAACGTTTCTTGTGATCCTGAAGACCTTGATTAGATGGTTCAGGTTTGTTTAATTGGGACTAGAGCTAAACTTTGCTGAAAGGTATCCTATAGGAGCAGAATTGGACACCTTTGCCCTAAAGGTACAGTTTTGCAATTTATTTCTGACAGTGATGGTGCTTTCAAAGTCTGTGGAGCTTTTAAGGTCTGAAGAAGATTTATCAAAGAAACAAACACAAATTAAAAGTTGCACAGTTTATGTGCACAGCTTACTGTATGGTGCTTTTGTGTCTTTTTGAGACTTAAAAACCTCCCAAAGTTGCTATTTATTGCAATTGCATGGAAAAGAACAACCTGCACAATTCTGCACATATAAAGAAAATCATACAGGTTTGGAATGACATCAGAGTGAATAAATGGCAGAATTCTCTCAGCCTTTAAAGGTTAGCCATGGTTGCTACCAAGGCAAGTCTAGCTAAAGATAAAGTCTGCAGTGGTGCTGAGGTTGCAATTTTCATTCTTGTAGAACAAGAGAACTGTCCTGCTGGTTTAACATTGAAAGATTAAGCCGCTCTTAATGTGATGTAATGATTATGGATCCAGCAGAAGACCCCAGAGCGCCGAGCAACGTCTAATGTGATCCGTCTCGCCGTACAGTGGTACCACCGGCGTGCTGTTATCTTTAAGCAGCCTTGACATTTACAGAGACGTTATGTGCGTCTTTGCGCTTTCCCGACATTTCGCTGGATTATGGCTCTCGGGTACATGAGCGACGGGGTCGAGACGGGGAGGGCCGGGGCCATTATATACTGTTTAAAGTCTAATCGCTGCAGGGCCCGCTTGGCCTCTCACACACGTCCAGCCTCATTGGCTCCATGCTGTAATAATCCGTGTTCACATGCTCGCTAAGATCTCCAGGCCAGGGCTTCATGGCCCCTGACTGCTCCAGCCTTCTTAGAAGAGATCATGTCAGATTCTCTCTCTCTTGCCACCCAAATACCATAGACAAATCCGCCCCTAAGAACGTTAAATCAAGGCTGCCAAGATCGGCTTGCCTGGGAGAGTTAAGTCCGCTGAGTTATTACACCCATTATGTCGACTAAAATCATACCACCCACTGAACTTGCCATTTTGTTTTTTAACAAAAGCATCGTTCACTACAAGATGGTAGCATTCACAGATTACAAATCTACAAAGGCATAGAACATTTGGACTTGGCGATTGACATCTTAAAACAATAAAAACAAGGCAGTGGGAAAAATGAAATCTTTCGAACTTCCTCGAAATCTTCTTTTGATGACGCTAATGGGGGTTTTATATTGCATACCTATCAAGCCTTATGAGGTGCCGACATTTTTTCCCATCTCTCATTTTTGCTTTGTTCTGTCTAAGTGAACCAAACAACAATCCCTTTAAGCCACACAACAAACTGAATTGGTTGTGTGAACATGATTTGTTTTCTAAAGCATTCGTCCCTGTAATACACCAACAATTCTGCTCCGCTCCAAGAAACCAGAGTGCTAACAGGGGCAATTAGCAGCTTCACCCACCCTTTGAATAGAGACTTTGTGGGCGGCCGATAACCTCGCCATCACCCCGTGTCAATTTAAACACCTTCGAACATACTCCTCACATACCTGCGCTTATGCTCAAACCTTATAATTGGACTCCCACTGGAGATGAAAAGCTCCAGCCGTGACATAAGCGGGGAGTTGTTGGGAATTTTTTTAAAGTGATATTGATCTACTACAGTAAGGGCAAGCGGCAAACCACTGCAGGTTTAGCAAGAGTGCACAGACCGCACACAAAATTGTACACAAACCTGAAAAGCGCTTTCTTACTCTGGCAAACTCTAACCTGATTGACTGACTTAAAGCAACTTCCGGGATTAAGGGTGTAAGTAAGTTTATACAAACCACTGGATTTTCTAAAGTTTTCTAGGCCAGTGGGATCAATTTTTCAAAAGTGTTTCACCTGGACACTTAATAAAGATTTTTGAATGATATATTACGCTTCGTTGTCTGCTACGCCACTTTTCACCACTGTCTATTATTGTGATATAATTTATTTCAGAAAACATGCTCTGAAAGGCAGTGTTGTTCAACATTAAGAATTTAACTGAAATTGCCATTTCAATTCCTGTTCAGTTCCTACAGTCTAAGTAGGTGGGGTCTAATTGTGTGGACCAGACCTTTGCAAAACTAAGCAAGAGCTTGAGTTTCACAGTAATACCTAAGCTAAGAACCACATAGGTGGTGACAGCTCTTTTCAAGTCCTAAAACATGAACAAGTGGCTTAATGCCTTTGAGCAAATATTTGAGGAGGGCCTCTTCATCAAGATCAACCCCTCCATCATCATCCACCTCTCAAGCGGCCGCTCCAAAATGTCCAGCACTCCCAAACAACTGCAGAAAGAAAGCTAAACATTTGTTCAAAGGGAGACGACTGATGTCTGCCTTGCGGTCGCACTTTACCGAGCTGAGAACGTGAGCTGGTGGAAGTAAGAGTGAACGAGAGAAGGAAACCACATCAAATGCAGGAACGCTTGGATATCACCACATCTCATATCCAGCGGTACGGGGGCATTTAAACTGTGCTAAATGGAGAGGAAACATGAGGATGAGATGGTGTGCTGGAGATCTCATTACCGCCTCAACCCATCGCTCTAAATCCTCAGCTCATTCCACAAAACAAGCCCGAATGTAAGTACCACACTGCGTACAGCACAGTTACGTTCATAAACCTTGGCGCCAACACAGCTTGAATCCACCTCTATGCATTATCAAAGAACCCCATTGACAGTCCATTTGGATTTTAATTGAGCGATGACCTCATAATGGTCTTTTCTCACTGCCGGATACATTTGGCGAGTTTTATCTGAATAATGACCTCATTGTGGTCTTCATTTGCCTTAGTGGTTGACAATAGATTGTAACAACTAATGAGCTATTTGCTGTCTGCGCTGTAAATTAAAGCCCTCAGAGGTCACATTTCAAAAAGTTTATCCAAATAACCACGAATTCCCTAACTTGCATCTGCATGTACATATTCAGATTTCCTTGGATTTCCATTTCAAATTTTGCAAATTCAAATGGCATATTCTTGCAAATCAAAAGACTTGGAATATAGAAAATTTTCTTATGTTTTTCCAATTTTTGAGCCTGACATCCCCTGTCAACTATATGCTTTCATTGCATGTAAAAAGAGCAGCATGAACATTCTGCTAAACATCTGCTTTTGTGTTGCAAGTTTGAAACAACATGAAGGGGTGTAAATGATGACAACCTGCATTCTGGAAAGAGCTATTCCTTTAAATTCATCTTGGAAAAAAGACAAGAACACAACATACACAAATACAACTAAGACTTCAGCACATTTTGAAAATGCCCTTTGCAAACCGTAGGGAAACAGAGTTTAGAAAGAGTGGTAATTCTGCCTTTTTTTAGATGCCAAGGATGGAGAACCAGCCCAAAGGGTCGATGTCTCCACACTGCTGACTTTAAACTGTGCGGTCGGAAGTTCAGCCCAAGGAAATAAATAAATAAAAAGTCTGTGACCTCTGCGTCTGCTATTTTGTGTTTTTCCTTCAAAATTTTAATGAGTGGTCCAGTCGGTTGTCTGCTGCCAGCCGGCGGGGCCCCTTCAACAGCGTGAGTCTACTTTCTCCGGCCCTGACCGCACTACGTTCATCGCCAAAACAGATCGAAGACCACCCTCTCCTTTCCATCCCTATCAGAGCCTTATTTTCACTCAATTGCGAGATTTTTTTTTTTGTAAATGTGTGGTTAGTGAGAGGCCGGTGGAGATACACAGCGCTCCCTGCCTCAGTTGAGCTGACCTTCTGCTATCAACAGCCAAATTTGGATGCAATGGGGCCCTGCTCTCCTTCTCTTTCATATTAAGTGGCAAAACGATCTTTATGGGAATGAGTACACAGCATTATCTCAAACAAATTACACCTAGATAAAGACTCCCATCATTTCTCAGCTTTCTCTTTATCTTCTTTTAATGCTAGAATCCATCATAACTCAAGCATGCAGGCAGACCCGTGCCTCTGAGAATATGGCTGACAATCAAATCACCACACCAGTCTGGAAAACACAGTGAGTCCTTGAAACTCCAATTCTGACTAATTTTTCCGCAACCACGACAATTATTTTGAACTCACTTGATATTCAATCTAAAACAATAGTCCTGTGAGGTCAATACACAGTAGAGGATGTAAAAAAGAGGCAGAAAAATAATATCACAGATTGTGATGGAAAAATAACCTTTTAAGAAATCTTTCTAGAGCCCCTTTTTGTCTATTCAGTGTTTCATCTCTCTGAATTACCTTCAAGTGGGGAATAAATACAATTCATTACATGTCATTCAATTAATTTTAAATATTTTTGGTAACACTTTACAATAAGTTTCCTTAAATATCAATATGCATATCATGAACTAACAAAGAACAATACTTTTATAACATTTATTAACCTTAATAGAAATAGCTACATAAAATAATGCATTTTATTTACTATTACTATTAATTACATTTACTATACATTTTCAACGTTTCAACAACTTTAATATTTATGTGTTAAGAAAGAGCATGAATTAATAAACAAAATTCTATCATTAATCTAATTTTAAAAAAATCATTGTTGTCAATGCATGAACTAATGTTAAATTTATTGTAAAGGGCTACCAAATGTTAAATCGATAATTGAAGCCCTAACCCCAATTAGAGTTGAGTTGACAACTCTTTTAAATGAACTGTCAATGTCAAATGTAATGATATATTTCTTCAAAAACTGCTTATAAGTAAGTAGGAGAAATTCCAGCATGAACTGGAACTTGTACAAACTCTATAAAGGCAGAAGACAAGGTCTTTTCTCCAGGCCTCAAACCCATCTCAGTGGAGCCACATTAATTTGACAGCAAGAGGGCCTCCTTTCTGCAACTCAGGGATCCTTCACGAAATCCTGATTCAAATATGGTATGGAAACCTTCAACCTCCTATATTACTCTACTCCTCTTATCTCTATCTAGATTCAGGAAGTGCTCAAAACACTAAAGCACTACAGGCACTGATAAGGAAAAGACTGTGAGAGAGAGTGAGAAAAGACAAGAGGGAGTTCAGAGAATGCTGTGGGAGAAAAGAGAGAGAGAATGAAGGGTTCTTGGATTCTGCTGAAGTGATCTGTTGGAGAAATGAGTCTGTAGAAGCTCAGAGGAGGATGAGGAAAAGCCTGAAATAAAGAACCACTCAAAAAGCCATTCAGCCTCCCAAGAGCACACGGTCTCTCGGGGCCTCTGGCCTACCTTGTGCATTAGGAAAAAATCACACCTGTGTGCATGGACCATGGACCAGGAGTTTTCAAACTGAGATCAGAGGACCCCCTAGGGGATCCACAGAAAAGTTAAGGTGTAAAAATGTAAAAAAAAAAAAAAAACAAAAAAAAAAAAAAAAAAAACTAAGTACAAGTAAATACATAAATATATTTATTATGAAAACCACTAGAGAATTACTTGAAATAAAATAATCATTAACTTAAAATACAAAACTTTATTTTAGCTAGTTGCCAAGGCAATATTTCTCATTTTTATTTAGTTCACCTTGGATGTACTACAATAACTAAAATGAACTACAAAATAAAAAAATTAAAAAAAATACATAAACACATAAAAACTACATAAACTAAAAAACACTAAACAGCTAAAAATGACCAAGAACACATCAAAATGACTAAAACTTGAAAAAAAAAAAAAAAAATGAAAGCAAAAAATATAAAAAATAAAATCTGATTAAAAATATTAAAGGAAACTATAATATAATAGTATGCAGAATGTAAACTGCACATTATTAAATAATGCACAATGTTTCATGTGTTTTTTAATAGTATGGAACAAAGTGAGAAGAAGAAGTGATTTAAATAAATACAAAATAAAATAAAATAATAAATAAAATGGCTCTCATCGTAGTTGGGGGTCCACTGCAGCAAAAATTTTGAAAACCCCTGACCTAGACCACGAAAATCCTTTTAACACTGATTTTGTCAAACTTAAATGATTACATTTTAAACAGGATAATTTTTCTACTGTACTTTTAAGATTAAAATATGTGAATGGCCTCTGTTATGATTGGCTAACCCCTTTGCAAGTAAAACGAGTAACAATGTCCATGCCCAGTTATAATAGGCTGCGCTTGTAATGATGGAATATGTCTACATTCTCCTTTCAAAAGAGCAAGAAAATCCTGTTTGTCATAATATATCCCTTTAAAATGAACATCAATAAATGTTATTCCTTAAGACGGCAGTGAGCCGTACAGCGACCGATTGCTATATCAGGCCAAGAGGGGTGAAGGACAAGTGTAAAGGTCTTACTTCATTTCCAGCACCTCCTCCAGGTGCTTTCTGCGCTCTGCCCTCAGTGTGGTCAGGTGGGCCTCCTTCTCGGCCAGGGACTGCTGGGTAGACGACAGCTTGGCCTTCATGGACTCCAACTCTTGCTTCACCTTTTCCATGGCAGCCAACAGCTCCTCCATCTGTGCATGCAAACACACACAAATAAACATGTTTGTGCTGATGAACAACAAACAAGCATAAGGACAAAAACATAATCCCAATGAAACATGTCGGATAAGACAGAACGCAAACAAATATGTTGAGCGAACACACAGCAGGCCAAGAGTGAAACTAACAGGGACACGAATGGATTTGTGCACAGGAAAATGGATGGACAAAATGAGTGTCCAAAAAGAGATGAGGAAGAGAGATTCATATAATAGACAGAATAAGAGAACGGGTGTGTAAAAGTGTGTTCCTCCAGATATATTAACTACATAGCTTCGTGATGAGGTTTGTCATACATCACATCCCCAGAGTTATTTCGCTCCGTTTTGTTTTTGAAAAGGTGGATGTTCTCCATTCTTGACTGTGATTTTTCTTTCCTCCTCTCCCTCCGTTTCCACACAATGTTTATAACTCGGAGTAACAGGAGCGAGTGAATGAGGAGGATAAATCAAATGGCGTGGCAGGTTTATGTATTCCATGGAAGGCAAGGTTTAGCGACTTGGCTCAAAGCGGTTCTCACAGCCTCCTCGACCGCTTGCGGTTCACCCTGGGTCTCTCTGAAATCTCTGTGCTTGCAGGAAACTGCGCAGGCCTCGGGCGGTGATCTGTGCAGTCTGCTTCGTCTGTTCTCGGTGTTTATCCATCCTTCCCTGCTCTGCGTTTCATCAGCTTTTGTTCCATACAGACACTTCTACATAGATTCAAATCCAAAAATCGTTCACTAAAAATTCCTTTCAAGCCTCACAAAAGATGCAAAATTAAGTGGTTCATATGGCTTGTGTGCTATAATCCAAATCTTATGAAGTCATACAATAGATTTGTGCTGATAATCCCTCCAGTGGGCTGTGAAATGCTTTGACCAAATAATTGAGTCAGTGAGTTGAACTCGAGAACCAGATTAGTCCGATTAGTCAAGAACAAACCATTCAGATCAGTTTTGTGAACAGGATTAACTGATTTTTTTAAAAGAAATTGGGCAGCTAAGTCAGTGAGTTGAACTGGAGAACCACATCAGTCTGATTCATGAATGATCAAATGATTCACTGAAAAGAACTTAGAGTGATTATTTTACAAATTGGGCATCAATACTTCTATCACGCTTGTGGTTCAACACGGGTCTCTCTGAAATCTTTAGTCCGATTAGTCATGAACAAATCATTCAGACCAGTTTTGTTAACAGGATCAACCAAAAGAGTGATGCAATCGCAAATTGTGCGGTTAAGTCAATGAGTTGAACTCGAGAGCCAGATGAATCTGATTCATGAATGAATCATTTAAATCAGTTTTGTGAGCAGAACCAACCAAAAGAGTAATTCATTCATAAATTGTGCAGTGAAGTCAGTGAGTTTAACTTGAGAACCAGATGAATCTGATTCATGAATGAATCATTCAGATCAGTTTTGTGAACAGGATCAACCAAAAAAGTGATTAATTTGCAAATCATGCAGTGAAGTCAGTGACTTGAACTTGAGAACCAGATCAGTCTGATTTATGAAGGAATCATTCAGATCAGTTTTGTGAACAGGATCAAATGATTCACTGAAAAGAGTGATTCATTCACAAATCTGGCATTCGCTACTTATGTCATGAACACGCCAAAGAGTAATAAAGCAGATGTTGAGATTTTTGGTGAATAATTATTTCAATTCTAGTCAAATATCTTCAGATAACTAGGAATATAGCACTTATATGATGGTTCTGCATTCAACATTAAACATCAACAGTTCACCTTTTTCAACAGAAGATTCATGCAGGTTTGGTGTTTGTGTGTGTGTGTGTGTGTGTGTGTGTGTGTGTTAATACATTCATTCTAAAAACATTTACAGATAGAGTTTTATTGCACTACCACCCAACATTGTCCAAAGACATGATTATATGTTTTCTTATGTTCTGTGAGCACTGGAAATGTTTTCCAACAGAATAGCTGTAGGCAATAAACAGATGCACCACAAAAATAGGGATTTTTCTGTAAGATAATACCCTTTGGGAAAAAAACAAAACAAAAAAACATCAGAATTGTACTTGTATGAGCACATGCTCTCAGCAGTGCTGCCCTCTGGTGGCTGGAGGTATGGTAGGATCTGGGAGAATGTTCAATCCAGCTGTCATCATAAGTCATCTGCCTAATGTACTACACCCAAGCCAAGCCTAGTGAACAAGCTACCAAAAGCCGCTCAGTTAAATTTACTGCCATCTGCTTTCCTGTCCCGCTCTTGTTCATACCAAACTCACATAGGATGATCCTGAACAGCAATGGACGGGTCTTGACTAAAACCCAAGGATGATGTTGCCTCCCCTGAGCACATGAAATCCACCGACAAATTCCACCTGAAAGGGTGAGGTAAGTGAGGGCTCATCAGAATGGCTTATGTTAAGATGTAATGCATGTCAAATTAAAAAATAAGGAAGAGGAAATCATTATTCACGTAGAGACAGACCAGGCAAGTGTTTCTTTTGACTCAAAAGCAGAGCACAGGTCACATCTTAGAAGAATAAAACTGGCGAGAGGCAGAGTGGACATAAAAGGCGGTAATCATTTTCAGAGATTCAAAGAAAAAACCTGCATGCCTACTTTCTCTCTTGGGAGATAAAGTGAGATAGAATCGAGACTGCATGCCTCAGGCCCCCCAATATGAGCAGAGGGAAATATTTAAACGCTGGCAGCATCGGTTTCACTGCCTGTGGCAACCCTGCAGTGAGGGCGGGGCAACAGAGCTGTCCGTTAAAACCCAGCAGCCAATGAGAGGAGAGGGGGTTGAATGGAACCGTGAGAACTTTGGTGCAGATTTATTCAACAGCACACAAAAATCTCAACGAAATCTCCCGCTGTTGTGTAACCACACATGCACGCACACAGCGACGGCGGAGCGGTTAACTAATCAGTCCAGGATGTGTGAGAGCCGATATGGTGTCACCGTGCCTGGAGGGGAGATATGTGAACTGACTCCATCCTCAGCGACCAAACATCATCTGGAACGAATGGATTCGAATGAATTTACAGTGTGCTCGGTCAGTTTTACTGTAAAAGTATTTAGTAAGTGCCGCCTGGAGCCAAATTCTCAAAGCCGTTGAGTTAAGTCATTCATTAGGAGATAATTAACAGATTTTAAAGGTCTGACTAACAGCCTGGCAGACCGATGGAAAGTCAGATCTCTCTCACACACAAAAATGTGTACAGCCTACATACGGAATCATGGAAATTGCAGTTCTTAGTAATCTAAGTGTAGAATTCTGGTTCTGATTCAGAGCTGGACGCTTTGACCGAATGATTTTCTTTATGTCTGGTTCTGTGACTACTTCCATGAATGTTGATGCACCATATGACTAAACAGTGTTTTATAAATATTTAGTGCTATTCTACCTGCAGTTCAAAACAAAAAACAAAACAAAACAAAAAACAAAACAAAACAAAAAACAAAACAAAAAATAGCTTTTAATGCCAAGGACCCCATAATTATGATAACCTTCAGTCAATTGCAGTTTAAAAAAATAAAAAATAAAGTAAAGTAAAGGAGTAAAATAAAATAAAATACCTTTTAATGCCAAGGAACCCATAATTATGATAGCTTTCAGTCAATTGCAGTTAAAAAATAAAAAATAAAATAAAAATAAAAATAAAAATAAAATAAAATAAAATAAAATAAAAAAATAAATAAAATAAAAAAGTAAAGTAAAGTAAAGTAAAGTAAAATACCTTTTAATGCCAAGGCCCCCCTAATTATGGTCACCTTCATAAAACAAAGACAGAAATTTATTTTCTAGTATACAGACATTTATGCTGTGTGTGAGAAAACTTAAGCATGTCACTTCTAAAGACAAAATGTGCTAAAATAAGAAATATTTTGTGTGTATGTGTATATATATATATATATATATATATATATATATATATATATATATATATATATATATACACACACACACACAGTATAGCATATATTTTTAAATATCTTTTCTAACCAATATTACAATATGAGATTTTAAATTTTAACATTTTAAATTGAATTCAGATTTATTTGCATAGTGCCTTTCAAAATAAATATGAATATTTTTATCTGTTTTAATCAGACCCCCTTGCAGAGTTCGTGGACCAGAGCTTTAAATACCCTGGATTAGTAAATGTTTTGGACCAATTAAGGTGCTTTAAAAACAAAAAAGGATTATTAATGGGACTAAGGAACCGGAACTATTTAGTATAATCAGACACAGAAATTCCTTTCACGTCCCATCACTAGAGTTTGCTGAAAATTCTCTGAAAGAAAAGCAGAAAGATTAAAACCAATGCAAACACTGCAGCAGACTTGCTCGTGCCGTTGCCTTCTCTGATGAAGGAATGGATGGTGTGTGCGTGCTTGTATGAAAAAGCAAGGTGGCATGCAGCGCTTGTTTTCTCAGGGGAGTACAAACTAACCTCAGATGTTAGTCAAGTCGTAAAAAAACGCTGCAGTGAATTATGACACCTCGGGTGTGAAAAATTGAGCACTTCACTGGGTGATGATAACACCACTTCCTGTCTCACACTGGGAATGTGAACCAGTAATGCAGGAGAAGTACAGATCAAAGCGTTTGAGATGCACGTCCTTTAACTGATCTTCACAGTCCAGCTTCAGCCTCTGCAAGTGTTTTTACAACTTGGAGTAACTAGTCACATCAGTTGTGACGTACCACCTATGGAATTGATAACAGTGATTTTCTCCTTTTTTGTTTAATTTAAGGCTGAACTGCTCAAAACCGGTGTCAGCAACAGGCCTTGGGGAAAGGAAGAGGATCTGTCTGTGATCAAGGAGAAGAGTGATAAAAAGAACAGGAAAAGAGGGAAAAAAGAAAGTCTGAAGCAGGGTCAGAGGGGCTGGAACAGATGCCTCTTCAAATGAGGGAAGGCACGAATGCAAAGAATGAAGCAGAGCACTGTATACTTGCCTCTTTGCGCTACAAGAGAGCGGAACAAGAGAGAGAAGAAAAAAAAAACAGAAATAGGTAAATGTAGCGCACAAAAAAGAAATATCACCAAAAAATGAACAAAAAAGAAAATAAAAGAAAAGAAATGCCTCTTCAGAAAAAAGTGGCAAGAGAATATGGGAATATTATGTTAAAATGTCTGCAGAAAATAACCAATAAAATCTGCATGAAAATAATGAAAGCAGCTTCTAAAAAGTAAACAGTACTGACTATACCATAGTACAGTGTACAGTAAGTATGATGGTAACACCTTGATACTTTAATAAAAACCATGGTACTGAATAATTACTTGTATACGAATTATTGGTATTTCAAGACACTTCAAAGAATACCAAGGTATTGCCTAAATAAATAAATAAATAAATAAATAAATAAATAAATGGCTCAAGAGAATCTATAAGACCTAGAGAAGGCAACAAATAAAATTAAATCAAATCATGCATCTTTTAAACAGAATAAAAGTAAAACAAAAATATAAAAAGCTAAATAATTTAAAATCAATAATAAAAAAAAACAAACAACAACAAAAAAAAAAAAACATACATACATTATTTTTTATCCATTCTCATCACGTACTGGTAATACTATAGTACTTATGCATAAATCATGGTACTAATAGGCATATTTACATACCATGGTATTTGTATAGTACATCAATGAATACCAATGCTTAAGCATCATGTAGTGTCCCCAAAAAAGATAACATACAACATATAGATATACTAAACATGGTAATACCATGGTGCTACTTTTGTAAGTGGAAGACCTCACATTGGTTTGTTACTGATGTGCACTGTGAGGTGATGAGATCACGGTGGGCATTAGATCAGGGCCTTCTCTTCAGCCCGTGCCGAAGTCAGAAGCTTCTAATCACCTCCTGTGAGAGATATCCAGACTAACCCAGATGCTCGGAGCAGAAACATAACACTAATAAAAACTGCTTAATGCAGCAGTGTGCTGTTTTTCTCCTGCTCTCTCTCCTTCTCCTCATCCGTCTCTTCCTACTCTCTCCTCCCCGGCTGCCAAAAGAGCAGCCCCGTCCTCAACGGTGAGCAGAAAGCCAATTTCAACAAGCTGGTCTTTGGATCTTGCTGTGTTTTGGGTGCTGAGCTTTGTGTCTGGATCTCAGCTGGTTGGGAATATTAGCAGAGGAGGGAGTTTTATTTCCCTCTAAAGTTTTATCATAAAAATCCAGGCTGTTTCTGACCATGGCTTGAATACAAACTTGAGAAAGATCAGTGGCAGCTGTAAGAGCTATTTATTCTTTGACTAATTTCCATGTCTGTTTTTGGCCTGGGCCACTTGGAGACCTCAGGCTCTGCCATCACGCTGCCCCCTGCAGTATGGATTGAGAACTGAAGGCGAATCTGACTTGACTGCTTGAGATTTTGACAGTGTGTCTTGATCGGTTCTGGCAAAGAGCGAGTCCAAATGCGTCTTTTTTTAGAAAAACTCATTCAAAAATAAATTCTATCATCATTTTGATGGTGGAATAGACTTAAATCATGAATTCAGAAGACCATATATGCAGCAAATAAGTTTCATAGACCACCTTTTTAGTGGTTTTTAGAGCTTGACATTACCCATCCTCATTCACTTGTATTGTATTGGAAAAGAGCAGCCTGGACATTCTGCTAAACAACTCCTTTTGTGTTTTACAAAATAAAGCAGGTCAAACAGGTTTAAAGCAAATAAATGATGACAGAACATTGATTTTTGGGTGAACTACCTCTTAACTATGAGCGTAACTACCGACCGCACGTTTATATAACATGTAGTTAGAGTTACATGCAATGGGGAAACCCAACTTCTCCCAGTGCAGAAACCGAATTGCGGTGGACGCACTACATAAAAATTAAATCAAAACATAACTTATCCTGATAGACAGATGCAAATGAGCATGACTTCCCAATATAATGGAAAGAAAGCAGGGGGAAAGCATACGAGAGGTCTTCCACATAAAATAATGATCTGATAGAGCTCATCTTCAGGGAACAGTCAATAAATTGCACTCTGTCAGTAGTTAAGCTTCCTATTTGGAAAAGTTTGGGTTGGAACGGGACCAAAAGCCACATTTGTCGAACACCCCCATCCAAATAAGAAAAAAAGGTTACTGAGATGCAGCGAAACTGATGAAAAGCACAAAACTTGTAAAAGGAGGAGAAAACATTAATCGTTCTATACCTTGAGCCACTTTAAGCCAGCGTGGCCGGAGTCATGCATTAGGTCATGAGAGCGCTTCACACAGGCAGTGAGCGATGGAGAAGAAATAGAGAAAAAGAGGGATTACAGAGAAAGCCAAAGAGGAAACAGAGACAGAACAGAGCAAAACAGAACAACAGTTTGAAACAAACCATGCAAAAGGAAAATTGGAAGCATAGGAAGAGGGGCTAGAGAAAGAGGATGGTAACCATGGATCTGAATGAGTGAGAACAGGTTCGGAGCAGAAAAGCGATCCGTACAGGATCGGGTCAGGCTGACGGAGAAAAGCTTGCGGTGAAGGGAGTAAGGGCGGTTTCGAGACATCCCATCATCCCCGGTCAACACGAGCGGAGAGATTGAGGCTTTCTTTGGTCCGCTGCCTCCAGGGAAGGTTATGAAGTATGTCATTTCGCTGCTGAATCATGTCTGGAGACTGGACGTGTGTTTTCATGTGGTCTTGGGCAAACGTTTTCACTGGCCCCGCATGAGCGGCTGGTCGCTTTCGTACATCCCGGCCGTAAATTCCACACTGGAGCTGAGTGACTGGTGTCACTGCACACCGAGGGCCCTATGTAGGAAGAAAATGCCCCCCTTTTTCTCTCGCTGACCACATTTGCCCTTACTAGCATACGACTCATTAAAGCAGCTGCTGCAATGGGGGTTTGGCAGGACGCTAACGCTCATGAAAGCATCGGCTAAAATAAGACGGGCTCATCCGCTAAACAAGCACATCGAACAGACTGAGAAAACATTGTTTTGACACTCCTGAAATATCAATTCTGCAAGCAAGATGGAGTGAGATGGAGAGAAAAATGAAAAAGGGGGAAGTCTTTCGCCCAAAAAAAGTAATTCGCCCAAAAATGAAAAATGTGTCATCCTTTACTCATGTTGTTCCAAATCTTCTAATTTCTTTCTTCTGTGAAGCACAAAAGAATCATTTGATTTATTTGTTATTATTCATTCTTCTCTGCCACAGCTCTCAAATCAAATATGCCACAAGTTTAATGGCATTGTATCATGACACGCAATAACCCACACTGATTCGAGTAAATGCCGTCAAACCTGGTGCACATAGTGGTACATATGAGTTTAACAAAGGAGTTAACAGGTTAAAATTAAGTCTGAGACAAAGCTATCATATGGCTTTAAAAACCTTGGATTTCTGCATAGTTGTACACACCATAAACACTGCAGCAACAATTTACAATATGGTTTAATTCATTAACATTAAAGAATTAAGTATCATCAATTAACAATGAACAACTATATTCTACAGCATTTATTAATCCAGTTTAATGTTAATAAATATAATATTATACATTGTTACTTCATAACAACACATTTAACTTAAAATATCAAGAATACATGCAACTTTTAATACATTTTTGACATTATTTATTTAAATTGTCATTGCTTTTCTTTGTATTTATATGTAGTCATTAATTTGATGTATAAGTTACCTGTTGTATGCCTGCTGAGAGATCATAAATAATAAATGTATTTAAATATTTATGATTTAACATTAACAAAGATTAATAACTACTGTAAAAGAAAGAATTAATATTAATTAGTAAAATGAATTAATATTAATTATATTTATTTATAACTGTAAAACTGAAGAAATTTTAGATTGTTCTTTTATATTGTACCTTACTGTTAAATGTTTGTTGTAAAACCCAAAATTGCACGTGTTTAGAATGAGTAAATAAACTTAATTTGCACTGGCTACCAATAGCTGCTCACATAAAATTCAAAGCATTAATGTTTGCCTACAAAACCACCTCTGGCTCTGTACACCTTTACCTAAATTCAGTACTTCAGACCTATGTGCCCTCTAAAAGCTTGCGTTCTGCAAATGAACGATGCATTATTGTGCCATCCCAAAAAGGCACAAAATCGCTTTCACAGACTTTTTCATTCACTGTTCTCACCTGGTGGAATGACCTGCCCAACTCAATCCCAGCAGCTGAATCCTTAGCCATCTTCAAGAAACGGCTAAAAACACATCTCTTCCATCTTTATTTGACCCTCTAACTCTATCACTCTCTATTCTAATTCTATTTTATCTATCTTTTTATTTAAAAAAACAAACAAACAAACACACACACACACACTTGACCCTCTATCAATTGCATATTTATTCTCTAACTGCTACTTTTTCTTTAAAAACTAACTCTAGCTTTCTTTTTCTATATACTTTTTTTCTTAAAAAAACAACAAAAAAACCACTAGGTTTATTTTTTTCTATATTCTATCTACTTGTTTTCTTTATATAAAAAAAAAAAAAAAAACACTTTTGCTATGTGTACTGCGTTAGACTAACCGAGACTTGTCATATCGCTTGCATGTTGTTGCTCTTTTGTAGGTTTTGATTGCTTCTATTGTCCTCTTTTGTAAGTCGCTTTGGATAAAAGCGTCTCCTAAATAACTAAATGTAAATGTAAAGGTAAATGTAAATAATGACGGTATTCCATTTGCAGTCATCTATCCCTTTAGGAAAAACTGAATAATAGTAGCATTCTAGCAGACGACATACACATTGACCTGTGTAATTGTCAGAAATCTTTCAGACTTCATCTGGTACATATGAGAACTCATAGGAACACATGTTTGGATTCATATTTCCAAATTTCATTACCTGCATGAATGGAGCAAACAACTTGTAGCTCTTCCATGTGCTCTAATTAAACAAGTGCAGGCACACACACACAGAGCTTTTAAGTGAGCTTAACAGACGCACATGGTTTGACGAGAGAGAACGGACTCATTTTTGGCCAGAGGTTTGCTTTCATGTCAGTGTAACAAAGAGCAGTCGCCCTCATCCCCATACATTTAAGACTAACATACTGACAGCAATTTGTACAGGCACCGCGCTCGGTCCAACATGTGCTCTGCACAATGAGAACAATGAGGCGAGCAGCTATTGGAGGAAATTGAACACAGAGCTAAAGACGAATGCTTGCTTATGATTGGCACAACAGAGGGTGTGGTGAAGCAATGGAGGGATGTTCATTAAATAGTGGAGAGACACTGTGTGTGCGTAAGGAAAACCGTGAAGCTAATTAGATTTTGCATGGTTTAATGCAGGACCACAAATTACGCATTTAAAAACCTGTCTGCCAATTGCCAGTGAGGCAAGCCACCATTCTTTTTTTTTTTCATATAGCTCATAACTCTCAAAATATGTAACCCAGAATATGAGTTCATTCTTATATATCAGGTGCCAGGGTGGGGAGGAACTTCCAACAACGATATCCTGAGTGTGCATAGCGAGACTTGATGCGGCTGGGACATCGGTAATGAGCGTGGAGACTGGCTCTGGAGGGTGGCACTTGTACTGTCCCCATTTCCTCTTCTCTCAGAGCCCAAATGAGGGGGCCGCCAGGCTTAGCAGCAGCGTTGGCTCCCGCCGCAGCCCCCGGCTCTAATTAACCTCCGGGGGATTGGAGCGGAGGTCCGCCCGGCGGTGAAGAAACTCTAGGCCACGATATGTTCCTGAGACTAAAACGCGCACTGGGACGATGCTCAGCCAGCCATGCGAATCTTTAGAAAATGGAGAGAGAGTGAAAAGGAAGGAAAACGGCAGGGCGCCAGGATCCACAGAAGGTAGAACAAACCATTAAGGGTTTAAAAATGAAGCAGAGAGTCGATGGAGCCAAGTAAGATGGACAGAGAGGGAGAAAGGAGAGGGAAAAGTTCAGGGATTCAGGTAGAGGGGAAGCAAGATTTTGGCAGGATATTTTTGAGCTGACTAGCTGCTTGCGTTGTCCGGTTCATGGAGGACTCATTCGGAGAAGGTTATAGGAGTTTGATGCTATCGCCAAGGCTCAACAGACAGCTGGACAGTGGTGCAATCTGCATCGAAGCCTTAAAAAAATGGGTTAAATCAGGCCAGAACGACTCGGGAATGGCATTCCAGCAACTTTGGATCATAAAATAACAAATTATGGGCAGTTTGTGTGTAAATTCAATCCATTTCCAGCATGTTTTAGATCAGGAGACACATTCGGTCTCCATTTAAACAGTTGAGCTGCATTAAATGGATAATTCACCACAAAAAATATTTAATTCTGTGATTATTTACTCACCTTCATGTCGTTCCAAACCCATAAGACTTTGGTTAATCTTTAAAACACTTTGAAATGAGGATATGTTTAATGAAACCTGGGAGGTTTTTGTCCATCCACTGAAAGTCCAGGTTACCTTTTAGATCCAAATTTAGAAGATCCAAGAAGGAGATCCATACATGATATGCTCTTGTATTTGATTTAACTATATGTGAGCCTAAATTAAATCTATTCATCATATAAAGCATTCATACTTTCATAAGACTTGGTTAAAACTGCTTGTTTCATATAGAATTATTTAATGACACCTCTTTGAACTTTCTGAATCTAAGTTTCGGTTACCTGAACTTTCAATGGAGGGACAGAAACCACTCAGGTTTCACTAAAAAAAAACTTATAATTTGTGCTTCAAAATATTATGGGTTTGGAACGACATAAGGGTAAGTAAATAATGACAGAACTTTAATTTTTAGGTGAACAGTACCTTTAAGTAGATCCAGGTAGTCTATATATTTTGCTCCTCTACCTCAAAAATCCTAGTTGAAGTCCTGCTTAAAAATGCTAAAAATGAAATGGTGGCATGTTCTGTCCACACACCAGACGTTCCTTGTGTGCATGTTCTATGTAGCTGAATGAATCGGTCCAAAGTTAGCAGTCCTCACGCAGGACACGCAAAGCTTATTTATATTCTAAATGAAGACTGACTGCAAACGCAAACACGTAACCCATGCATGCCACATGAATGTTCGCCACTGGCACGGCGAGGCAGCGCTGGCATGGATCTGGATGGTTGGCACGGCTCTATGTGCTGGTGTGGTGATGTGCTGTGACAGGCCAGCTTTTTGATGGTTCCTGAGCTCTGTGAAGGAGGCTTTTTAGAGAGCGATACTGTCCGCCAAGCAAAAGCCATTACAGCCCGAGATGCTAGAGAGATGCTAGCCTTGCATGGATGTCCATACAGCTCTGTGTAAACACTGGGGCGGATGTTTGACCAGGAGGATGAGGAAGTGGACATTTCCACAATCAAAAGATGGCTGTAAGGTTTGGCTTACAGTTACTGCACACATTTTGCTTCAGGTAACACATCCCAGGTACACAGGAGCTCTTTAGAAACATTGCTAGGAACATTTCCAGGAAACATGATGGTTTATCATACTTAAATGGTTGCCCTAAGCTGAAACTTTTTGTCAACTGGACTGGTAATGTTGTAAAACATCTCATTAAACTGAGATTAAGAAACCAAACCAAACCAAAAAACAAAACAAAAACCAAGACAAAAAACAAACCAAACCAAAATAAAACAAAACACAAAGATAAATAAAAAGATAAAATAAAATGAAAATAAATAAAATAAAATAAAAGTAAAATAAATAAAATAAAAGTAAAATAAATAAAAAGATAAATAATGAAATAATAAAATAAAATAAAAACTACTCTACTTAATAAACTACTTCTCTCTGAACTGAAAGGACAAGGCACAAGGTATTAAATAAAACCGATCTGAAAGATATGTATATGGCAAGTGAACAATATGTAGAGTCCAAAAAAGAAAGACAAATGAGGGAGAGAAAACTAAAAGACGAGTAAGTGCATATTAATGATCCTTGAGCTTCATCTCACCTGTGTTTGGGGTTTCTCACCTGTTTCTCAGCGTTTGCACGAGCAGATTCCTCTTGTGCCAACACCATTTCTCTCTCGGCTGTGATCTGTACACTCTCACGCAAGGCCTCCTCCAGTTCCTCGATGCGCTCATCCTTCTGCCGCAGAGAATCCTGGAGGAAAAAAAATATTGTTTTACATACATGCAACAAGAAACTGCAACATACAACTGACAAACTTGCCTATGAAGCGGTTTAACGACAGATTTTTTTTTTTTTTAGAATGTTAGCAACAGTTCAATACCTGGACTTAACTGCTTTTTTACTGAAAATGAATTATAAAACAAATATTCTGACTGTAAAATCTAATTTTATAAGTTGTGGTCAAATTGTACACAGTAAGTACACAACCCTTATTAGAACATTGACACTGACTGCTAATGAAACTAACAAGTGTAGCCGCAGGTAGCTCTGCGAAAGCAAGTTGCAGTCAGTTCACAGCATGTGAGGTATAAACATTACGAATTCTTGGACTGCGGTAAGTGAGGGCAACCCAAGCTGTCCATCTCATCGACGTGACTCATCTACAGTCTGCTCCCATGATGACTCAGCGCAGATCTATGACTCGACCGTCAAGAGTGAAATCACACTACTTGAGGATCCACTCTTGAGAGAGTCAAGGTCAAAACCTAGTTATCATGAACGTCTGCAATTGATTGTATCAGGAATTGGAAAAACAGAGGGAAAATGATGGAAACCAAGAGAAAAAAAAACTCTGATTGAAAGTGTGCTAGAGAGTGAAAGAACGCAATGGTTAGGGACTCAAATGAATAGGCATTGTGGGATACATGGAGAAATGCCAGAGCAGTGCTGAATATGGGAACAGTCTTGAGTTCATTACGCTGCTCCATTTCAAGGAACATTCACATTTCATTTTCCCCCCACATTTCAAAATCGGCTACAAAAGTCCTGACTCGTTTGGCAGGCCTGAGGCACTTAGTACAGACCTCTACAAACATGCACTCTGACGTACACAACAGAGCAAACAGACGCTACACACACATACACACAAACTGCCATTCATACAAATGGAGCTCTACAGTGGTAATGGCCTCCATGCTGAGAAACTGCCTTCCAGCTAAAAGCATCAGCCTTCAATATGAAGACAGAGGCCTGATGCACACAATTCCAGACGCCGATGATCACAGCGAACATTTTCATCTGGAATCCCACACCACAAATTCCTGCAAAAAGAGGCAATGTGAAGGTACACAGATAACCAGATGCATCTGTCGCTCTGCTGCAGACAATCCTGAGAGAAAAATCAACAGCTTTTAAGCCGTTTATGAAGATGCTAGCATGCAAAGCTGACCGTGAAGGTGACTTAACATTTTAATTTGACATTTATGCATTTGGCAGACATTTTTAGCATGCGTTTTTTTAATCTAAAGCAACTTCCTTTCATAAGATACATTTTTTTTCATGCATTAAACCCTTGACCTTGGCATCATTCATTTTAAAGCTACAGAAATTTACATTATACCTGAGGAATGTATAACTGACACACAATTCATTTGTTCATTTGAGCTTAAAAACTCAATTCAGAACATCTCGAGATAAAAGCCAAGAATTTATAAGGATAATGTAAAAAATAGTGTTATAATCAGTTTGCAAAGATGTTAACGTGCAGAATTTTTTTTAAAATTGATTTTAAATTGACATTTTACAGTTGTTTTAATGTATTTGGCAGATGCCTTTAAGCAACATATGTTCAAGGTATACTTTTTCCCGTTTCAAACAATCAGAGCATTAATCAATATCTGGGAAATAATCAATTAATATCAATTAATTCATAACATTTTCTTCTTCCAAAAAAAAAAGGAAAAAAAAGGTATTTGCAACAATAGTAACATGCCATTTTTTTTAAATTAACCATTCTATTTTATTTTGAATTTATTTATGCATTTATAATATATACATATATATGTATGCTTGATTTTTGATAAAAGTGTCTGTCAAATGCACATACATACATATGGATTTGACAGACACTGGGCTATAATTGGGCATAGTTGTAACAGGATCAATAATCAAATCTTCAAAATGTAATTATAAGACTGATCATTTTGTCTCTAAAATTCCTTCCAACTACATGCATCACATGCATCAACTTTCAATAAAGACAAGAGGCCTGATGCACACAATCCCAGACACCATTTTCATCTGGAATCCCACACCACAAATTCCTGCAACAAGAGGCAATGTCGATAACCAGATGCATGTGTTGAATCGGTCAGCAATTACAGGAAGTTCAGGACACGAGGAGGGTGACGGGGGTACAGATCACAGCATGTGGTATGAAGGCTCTCTCTTCTATCTTATTTTGACCATATTTAGCTCGCACTTTCCTCTCGCAGGCAGACCGCAATCACTTTGGTTTGATTTAAAGCGACAGTAATCCTTTTTGCTCGGTCAATATCTCATTACGGTAATGCTTTTGGTGCCAAAACCACACAGATGATAGAAGGAGACACCTCAGGGAAGCCACAAATCAAAGCCACATGCTGTACCGTAGGGACCGGCCGGGTTCGGGTGGGGCTCGCTGGGGAATCTGCCCAGCTCTCCGCAGCTCGCACATCCAATTAGGAGATGAGCAGGACGAGCCTGAAGAACAAAAGCTCAGTTCGCACAGTTAGGGCAGAATGACTTGCAGCTGTCTGACATGCTCGACCCAGGGTGTCCTAATTCAACACGAACCCGTTTCGTTCCCATCTGCGGCTTCTTTTTGGAAGGAGCGGGACTGAAAAATGTGTTCACAGTGTCGCTGCACTGTCCCAGGACTCAAGCGGTTTCAGAAGTTCATTAGGGTGAGGAGTTTAGGTCATAGGAAGGCATTATTTAAAACAGTCAAAGGTGACCTCAGCTAAACGTCTAAGACAAGACGCAGCCAAAGTGGAGGGTTTGGTAGCAGATGTCCCATAAAGCGGCCGTTTTTCCCAGCGGGAAGATTCTTCTGTATCGTTTTGGGTGCAAGAGCGAGGAATCGCAAAAGAACCGGAAAGAGCAGCAGGTGTCCATCCTTCCTGGCTGGGGAAAGCGTAAAAGACGTCCAAAAGCATGGTAACATCAAACAACATACGCCAACAAACAGGCCCAATAAAAAAAAACCTTGGAAGTCTATTAAAGAAATGAGAACATGCGGATGTGATTCCCCCTACCCCCACCATCTGATCCCGAGCTCCCGATCCTGGATCTGGTTTGAGTTGAAAAGCACAGAGATTGGCGAAATGCTCTGCCAGACTGGACCTCATTTGAGTTTGACTCTTTAGAGAGTGAGAGACACAACAAACCCAATGTGAATGAGTTCATCGGACGTTCGGCGAATCCACAGTTGTTTAAAACGGTAGAACAGCCATCGTACGAGGGAGAAAATTTGAGAGGAAGTAGCTGAAAGTGGGCCACATTAAACTAGTGTTGTTAATTTGTGAACGCAATCAATAACAAGAAGGCCAGGAGAGGAGGGAATTAAAGTGAGTGACAAGCAGAAAGAAATCTAAGCTTCCATGACGAGCTCAAAACAGGGATTTGAAAGGCTCCCAAGAGAGCTGGATATCAAGCCTCTGGGTGCTGTGGTTAGTGCAGATCTAAGCGCTACGAACACTGTTTACTTCATTTCTATAACCTCCTGTGATGTGGTTCTTTGAAGCGAGCCCTTTCCGGCATCTTCCAACTCGTTCTAAATCTTTCTATCAACCCGCTCTCTCTCCCATCTTACACTGCTTTCTGCATGTTCTACATCAAGATGATGGCTTGATGTAGGGGAAGTGGGGTAAGACGTGTCAGTGGGTAAGCCGTGTCATGTCGTAAATCTAGCAAATGGTGTATGATTATGTTTTTAGAAAAAGTCTGTCCTATTCTGTCCTAAAGTGATGAGCAGTTTTCAATTCTAAAAAAAGTCAAAATTAATTTTCCACATGGCAGAATTTGATGAATGTATAAAAATATGCTGGTGAATTGCCAATATATGAAACTATGTAAATTATTTGCTAAATATTAGTCACAAACTAAAGAAATATTATAATAATTTATGTAATAATAATATATTATATTATATTATATATATATATATATATATATATATATATATATATATATATATATATATATAATATATGTGTGTATATTTTATAATAATATTTTATATATTTAAAAAAAACATTTTCAAAATATGAATATGAAAAAAAAACAATGGAACTGGATCATGCATTTGTACTTTAAACCTTTATCCCCCCTTTGATGTTCATAGTTTTATTTTGAAATGTAAACTATTCATGTATTCCACAATGACTCAACCCATGGCATTACTTTTTTATATTATGTTATATTTCTATGGTTATAAGTAATAGATGCTTTTTCATTTCTGGCTAATAGCAGACCAGTGTTGTTATTGTTAACTAAAACTAAAACTGGTAAATTAATTTTTGCTAATTAAAAGGTAAAAATAATTAATTCAGTTAATCTTGTCCTCTAATATTTTGTTTATAATAATTTAATAAGTTGAAGTAATAATATTTCTAAAACAAAAAAGAAAATAAATGAAAGCTCAACAGAAATACAAAAAAAAATAATAAAAATGACAAACGCTCATAAAATTACTAAAAAAAATTGCTAAAAATTTAAAATGAAAATGGAAAAGAAAATACAAAAATTAAAGCTAAATTAAAATAAATAAATAAATAAATAAATAAAAATAATAAACACTATAACGCTATAAAAAATAGCTTTAGTTTCATTTCTCATCTTAAGTAAAAAGTGGCAAAGCTGACCCTATGCTTACTCTTCAGAGTAAAATGCATAAACAACCATTATGCTCAATACAAAAAAAAAAAAAAGATGAGCATGAGGAAAAACATTGGCCAGGTGTGTTAGACCTTCAGGTCTCTCCACCCTCTCTGCCTGTGGTGGTGGGAAGCTGACCTTTAATTCACAGTCCTGTGATCACTGCTATAACCATGCGTTGAACAATAGCGGTTGTCTGGGCACAACGTGTCATAAAACAGACTCCACAAAGCATAAAGTCATTACCATCAAAGTATCTCTGTGGGGAAATTCTGCCCTCAGCAGGGAAGCCACTGGGGCAGTTTCAAAGCCACTAGTTTATGCACATGACAGTGGACCCAAAAAGACAAAAAAACACAAGAATGAGAGCAAGAACGTCCCACGCGGCTGGAGGCTAAACGCTTAGCATAAGGAGGAGGAGAAAGACTTGAGATGTAGCAGAACAAAGATGGGTGTAAACAAGGCTCTGTTCTGATTGAAGGGGTGGAGGGCCTGCATATGGGGCTGATGGGTATCAGATGGTGCAGCTCTGAGAAGAAAAATACTTTTTTTTTTTTTTTTAAGCAAGTCAGCACACTTGGCGGCCATTTTGGATCTGGGTAACACCCTCGAGCAGTTCTTTTCTAGTCATGCAAGCTCAGCTCCTATCTATCTGCATGAAGAGAGAGTGAAATCCACCAAAATATTCAACTTTGTGTTCCAATAACATACACTGCAAAAGAAGTCTACTGTTAATGAGTATTTTCAGAGAGAGAGAGAATGCATCTTTAATACAAATATATTTTGTCTTACTGCACACTTTTTTTTATATTCGCTCTATTCAAGATACAAACAGTGCCACTGGAAATGTAATGCAAAAAAAAAAAAAAAAACACCTATTAAAAAGTCATTAAAAGTAATTTTTTGCAATGCATGTCAAAAAAGTGGATAATAAATTTAGGTTGTTAGCTCCAGCCAGGCTATTTTTCTGTATCATCCTTCTCATGTGGATTCTCGTTCCGTAGCAAACGATCAGGTGATGTCCTTGCCAAAAAAAGCAATACGATCTTCTAATTTTAAGGCATGATTTCCTTTCTCATAGTTGTAATGTTGAGCGCTGAGTTTTCTACCATTCGTTACTCAGCGACTGCTATGTCATACGCTTTCTGGCTCAGGCCAGCAGCTCTGGGATTTGCAACAGTACTGAGGACAAAAAAAAAAGTTTTGGAAAGCTCACAAAGAAAATGGTATTTCCTTCCTTTTGACTGTTTGAACAGTCATTCTAACACAGCATTTCTAACATTCACAACACAATAGAATTGTTGTGGCCCACTGCGTCCCTACAACCAAACAAGGCTTGCAAAAAGTAGCCGTTCTCAAGTCAAGAGTTCCTCTCCACCAGCGCTTTGGAGTGTTAGTCTCACGACTGGCGTCTGTTAGCTCCCTCCTGACCTGTTCGCGCTCGAGAGGTGATGAGTGGCAGAATCAAGGCTTTCATGTGTGAAGTACACTGCGCCTCTTGCTTTTCTTCCTGCGTTATTTCCATTCCTCAGTCTCAGCCTTGATTTACCTCTCTCTCTTTCCGTTTCCCTCTGAGTGTTGAGAATGGCTCTCGCCACCACATTAGTGTTGACGACCTTGTTGGGTTGATTTTTACCGCAGTTTTGTTTCACCTCTGCTCAGTGTTACCGCTAAAGTCTGATCTCTCGTCAGTCTTCGGAGGTTTTGGAAGACAGACTGGAACATTCGAGAACATTCCACAGAGACCTCAAGAAATCAAAAAAGTCCTAAACCTGAAGCTGCCAGCGCTAATTTGCCCGAGACAGTAATGTAACATCTAATCCAAAGATGGATCCTCTACACGCACAAATCATCGTTAGGTCAAGCACAAGCAATTCGTAAGAAATATAACAGTTCCCTGCTGAAAAAAGCAGCCAGGCTTACTGGTTTTAGCTGGTTAAAGCTGGTCTCCCATTTTAAAACTCAAAACAACAAAAACACAAAACAAGACCCAAAACGAAACAAAAAAGCTCAAACAAAAATCTCAAAGCAACACAAAACAAAACTAAACTAAAATAAAACTAAATGTAAAAAAAAAAAAATAATAAAAAAAAAAAACTCAAAACAACAAAAAGCACAAAACAAGACCCCCCCCCCCCCCCCCCCCCACCCCCCCCCACCCCCCCAAACAAAGCCCAAACAAAAACCTCAAAGCAACTCAAAACAAAAATAAAACAAAATGTTTGCAAACCAGGTTTGCTCACGCATCCCACTGAATCCCATTTCCTAAGACTGTCCTGTGCCAACTATAGCTTCCTAATGGATCCTGGATGTCGCACTGCAACAACAGCACTGTTATGGCAGGTTGAGAAAATGACATTTAGGATGAAAAAATGGGACAGTAATACGTTCCCCCTCAATAAAAGCAGCATCGGCAGGCCAGCGAGTCATAAAAGGCTCCTGTTTGACTCTTTTATAGCTGCGTGTTTAAAAAGGACCATAAACCTGCGATTCGCCTGCAGCACTTTGGCTTTATTAACTCCAGTGTGTCCCCATCACCTGTCAGATCTTTTCATTTACCTGCAAATGCGAGCACAAGCAGAAAGACTAATAAGAGGCTGCATGATTTCAGATGTGTACCTGTTACATAAATCTTTATATAATGTGTTAGTTAAGGATGGGTCAAGGATGGTTGATTAATGAGGCTGAGTAGTTTTGCAAGATTTTTTCTGTAGATTTTTTCCTTCAGATATTTAGGAATCCTCTGCTATTAAAATAAATTAAAAATAATAAAATAAAATAAAATCATGAAGCTAAAATCAACCTACTGTACACATATTCAGGCTCTCTTAACTGTGAACAATCTTACACGCAGAACACAAAAGACCACCAGTGCTTGTAAGAGCACTTAGCAGCATGATCACTAACTCGCCAAATGTTATAAAATACTGTTCCACAATTGCACACTAAAGGTGTCTCTCTAAGCTCTCTGCATTTGAGTGCTGATGTTTACAACCACACAAGAGCACATTGTGCCAAACATAAAAGGGGCTGGGAGACTTATAAACAGAAGACCTATGGCTTACAACTGCTATTCGTAATGTGCGGCGCTCCGGCGTCAGTCTAATGGCTTCTCTGGAGTAGTGCACAGATTGCACCTGTGGGGGAAACCCTTTTCTGTGCTTGCTTTGATGATTGCACAAAGTATGTGGTGGAATATGTTCACCTTTTCTGAACTGAAACACATTGACTGGATGTACCTTTCCATTCTTTGACCTTTCTATTTTCTTTACAACTCTCTCTTTCGATTTTTCCGTCATATCTGTCTTTGATGAAGGCCGGTCAAGGTGGAGATTGGGATACAGTGGGGCCTTCTGGTCACAGGGCATGCTGGGAGTCAGAGAATTGGCACTGCACTCCATGCAGTAAAAGGGAACAGACTCAACCACGCAGTAAAACAGGTATTTACTGGGCTTCATTATAATGTCATCTTTTCTCCCCCGTTGTCTCTCTCCATCCTGCTTCCCAGCGAAAGTCTTGATTTCTTCAGGCTGATGATATTTGATCAGCGGGAGAGGAAGGTGGGTACGGCTTGATGATTCTGTACGTATTGCACGTCTGGGAACTCTGTATCTGGTGGAAAAAGTCTAAAGCTGAAGAGATGTGGAGGCCTATAAAAGCCCATCTCCAGTTTTATCAGACTAGAGAGATAAATGAAAAAGGATAGGGATGATTCACAAGAGGTTAAAGTCACGCTCTTGAGGGGTGTTGATCAAAGACCCTCTCTTGCATTGCAATTCTCTTCACATGTAGTGTCTGCGCCCCATTTGCTCATCTTATGGAAACTAACAGCTAATCATAATTAACTAGACGTTTGCATTTTGATACTTGCCCATCAAAAAGTTATTTCCAAAATTGAGCAAAGTAATGAATAGCATGTTGCTATCTGGTTTATTACGTGGTTTCTAGGTTTTTTGTTTTTTTTTTGTAGTTGTTAACAGGCCCAAGGTTAGGGTTGGTTACCAATGAGCAATTCAGAAATGAAATCATAATGATTAAATAATGTAAAAAATGGTTTCACCTAATTTTTTATTGTTATTCTGTAATTCTGTGGTGCTAATTATTATTATTGTAGCGTAAATATTTTGGTAAATATTTAGGTCAGGCAAATTTTAGAACTTCTATCAATAATTATGAAACACTGGTTTTGTACAGATGGGTTTTGTATTAATTTTGCATGTTTTTATGATTATATTTTGCTTTTGCAAGGATGGGAACATTTTAGAAGTTTCTGTAACATTCTGTAATATTCTAGTGCTTTCTGGAACATTCCAGAACATTGTGGGACTAGTCATAAAAGACAACAATCATCCAACGTACACTTCTGAAGTTTTGGACGACTCACTTTTGGTAACTGTTTATAAATTGTTATAAATTGTTTATAAATTGTTAGCTCAGTATTATGCATGTACCATGTAATTTTGGTCACACGCTTTATTTTAAGGTCCAATTCTCGCTATTAACAAACCATTAACTATGACTTTTGCCTCAATAAGCTCCTAATTTGCTGCTTATTAATAGTTAGTAAGGTGGTTGTTTAGGTATTGGGTAGGATTAGGGATGTAAAATATGGGCTTTATAAGTACTAATAAACAGCCAATATGTTAATAATAGGCATGCTAATAAACAACTAGTTAATAATGAGAAGGAAAAATAGTTGCATTTTAATTTAAATTTGAATTTCATATAACCCTAATATGTATTGTTAAAACAGAATTTAATCATTTTTAAGAATTTTTAGAATGAAAGTTGGTCTATTTTTGAGCATTGAAGTTTGAAGGTTTCATAGGACTTGCAGACAAACAGATTTGCTGAACACCACTTTATTTCCCAGAATGCATTACCTGCGTTGCATTTCTTTGAATTGCAGTTTAGCAATTTCCACTTACTGCCATTCCAATTTCAGTTCAACTACCTGTGTGTTAAGGCCAATTCAATTCAAGCACAATTTGAGGTATGAATCATGTCAATAGCACGCATTACACACCAAAGTTTAGCAATAAGGTCTCCGGGTTTGTTCGAAGTTACAGTGATGCTTGCCTAAGAAAGCACCACTAATTAGAGGACTGATTGGATCAAATCATGTGGAAGCAGCACAACGCCACCAGCAGGAAACTCAAAAAAATAGAAGCGAGAGTCCTTCCTTTCTGACCATCTAACCTTCTCCAATGTCAACAGTTGCTATTCTGAATGTGTTTGTGCAACTCTGGTGCTCAACCACAACCGACCACCCCACATCCCACCTCAGGGCTCCAATGGAAACCTTTTTCATTGATTGAAAAAGCCATTTTTAGTGCCGGGTCAGAGAGAGACGACTGCTCTGGTGTCCTGGACTAACCTCGCTCTCAGCTCACACTGACCAACCGATTGGACCGCCGTAACCATACCGAATCAACAACAACAATCGCTTTCCCTTCCAAACACATCCAATAGCGTGTGGAGATCAGCTCAGGGCTCGCCTGATCTGGAGTCTCAGGGCCTCAAGGCTGGATCGTGACGTGCCTGTGGGGGAAGGTGGTGGTTGATGGTCTTGGCTGCAGGAAGCAGCTGTTGCCGCTTCCAGATGAGGCCTGCGATGCAGCCGCATCAGGGTGCTTCGAACGGGGGAGCGCAAGCCACTATGTGGGCTCGTGGCAACGTGACCCCACGGAGGATGCTGGGGCCCTGAAGTCATAAATGAGCTCTCTTTGACCGCAACACGTACTCGCGCGCACGCACACACTGACGCACCAGTCGCAGGGTACCATAGGTTGAGGTCCAATAGCACATCAATCCTGCTGTCAGAAAAAGAGCATATGAACTCGAACGAAAACAAAGAACACATGACACAGAACAAGGAAAATGTGAAAACGGAGAATGATCGAAAGAACAAACCGACGGCCAGGAAAAACACGAAAACCACAACAAAGGGAGGGCCGCTGTGGCATTGTTGTCCAGAGGTCTACGGCAAAGAGGAAAAACAGCCCCTCCATAAAAAGTGGGACTTTTTGCGCGGAGATTCTTACAGACATTAACTGCTGATTCTGGCTTTCTATTCGAACCTTCACTCTGGAAGGGTGGGAGCGGCCACCACAGACCACCATCCTGTCAAATTGGGGCAAAAATATTCAATATGACGAAAGTTACATCAGGCTGGATGAGGTAGTTTATATTTGCAAATCGGCCGATACCTGGATACCGACACGAACGCTTCTGCTTCAATATCGCAGAGCCATAAATTCAAAAATAGTTCCTGCGGTTGCATTGAACAACTGTGTCCTATTTCATCATTCAATTATTCTCTCCTTTTCTCTTTTCCCAAAATCCAAAGCTCACAATGAGAGGAGGACACGAGGTCAGGATGTGCGTGAATGCGGTCTGGATGAGGGAAACATGAGATCGCTCTTTACCTGAGAAGAATCCCAGCAATTCTCAAATGAGGAACCAGAGCTGACATCCAAACTTATATAATCAGAAGACGGATCGCTCTGAGACGACACATTTCTAGGCAGCGCAAAAAGAAAAGCTTTAAGCGCTGCACAAAAGATTGAGCTATTGTGAATAACTCATGGTTTTGGGGGGACTTTGACCCTCTTAAAAGGTTGATGGGCCTCATTATGGGTTAAGTTTCAATGTTAAGACTATAACAGTCGCTGCTCTAGTCAGATTTCAGTGGTTTTGTGTGTAAAACCCTTGCTTGAAATCCATTACAAGGCGCAGGGATTCATCCTGCATTTCAATTAGGCAGCATCACATGAGTAAAGTCTGATCCGGAACTGTACTTAACTCTGAATAAGGTAAATAAATGTCATGTGGCCTACCTTGATCTGTTGAGAACTCTCGTTGATGTTATCCTCTCGCTTACGAGCCTCTTCCATCAACTGAGCGTTCTTGTTCTTCTCCACCTGCTCTTTGTGCTTCAGGTTGGCAACCTTCTTGCTTTGGTCTTTCATTTGCCTGCAAGGACACACCAACAGATTTCAGTTAAACATACACAGATGGGCACTAAGGTGGACGGATACAAGAAACATGAGGAGAGAGGAACGTGTGTGTTCAAGTCTTTGATAACTTATGGTGCAGAATGTATACTGTACACATTATGAAATAATGCATATTGTTTCACATACTATTTTTAAAAACAGATTAACATTATTCTATTCAGAATAACAAAAATAAAATAAAAAAGATCACAATGTTATAATGTTGCATTATGTTTGATAAAAGTCAGATCACATGCCTATTGTATATCTAATATGATTTTAATCTGAAAATCAGCTATATTTTAATATTTAATAAGCTTTGTATATAATTA
Organism: Spinibarbus caldwelli; assembly: GCA_039654775.1. Classification (NCBI taxonomy): domain Eukaryota; kingdom Metazoa; phylum Chordata; class Actinopteri; order Cypriniformes; family Cyprinidae; genus Spinibarbus; species Spinibarbus caldwelli. The sequence continues at coordinate 6,589,492 of CM077229.1, read as the reverse complement.
AGAATGGGTCAAAAAAAATCAAACTAAAAACTTGTACTAAAGATCAAATAAATATAGTACAGTTATTAAGTTAACAGTGTATCTTTCTGAAAAAAATAAAAGTTAAAAATAATAAAATAAAAAATAAAGTGGCATTATGTATGATTGATGAAATCAGATAAGTTGATTGTTTATATTTAATTTGAATTGATTTAAGTTTAAAAAAGCAACTATATTTTAATATATTTTAATTAGGAATGCGTGAAACAAAAAAAAATAATAATAATAAATAAATAAATAAATAAATAAATAAATACAAAATAAGATTACCAAGCTACAAGTAGAATCAAAAATCTCTTCCTCAAAGAGTGTTTTAGAGTTTTATCTTTTGTACACATACAAGCAGTCAAGTACAAACAGAAGGGTCAATGAGAAGAGCCAAAAGCAGTCTAGCTTATTATAAATGACAACAAAAGGGCGCAGGACTGATCTCCACAGATCAAGCTGTGCTGCAAATGAAAGGCAGTATGTTTGTGTTTGAGCTCTGGGATTTTTCTCATTATCCTTTTCCCTCCTCCATTTGCTGTGGCATGGAAACCCGCAGGAACACAAAGCACTACCAAAAAGGAAGGAATAAATAAATTAAAAGAGCATTTGAGCCGTTTTCATTTCTGAGAAGTGTCGTACCAACAGGCCTAGATGCTGCGGTCGCTCGGCCCCAACGAGCGTCAGAGCGTGAGAGTTTTCCTGTTTACGTGGCCGCCGTCAGTGTATTGCGCACTGGCAGCGTGGCGGCCGGGATCGGTTACTGTTCACCATCTTGACTTGATCAAAAAAAAAAAAAAAAGGGAAAAACTGCACCTCTGCAGAACAGATGTACCACTGACTATGCCAACACCAATGTCTTTAAATAAGTAATAACACAGCGTTGTGGAAAGACCTCCCTCGGCCCCCCCTTGACACCACAGAGCATTGCCCAAGACACACAATACGGGAAGGTAATTGAAGAGTTATTATGGGGGATTATGGGTTATGACAAGCCACGTCTACATATGTCAGGAAAGCGGCACCAAGGTGCTCCACCAAGGTGCTTCAGAGCTTTCGGAGCGTGTTCGCTGAAGCAAGGTGACACTGAACAAGTCTTGGAGAAAACGGGCCAAGCCACTGCGCCACTAGAACCTGATCGTTCTTCTGGATGAGCTGTCCTGAACACAGTAGGGTCTCTGTGGAAATACCAGAGGAAAGCCAGTCTTCTGGCTCCCTTTGCAGATACTAGTACAACTCTGCTAGCAACTGCCATACAAAGGTATGGAGACTGGGTTAACAATGCTAGTAACTGGTTTGAGTATTTATCCATCTTTTCAGTAGCTTCCCAAGGTTTTCTTTTCTTGTTACTGTAGGTGAGTCCGTGGATGTGAGGTTCACAAGACGTGTTGACAGAATGTAGGCAACGAAGAGGCGAAGTCTACTACTATTTCATCCACTGTTGTATCCAATATTTGTTATAATCATACATTTCTGCAAACGCAAACAGAAATCGGGTCTTGAGGCTAACAAAAACACAATAGGCCCTTGATTCAGTTGCACCGTTAGGGTGTAAATAACTATAAACAGCATGCTACTAACTTGACCACAGCACATCAGCTGTTTCAAAACAGTGCCGATTTACCAATAAGTGGCGGTGTAGCATGACAAATGGCTCCTTCGCTGTATTTTTCATCAGCAGAGTGAACTTTGTCCTCTCTCTCAAATGTTGCATTGGGAAATCAGATTCGATTTGGTGAATCAGTTCATTCACATAGTTCATGTAAATAAACGATTCACTGATTAAATAAACGATTCACTGATTTATTTAAACAATTAGCTGATTTAAACAAACAATTCATTGATTCATTTAAATGATTCACCAATTCATTTAAAACCGAAATATTTATTTAAACAATGTTTTCGGCTCTGTTATATAAACGCATTTTATAGTTTTATTAGTTAGTTCTGGAGTCTTATCCCAGAGAAATGGGCTAAGTGCCAAATTAAGTAGTACCATCTGACAATTATACTTCCAGAAAGATTTTTTTCTCTCAAAAAGCTATTTTTAGTTAACTAGCACTACTATTACTCTAAGTGTAGATTGGCTGTAGTTTAACTATTTTATGAGCATCTTAACAAGTTGCAGTTCCAAAGTAGTTTCCTCAACACTGCTAATTTGATAGCTATTAAAAAAATCTAATAAAAGCGCCGCAAATAAATTTCATCAGGCAAATTGCGCTGTGCTGTCAAAAAACCATCTTGAAGATAACATGACCATATAACAAAGCAAAAAGAAAGACTTTGTGTGTGTGCTCCAGGGAGTTTGTGTAACAGGTCATAAATATACTGGAATGTTCCTATTTGGTGTTTCCAGAAGAGGCCAAGCCATCTGCTTGGCTCCGCTATACTTGCAATAAGCAGCTGACTGTTTTTATGCATTGCGCGCCAGCCTTTATTCAGGGTTTTGATTATATGTTTAGATGTCTCCATTTGAGCTCTGATGTGATGGGATAGGTAACCCCATTTCGCAGAGTTCATGAAGGAAACACTTCTACAACAATAAGGAGGAACGGCAACATCTAATTCAGATGTAATTCGCCAGTCGTTCTGGTATTTTTGATATGCTGTGATAAAAGCGTATGATGGCGCAGGTACAGTGTATAACAAAAGCAATTCGCAAACCTTGTTGACAGACAGGCTTTGTTGGGCGGATATTACTAGCATGCATGCCAATATTTCCAGTGAGCTCCACTACGGTCTACTAAGTGATGGTGACACTGTTATCTAGCCCATCCTGTCAGTTTAAGTCAAATATGGATTTCAAAGATTCCTTAAATGGACCCAAAATATAGCTCTGCTTTATGTTTATCAGTGTAGCAGTGAAACAATGAACCACACAACACAAACGCCCAACTGCATTTACATGAAAAGGAATATTCAGAAGATGAAATCATTATGTAAATGCTTTAACCTAATCACCTAGATATATTCTTATTTATAAAATTTAACAATATTAATGTCCGTATTTATTTGAATTTTGGGTCATCACTTGGGATATCTGAAAATTCTGAAACCTATGAAAATGTTTTTTTTTTCATATTTTTTTTAACTTTTATACACATTTTACGTAAAAAAAAGAAAAAAATTACATAAAATGTGTATAAAAGTTAAAAAAACATAAATAAATATATATATATATATATATATATATATATATAAACGTTTATATTAAAAGTTTGGTGTTATTTATTTATTTATTGGAAAGATATTCATAATGGCATAAAAGATTTCTATCAAATAACTGCTGTTCTTTTGAACTTTCTATTCATCTGAAAATTCTGATAAACAGAAAAATATTAAGCAACAACTGTTTTTAACATTGATAATAATAAAAGTTTCTTGAGTAGTAAATCATAATAAAATGATTTCTGAAGGATCGTGTGACACTGAAGACTGGAGTAATGATGCTGAAAATTCAACTGTGCCATCAGAAATAAATTACATTTTAAAATACATTCAAATAGAAAATAGTTATTGTAAATAGTAATAATATTTCACAATAGTACTGTATTTACTGTATTTTTGAGCAAATAAATGCAGCCTTGGTAAGCATAAGAGACTTCTTTTTAAACATTTAAAAAGTTTACCAACCTCAGACTTTTGAATGGTAGTGAAAAAAAAAAAAAAAGAATAAACATGAGATATTTGAAGAGAACATCTCACACTCATGCTAACACACTGGACACACACAAACCTAAATGGAAACATCTCTGTATAGTGAACACAGCTACGCAAGTGTTCAAGGGCAGAGACCCCATTTAAAGGCCTTCTTTATTTTATTTTTTCCAATGCCAACATTTTCCTTTCCTCTAAATAAAACTCTGGATCATATACGTAACCCTGTCATCTTCCTTCTCTCTGTACTGAGCTTTATGTTGCATTAGCGGCCATATTATCAATACTAGGAAAACTGTTCTATATTTGAGCGCCAGTGTGGCTTCAGGCGACGAGAGAAGCAACATTACCATGAGTGGAAAAAATGAAAAACAGGTAAACAGGTCTATGACAGGGCGGGAGAGAAAGAAAATCTTTCAGCACAATTTTGAGCTTGTCTAGAGGAAAAACACACTAATTATACATCAAAACGTAACACATAAATCCAAACAAAACACACACATTTGGACACGTGAAAATGCGTACAGAAGACAATTTCTGCACTCCGGTCTAACCTAATGCTTTTTAATGAATCTTATTTTCATGGAGCTGAAACCCTTGAATATTATCAAAAATAGCAATTCATTAATTTGGTCCAGATCTTACAATTAATAATACATATACAAGAGAGCTCCAGGCAATGTTTACAGGGTAAGGCTTGAAAGCACTTTGAAATTCTCAAGATATCAGCTGAAGCGTGTGAGCAAACATCAGAAAGTTTGCTAACTTTCGGCTATAAAGATGTTCTAAACTTCTGCATAATTAAGTCTTTGAACCATGCATCTAGTAAACACCTCTCAAAACACAAAAACCAAAAAGTCCTTTTCACATTGGCACTCTAGGGAAGGACATGTCCTTCCAAACCCTGAGGAGGCAACTGGTGAATGACCACCACCGCAAGGTCAAGCTAGAAAAACGAAGCAACCTAAAATGCGCAAGCCCTCAAAATGACTCCTCATAAAACGCTCGCTCTTTCAACATTTCCTTTCTCAAAATAATATGAACCTACATTTCTAAACAATTACGTTTTGTGGTCACTTAGCTGGAGAAATGAGGCCCGTTGGGCATTAAAGCAAACGTTATTCCAAAGTTCAATCACACCTGACACTTAATAACATAAAACAAGACCCAATGGTAAAATTGGGTGTGATTTCGAGATGAATGCACAAGGAAATCGATGTCAAAGAAATAAATCCATCATGCCGTTATGAGGAATTCTGGGTAGAAAACAGAAAAGTGTCTTATGTTACGAAGCCAACCTGTGTTTATGAGCGGTCTGCGCAACGCAGAAGGCTGGAGATGGTTACCACGCGGCGTTTTCATCCAAGCCTTTTGAGCCCACTTTTTGATGTCATTTTCCTTGTTCTTTTCAACCGCGCTGACAGAATTGCACATAAGTGTGCCCACACTAACAGTCCAGGATGGGATAAACAGCAAAAAGGTTGAGTAAGGACAAAAACCTTTCTGTTTATCTCAAACCCGACCTGTTTGACCGGCAGAGAATGGAGTGGAACGCCATCAAAGACTGTTTGAGAGTGTGTGTTTACTTCATCCCTCATCCCTCTCGAAGTCATCCTTTAATGTCAATTGTGTCTTTATATTGGCCGGATATCTCCTTCCTGGCGTTCAGGATATGTTCATGAGCTCAGGACTAATAAAAAACAGGAAATGTGGGTTCTTCGCAGACTGTGGCCATTTCTCTAGCAGCAGGTGGAGCAGAGCTGGCAAGAGCCGCTGCTTGATAGCGGGGCTCATTTTCACAGTTCTGTCTGTGGTGAGTGCGAACTTTGAGCCTAATAGACTTTGGCTTCTGAGGAGGTTTTGCGGCCAGGTGCACGACGGGGTGTCCCCGCGTCTCTTACGTACCGTCCTGCACGGAGCGGATGATTCCCTGAGGCCAGGGCAGCCAAAGCTAACTGGAAAGCACACAGAGACAACAGACAGGCGGAGGTGTTCCCCGAGCCAGCCGGATCGTATGCACTCATCGACAGGCCCAGAGAAGCAGACCTCCCTGTCTGTGCGGGATTGTGGCCTTCACCTGCCGGGGGAACCGACAGCGGCAGACCAGCGCAGCAGAACAGCCTCCCGAAATAATGAGACAAACCCCAGAAATACAGCCTTCTACCTCTCCAGAATGAGTAACGGTGACTTAAATTACACAAACAGAGAATGTGGGAGAGAGAGGAAAAACAGAAGGAGGAATGACAAAATATATTATGAAATATATTACTATATATTACAAAGACACTATATATTAAATATTCCTAAAATAATATACTGTATGCTAACCTGAACTAAAATTTTTAATACTGTATGCAAACAAAAATTTCTGCTTATAAAATACTAAAGAAAAAATAATTAAAATAGTGCAAAAATAAATTGTGTATATATATATATATATATATATATATATATATATATATATATATATATATATATATATATATATATATATATATATAAAATAAAATAATAAAAAACAAATCAATTTTATAATACAGTAGACAAAATAATTATGGCATAAAAACTATAGAAAAAACAATTAAAAACAAAATACTAAAGAAAAAAAAAAAAAATATATATATATATATATATTGGATATATTATTGGATGCAAATCAGCCAAAAAACAGTTATGCCAAAATATTAAAAGAAGAAAAATTATTATGAAGAAAATACAAAAGAATTTTTTTTAATTCAATGCAATGTATTGTATTGCATGCATGAAAAAAAAAAAAACTTATACTTGACTTATACTATTGCAAGCAAAACAGCTGTGCCAAAAAAAAAATACAAAAAATATAGACAATTTATAAATATATATTTTAATATTGCAAGTGAATTGGTTATCCCAACACTAATCATTTGAAAAATATGAAAAATAATAAAAGATAAAGAAGAAAAAATAAAAATAGAAGAAAAATAATACTTTTTTTACTTAAAAAAAAAAAAAGAAATTCACAGATAAGGGCTTGAAAGACAGACGAGAAAAACAGAAATACAGTTATAGAGACAAAATAAGAAAGGAGAGTGAAAATCAGAGAATAATTAGAGGTAGAGTGAAAGAGAAAAAGAGTGAGACAGAAATAAAAGAAACAGAACAAAAAAAAGAAATGAAAATGAGACAGAAGAAGAGAAACAAAGAAAGAGAGAAAGAGAAAACAGGAAGCGTTCATACTTCAGGGATCAACGCACATCACATTTATTGTCAAGCATTTGTAGAATAAATCAAGAGGCCCTGGAGCTCAGCAGCAAATACGTAACACTGGGGAAAATTCATTTCAGAGTGACATGGATTCCTTTTCATTACACCGCGCCCCTTCATCTGGGGGAGATATCAAATCGGCCCTGTTTGTTGTGTTGTTGAGTTCCAGAGAATAAATCAAAAAAGCCAAAAAACAAAGAGGAGGAGAAGGAGGATGAGCGAGAAAGATCGAGAGAAAGAGAGAGAATGACAGTTCTGTCAAGCGCTCCCGTAACATTCGGCTTGTTTTCTAGTGGAGTAACAAGAGCGGAAAAAATAAAACAGCTTGACAAGTCTCTGTTCCAGAGCAAACTAAAAAGAGATGCAAATAATAACCACGATAAACAAGCCAAGCGCAGAGATCCCGGCTGTAGCGGGACGGGTCCATATCGACGGTGCTCTGGCAGAAAAGACGAGCTTTTCAATGCCGCTCGGGAGAAAATGACTGATGGAGATTCTTTACGCTCCAATTAGAAGTTCTGCAAGGGCTCTCCCACGTTCTTTTCCCACATCCTTTCTATCTGTCATCCGCATACAGCAGAAGCTCTGGCGAGCCCTTTTTTTCTTCTTCTGAGCAGACCTCACAGGTAAGCTAGCATGCATTAATAAGACAAGCTCTTCTGTTTGTAGCGCCTGCTTGACCTTCCCAGGTTTCCTCATTCCTTCTTTTGAACCTTTAATCAATTCAGGTCAGAGCACTTTCTCTTTTTTCCATAGAAACTTTAGAAGCAAGTCCAAGGGGAGTGATGGAGGCAACAAGAGCAAATTGGGGTTAAGTGCATCGCCCAAGGGCACCACCACACCACAATCAGCCGCTGAATTATTTTCCCCCCGTCTAGCGGATACAGTTTTCCCCCCGCCGGCCCCTCAAAAGCACAGGTCCCGGATCATTCGAACCATCCTTAAAATGATTTACAGTGCAGGCCCTGCTACAGCGGCGTATAGTTTGTGTGTTACAACTTAAAGAAGTTGATTTGCAGTTGTAAGGAAGTGCAGGGGAGGAAAGTAGGCATACTGACCTTGAAAGCAGACTGGGAAGTAGACAGCATTCCAGTGAAAAGAAATGCAGAGGAAGAAAGAGAGAAATAGAGGTGAAAATACACCTAGAGTGAGCTGGATTAACTTGGAAAGCTAAGACAAAAGAGTTAACAGTGCATGAGCCTTCGCGTATAGACTTACTGATAAATGCAAAGTGAAAGGAAAAACACATAAAAAAAAATTAAATCATAGAGATGATGGAGCAAGCTTCTTCCTCTAAAAAAAATAATAAAGTCAATGAAAACCAGATGCATCTTTAGTAAGGCTGTGAATCAATCAATCAATCAATCAATCAATCAAAAGTGATTACATGGATATGCAGATGAATTAATTCATTTATTCACAATTAACTACATAAAATCTGCAGAGAAGTAATAATATGACTAATAAAATATTTTAAATTACAACTTACTATAGAGGAACATTCACAAGCAATTTGTCAGAGTATTCATAGTGTACAATGCCAGGTTTATTTCAAATCTAGACTAGAAATCACTATACTATACTATACTATACTATACTATACTATACTATAATATAATATAATAATATTATTATATTATATTTCCATACACCTATATACATTATTTATATACTATATATGACAATATCTAATATAATATAAAATTCCATCTATATATTATATTATACTTTATTTATAAAATATGTAATTTTTATATTTTGATTTAATCATTCATCACTGAATTATTATTATTATTATTATTATTATTATTGTTATTATTATTAATAATAAATGTTTTTGATCTTTGATTGCATTTGTATTTTATTACTATAGTAGGTGAAGTTCTAGATGTTCTGAGACGTTTTGCATGGCTTATGTTTCAATATTAAAATAACGCTCCAAAAATGCACTAAACTAATGTGCTAAATTTAGTCCTTAAACATTTCCATAGAATGCACCACTTCTTTTCTGAAACTCAAAGGCATATCATATTTTGAGACTAAGCTTCACTATCCTTGCAAATACTGCTTCTGTTGTGCTTTTTTTCATTTGTTTTACCTCTATATCTTTGCTACTTGTCTTTTCTAGCTCCTCACCCTCCCATTTTAGCTCCGTCTCAAACAGTGAGCCTTACAATCCTCCATAATTACCTGCAAATTTACCGCTGCCGAATTTATGAAATAAATACCCCAATGCCCCAATTCACCCTCTGCCATTTTTCTGTGACTTTGAAGGCATTTCCGAACAAGGCCTGCCTCCGCACCACTGATCTGCAACAAGAGGAGCTTTGGCTTCTCCATCTCAGAGCGAGAAAGGTAATCCTGACTCGCTCTGAACAGAATGCGTCGCTTCTACCTGCCACTCGCGTCTTGATTAAAGACACAGGTGCTAACAGAAGAGGATCTGTCTGAATAACTCTCCGTCACATCCACATCAAGAGTCGATCTCCAGAGTGCCTGAAAACTACGACACAGAGAGAACAATGGGAGGTTTTTGAGAACCGAACTCCCTGGTGTGTTTCAAGAACATAACTCGACTCTGAGCAGTAATTAGCTCGGAGCGCCACAGTTAGAGATTGCGGCTGGTGTTTATTTCAGAAATTGTCTCTCGGTTGACATGAATGATGCATCGAGGCAAGCATATGGAGTTTGTTTTAGTCTAATCCTTTCCTAACACAGATCTGTTAAGAAAGCGTGAGACATTCAATGCGAGTCAGATGAATATTTATGAATCAACAGAAATCCACCTTCTAGCATCCAACGGCGAGAGCAAATAAATGGCCCTGTCAGGGCTCCAACTACAACGCGGCTTTGAAAAGCCTGACGAAGGGTGAAAGGGAGTAGTACATGACTGTCAATGCACAACATCAACATCTGTGACCTCCACAACTCTTCACCTCCAGGCCAGCCAGACTCTCCCTCACATTCTTGTCTGTTTACACTCAAGCCTTATTTCAATTATTCATCTCCTTTATTTATTTATGAAAGCCAAGATGAGAGAAGGTCTATATCTGCCTTCCATTAATTAGTCCAATTAAACAGGCCGAAAACAAAGATGTTTACACCACTGATATAAAATGCAACATATCCTGGGAGGAGCAGACATGCAGATGAAGGTATGCAGTCCATAAAGTTGGAGCTCTTATTCTCCATGTCTATGAACTCAGAACATACACTGCCATTCAAAAGTTTAGGATCAGTAAGATTTTTGAAGTTTTTTTAAATGGAGTCTCTTATGCTCATCAAGGCTGTATTGATTTGATCAAAAATACAGAAAAAACAGCAACATTATGAAATAATATTGCAATTTCTAATATTGGTTTCTGTGACACAGCGCTAAATTTTCAGCATCATTACTCCAGTTTTCAGTGTCACATGATCCTTCAGAAACCATTCTAATATGCTGATTTATTATCAGTGTTGAAACTGTTGTGCGGTTTAATATTTTTTGGAACCTGTGATACTTTTTTCAGGACTCTTTGATGAATAAAAAGTTAAAAAGTACAGCATTTATTAAAAATATAAATCTTTTCTAACAATATAAGTCTTTACTATCACTTTTTTATCCATTTAACACATCCTTGCTGAATAAAAGCATTAATTTCTTTAAAAAACAGAAAAAAAAAAAAATTACTGACCCCAAACTTGTGAATAGTAGTGTATATTGTAACACAAAATGTCTATTTTGAATAAACACTGTCCTTTTTAGCTTTTTATTTATCAAAGAATCCTGAAAAAATTAAAAGTATCACAGGTCCCAAAAAAAATATTACGCAGCACAACTGTTTCCAACATTGATTATAAATCAGCATATTAGAATGATTTGAAGGATCATGTGACACTGAAGACTGTAGTAATGATGCTGAAAATTCAGCATTGCTTTATGGGAATATGTTATATTTTAAAGTATGTTAAAATAGAAAACTGTTATTTTAAATTGCAATAATATTTCACAAAATGACAGTTTTTTCTGTATTTTTGATCATATAAATGCAGCTTTGATGAACATAAACTTCTTTGAAAAACATTAAAAATCTTACTGATCTCAAACTTTTGAACAGCAGTATACTTCGGGATCAGAGCAATGTGTTGGAGATTAGAACTAAATCTATGCTTGCAATCAATCTACCAGACAATGCCAGCATCTCATAATGCTGTGGGATGAGTGCTGAAGTTGCCCTCCAAATCTCCTGCAACTTATTTCTGGTCTAACGCCAAAATAAATGGAGGATGAAAGATGACTGAGTGGGTGAGAACGGCAGCTACCAAAGAACTGTTTCTGTTTCTCTTGTCTTCATCCTTGCCCCAAACATTTCTTTTAGCGCTTGCTACAAAACCAAAAAATGTTGAGGACATATAGTACTTATGTGCACCCAGTTGAACTATACAACGACAAATGGGACACCTTCCAGTCTAGTGGACTTCACATATACAAAAAAACAAGGAAACAATTGCACAATTTTGGACTGAAGTGGTGACTTATCTGTAAGTAGTGATATAGAAATAGGTACATGTACACTAGGATTGTCGCAATACTAAATACAAGGAAAAAATTTTTACTGACGCTGTAGAAAGGCTGTTATTGTTGCTTTTATTTCAGCAAGCAATAATGAATCCTGCAGTGGAAACATGGCAGATGGAGGATGGAAAATAAATTGTGGAAGTTGCATAAATGAAAAATGTAAAAATATTGGGCTAAATACAAGATAAACTGAACACGGAACTGAAGATCACATGCGTAGCAACAAACGTGGTAAAATAGACACAAACAGAGTAAGAGGTTGCAAGAGGTTGCCGATCATTTGGGGGTTTTATCCCCAAAAGTGACCTAAATCTGACAGAACCTTCCTTTGCAGACATCTTCAGTAGGAAAACTCATTCATAAATGAAATAAATTATGTTTAAATTTAAAAAGGGTTTGGATTAGTCAATAGTAGCTACATAAAAACAATAGAAGTCTATGGTATGTCTTCTTTAAGAGTAAACGTGTGTTTGTGTACCTCTCCAGCTCGCTGATCTTGCGATCTTTGTCGTTCTTCTCATTCTCCATCTCTCGGAGGATTTCCAGGAGCCGGTCCACCTCGGCCTGTGCCTTCCCAGCATCCTCCTTGTAACGCGCCACCTCCTGCTCAAGTGTGGCAATGCGCTCCGACAGTCCTGCATTTGTTTGAGCCTCAACCGCAATAGACTGAGCCTGTAGGGATCAAAAAGAGTCTCAGGAGGCAACCACAACAAAGTCTGGATTTTTTTAAAAATGTAAAATAATATAATTTCAAATAAAATAATAAAATAAAATAACTGATACAGATACTGATATCTAGAAAGGATTAATTTTTCTGTCAGATGACAGACACTAACAAGGGTAAACCTTAAAATAAAATAAAATTATATATATCAAAAAATATAAAAATAAAATAAAATAACTGATGTAGATAGTGATATCTAGAAAGGATTCATTTTTCATCACTGAGTTGAGACATTTTGTCATGTGTTTGCCAGTCATACAATTGACACCACAGAGGGATCAAATAAAATAAAAAAATTTTTTTAAAAAATTAAAATTTGCATTAAATTAGTGTTGTTTGAGATAAACTGCCTGCAAATGCTCAGTTTAATTTTATCATACTGGTTATATAAGTTTAATTTAATCATACTGGATTTGGTGTAAACACGCCTTACACCCAAAAAGAGTCTCAAACCAGTTTTATAATGTCCTCCACTGTAGAGTTTCACAATTTTTGAGTTTTGCATGGGTCTGTGCCGTGAATGGACAAGATGACATGAGGCTCCCCTGACTTCAGCCCTCCACAGACAAGCTGTCAGCGGTCAAACAACTGTCATGGGTTCGTGTGTGTGTGTCTGTGGGCTGTTTTGAGATCTCAGACACTCGCCTCACACCTGCAGGCTCTGTGTAAGCTCCCCCATGACATCACGACAGGATACACTCTCATTACAGGGACACATGGAAACACAATCATACTGAAGTCATCAAAATATTTAGTGACATTACGGCCGTCTAAAGTGCCGGGTCAAGGGCCTCCTCTAATGAAAAGTAAATCAGTTAATTTCCCTGCAATTAAAGGAGTCAGCCGTAATGTTTCTTTCATAAAAGTTCTCTAAAAGGACACAGGTGTCTTCCTGCTGCAAAAAATACTGCTGTGAAAACACAAACACAGTGCAGGCTTTACAAGGTGAGGACACAGGAGCTCTGTGTCATTTAAACCATGACTACATGCACATAAATGTGTATGTACCGCATCTGAACGCAGAGGACATTCAAAGATAGCTTGAATGTGTCCAAAATAGGGTTACAAAACTAACCAGGCATGAAAAGTGATTAAAAAAACCTTTTTTCCTCACTAGAAACCTGCTGCAGTGCTGGTTTAAAAAACACAGCAAAGTGTCTGGCATCCAAAGTCTCTTCAGACTGGCACTGTGTGAAAGAGGACTGTTCTGGTTTATTGGGGATAATATTTGAAGGTGACGTTTAGGCCCCGCTAATTAGCTTTATTAAAGTCTCGGACTGAGGTTGAGTAGGTTTCCACTCTGACCGCCAAGAGCATGTCATCTGTGGACGGACCGGTTGGTGCATGAGAGTGCATGTAAAAGGCTAAGTCTGGCAGAGAAATAAAAGTTTGTATACGAAAACACACGATACACACATTTAATGTGCAATTAGCATCAAGAATGTGTCAGAAAGAGGGCGGAGCAACAAAAATCTGTCAGTACAAGGCACTTTCCATGAATAGGGTCTATGACGTTAAAATGATGTAAATGATGTAATTATTCATTTTCTTTTTCAACAAATAGTCAGTGAAAGGAGGTGCTTAACCATCAGAAAATGGTAACACAAATATACAACTAAAATTAAATATAATTTGAGCTGTTTATTTTCTATTAATTTTCTGTAAACGGAGGTTTACATCTTTTTCCAACCTGGTTACTAAAATTTGTTATTTTGTTATTTTCTATGAATTAAATATGAAAATTAAATAGACAAAATGTAATGAATAATAAAATTAAATACACAAATAAAATATAAAATAAAATAAAATAATGGTAGATGCAGATACTATTATCTAGAAAGGATTCATTTTTCATCATTGCATTGAGACACATTTTGTCATGTGTTTGCCAGTCAGCTGATTGAAATCATTATGAGAAAACTCAATGAATGAATGAATAAATGAATGAATGAACTAAACTAAACAAAATCTGAGTTTCAGTGGGCAAACAGCCTTTTTATTAAAAAATAAATTAATGAATGAAAAATGAAATAAAAAATAAAATGAAAAACTGAGTTTCAGGGGGCAGTCTTTTTATTTAAAAAAAGTGAATGAATAAAAAATGAAAGAAAAAATAAAATAAAATAAAAATCTGAGTGAGTTTCAGAGGACAAACAGTCTTTTTATTTAAAAAAAAAGAATGAATGAAAAAATGAATGAATGAATGAATGAATAAATAAATAATAAATCTGAGTTTCAGGGGATAAACAGACAAAAAAAGATGAATGAATAATGATAAAAACAAAAAAATAAAATAAAATAATAAAATAAAATAAAAAATCTGAGTGCGTTTCAGAGGACAACCAGTCTTTTTCTTTAAAAAAAATGAATGAATGAATGAATGAACGAACGAATGAATGAAAAATAAAATAAAATAAAATAAAATAAAATAAAATAAAATAAAATAAAATAAAATAAAATAAAATAGTAGCAGCTAGTTTGGGACCAAATGCTGGTTTGATAGACCTATATGTCAAATGAAATGTCAAAATAGCGACTTTGTTGCATGATTTTAATTGGTAGGTACATCCTCAAACATATCTAACAATTAAAGGAGGGATATTAAAATACAAAGTGTTTAAAACAGTCTACCGTATTCTTGGAATGTGCCACAATCGTCTGATCACGTAAGAAAAACGTGTTCAGTACCACTGACAAACCCGTTCACAATACGGACACAGATGTGTACTTTGAACATCAGAAAAAAGAACAGACAAAAAAAAGTGACAGCGAGACAGACCGACTGGGTAGGAAATAACTAGCATTTGTACAGTTATTAGCGGGTGTCTGCTTGTAAGCTCCATGAAGCTTGTTGGTATTGGAAAGCCAGAGCGGTCAATCTATGCGGCACCATCTTTCAAAGGAACAACCAGTGTCCCAGCACCAAACAGGGGCTTGTGGGAAATGCGGTTTAATAATGTTGTTTAATAACGTGTTTGTGCCTGTGCCTGTTTGGCCGGGAAAAATAAAAGAGCGGCTGTGTGAAAACAGCACACAGTTGCAGTGTTTATATGCATTTATGCTGACTTTCTTGACCTATAAACATTCTTGTGAGAAAACATCTCGGTGTTGAATGATATAAAAGTGCATGTGTGCACAGTAGGGGATATAAAAGAGAGTTTTGATGTGCGTCCATATGAAGTAGTTGAGGAAGTGCATAGGGGGACTCTTGGCTGGTTTGAGTAATGTAGACCGTTGGATGTCTTGGTGGCATGTCTGTTCTCATTTCGTGAGTTGCGCTGACACCATCTTCATACACTCCTGATGGTCAAGCAGGGACAATAGAGTCCTCAGCCCCTTTTCTGTCTCATCCAATCACAGCAGACGCCCACTGAGCTGTCAGCGGGTTTTCACTTGCACTGCTTTTATATGAGACCCTGTGCGAACACATACACACACACACTGCCAGAGATTTCATTACTCTTGGAACGGACGATGGGACCCAGATCTTCTCATCAAGCCACGCGAAGAGCTCTGAATGTGTGTTCGAAGGTGACCGGTTCATACGAGAGCTCAGCATCACCATCCAGAACTAAATGTACTTGTAGAGATTTCATTGCAATATGAAAAAACTAACAACCACAATTGCCTACATACACAGAAGCACACAGACTATGAACACTAAAGCGTATTAATATTTAAAAGAATCATTTAATTCAAGATGTCATCATTGACTCAGTCATGTTATTCCAAACTTGTATGACTTACTTTCTTCTGGAAAACTCAAAAGGAGAAACTTAGAAGAATGTTTGCGTCATCCTTTTCCATATAATAAAAATTAAGTGTGCACAGACTGCCAAGCTCCAAAAATGGTCCATATGACTCATGCATCGTATTTCAAGACTTGTGAAATAATTGTAGACTGAATTTAAGTTATAATTCATTGAAAATCTGCTAACTTTCTCCCTTACTCATAAGTACTTCAAATATAAACACTCATTTTTAGAGCGCCAAGATGTAAATGACACCAAGCGTCATTAGAGTTTCATTTTTGGGCTTGAGGAGATACATAGTTTTTTTTTTGTTTCATTCTGAAAATGGATATTTACAGAAAATGAATAGGTATATCGCAATACTTTCTCAAATTGCAAATTTGCTGAGCTAAATGACAAATTTAAATATGCAAATTTACCATTTTTTTTTTAAAAAAAGTGACTACATTAAAACATTAAACAAAATATATTTTTAACTATTTTAAATTAAAAATGTATTTTAATTAAAAAAATAAATTAAATTAAATTAAAAATAAAATAAAATAATGGTAGTAGTAGTAGTAGTCGGATACTATTATAGTTTTAACCATTTGAATTAGTTGTTTTATTTTTATAAATCTTGTTGTGTTTTTTTGACATTTTTCTAAGTTTATGTAGTTTCCATTACTTTTCCATTATTTTAGTACATAAAGATAAACAATGAAAATGAGAAATGCTGCTTTGGCACCTAGTTGAAATAAAATGTTTATATATATATATATATATATATATATATATATATATATATATATATATATATATATATATATATATATATATATATATATATATATATATATATATATATATATAATTATTTTTTTATTCAATTAATACAAATTTATTTTTGATTTTAATAATTGTTAACTATAATAACTTAAACATTAATAAGAATCAAACACTAATAATAATCCTCTATCATCATACTAGTCTAGAATAACAAGAGAGTGAACAAATGATGACAAATGTTCATTTTTAAGGGGATCTCTCCCTTTACTAAAACTATAATAATGCTAAAAACTAGAATTGGGCACTTTAAAAGAGTAGCATCTGTAAAGGCACGTGCACACCATACTGACACAGCTCAATGCGACACATATCAGCTTACAAACACGCCACTAAATCCAAGCTCCGCTGAGGAACAACGTCAAGATCAACCACACAAGATCATCACTCTCAAGCTTTAGATAAGGAAAGATCTCATGCAAGCAAATCTCAGAACACTCAGAGACTCCACCAGCTCCCTAAAATATCCTCTCTATCTCACATACACACAAAACTAAACTTGAGATAAGCCTTCAGCTCATGCAAGCAAAGCTCCACTCACACATTTATTAGTTACACACACACACACACACACATATGCTGGCATCGCTAAGGGAGGCTTTTCACACCAAGATGCACTTACAAGATTGAAGGGATGGCCTGACATGAGCTCAGAGCGCTTTCGGAAAGAAAGACAAAGAAAAACACAGAGGGGTTGGGGAAGAAAACAGAATTGGGTGATACATAGAGAGTGATGATGAAATAGTTATTAAGCAAAAAGTGAGAAATATTTGATCTGGTTAAAATCAAGGGACGACAAGGCAGGATGAGGAAAGACAAGAGAAAAGACAGAATTATAAGAGTGTGATAACAGATGGCGAAGCGGAGCGAAGTCACAGACATGGTTGGAGTATCAAGCAGTTTGAAGTAGCATGAGCTACAAATAGAAGAGACTTGAGATGATTGGGAATAGGGATGCATGATATATATTGAAATAAAACTAATATTGTTTATGGCTAAAGCACGATACTGTTCATTTACAGAACATGCATGCAGCTCATGATGTTTTTCAGCATCTCAAAGCAGCTTAGTTCATTTACTGTGAATCAAGTCACTCTGAAAGACACTGTATCATGAGCTGAAAACGTGTAAATGAACACAGTGCCATGCTTCTCTCTAAAACAATCAGTGTAAACACTTATTTGCTGACAATGTGCCAAAAAACATTAATATTGTAATTAATAGTTAACATTAACATTATAATATTATTGTAATTTTAGTGTACTATAAAATCAAATAAAATAATTTTTATTCATTTTATTAAATATCTTTATTTAATAATATGAATATGGCAATTATGGCAATTACATGATGACATACATATATATAATTATTTGTTTATTTATTTATTTATTTTTTTTACCAGTCATCAGGTTAAAAAAAAATCCCTGTAATCTATAAATCACAGAAGAACTAAATATCGCAACATCATTTCTTTCCAATATCATGCAGCCCTAATTGGGAACATGTATAGCATTTTCCAAGACACGAGTCACAGAAGTGAGGCGTAAGAGCACCTGCACAACTAAAGTTTACATAGCGCAATGTGACCAAAAGTTCAGAAAAAGTTTCCTCAACATTAAATGAAATCTTATGTGTTCCAACCCACCCCATCAGAGATTTCTGTAGTGTGCAGGAGCCATAAGATATGAAATTCATTAAATAGCTCTGTTCCAAAACCAAGAGAGCGGTCTAGCTGGGCAACATTTGTAACATATCTGTTTAAATAAATAAAATCCTGAAATCTCACAATCTGCTTACAATACTCACAATTAAGTTAGATATTTCAAATCAGCAACAAAATCTGACATGAAGGTCCCATAAATGTTGTTTCTTATGCTCAGAGCAAATATCTTTTATTTCGAAGGCAGGATTTATTCCCATTTATATGTGAATGCACCCTCTTTGTATATCTAAAGTCTTTGATCAGACTCTATTGGAATGATTGTTTGTTGAGTATCTTTTCACACTTGCATTTGAGTGCCTGTTAACATAATTGTGCTGTTGAAGTGTTTCAAATGAGTCAAGTATAATATTCTGATTCATTTAGGATGCTGTCATTGAAGGTAGTGGCCTATGTTGACCATAATCTCGCTCGGGTCTGGAACAGAGCTAATATCTTCCCCTTACAATAACATTCGACAGAGAAAAACTCCACAGGTAAAGTGCACTTGAGTGAACATTCAGCTCACTGTCATTGTTTTAAGTGTTGTCAGCGTAGCACTAATGGTGTGCCAGTCACCCTAATGGTTTGTTACACATTCTTGGCTGCTTAGCTGACGAGACCCGGTGTATTTGCTAGCTGTGATGCTTCAGTTCCCTCCAAGTGTCTGGCTCACCTTCTTGAGTTGACTCTCAAGTTTGGTGCATTCCTCTCTCTTCTGCTCAAGAGCGATTTCGAGACTCTTCAGCTTGGAGTCCTTCTTCAGTCCAGAGGAGGCCAGGGACGAGGCGTGCTCCTTCAGGTCCAATAGAGAGGCCTGAGGGCGAGCGAAAGGAAGGTTAAATCAGAGAGCACTTATTGAACAATCTATCTCTGAATGTAGACGATCAGGTTCGGGTGGGGGGGAGAAAAAGCTAATGAGAAGCAGGAGGAGACTTTGTTAATGTCATGCCACAGTCCCTGATTGCATTGAATCAACCTGAGCACAAACACATGTAAATATGCGGATTGGAACCACAGCCAGCCATTTTCGAGCCAATTTCAACATCAGGAAGCACGAAGAGCCAAGACAAATTGCTATGTGACAGGTTTTTTTTTGTTTTGTTTTGTTTTTTTCTAAATGCATATTTGTATACAAACACGCAATCAAAAGGATTTAATTCACTCAGATCAGATTGGATCAAATAAATCGGACCTGGATTCAGAAAAAAAAACATTTAAAGAGACAGTTCACTCAAATTTAAAAACTCATTTACTCACTCTCAAGTCGTTCCAAAGCTGCATGATTGTCTTTCTTTGGCGTAACTGTGTAATGAATTGAGATTGGAGCTTTCTAGTTTATAAAAGAATGCAAACTTACCAAAAAATTGTCTCATGTGTCTCATACACTATATTCTGAATCTTCTGAGGTCACACATTGGTTTTGGGCAACAAACAAATCAAAAATTTCCTTGTTATTCAATGAAAATCTTGACCTTGAAATTCATGAATGAATCATTCTTTATATTGTGTTTTCTCTCATTTGTAAGTATGTGAGTGCACTCTCTTTGTATTTCTAAAGATTCACCAACATATCTAAAGATTAGAGGTTTCTAGTTTATAAAAGGATGCAAAATCACCAAAAAATTGTCTTAAATAGTATATTCTGAATCTTCTGAGGTCACACATTGGTTTTGGGCAACAAACAAACCAAAATTTTCCTCGTTATTCACTGAAAATCTTGACATCTGCCATTCTGAATTAATGAAGAGTTCATTACAATAATGTTTTTTGATTCATGAATGAATCGTTTTTTTGAGTCAGATATTTTCAATGAATAATCTGATTGAGTTCTAAATGATTTGTTCATAAACACGATAATCCAGTTTAAGTTCAGCTCACTGACTCACTTACTGGAAAGTAAAACAATAACTTGAATTTCACTATTTCTCACCCCAAGCAATCATATGGAAAGCTTTGAATATAGCACTATAAGTTATATGGACCACTTTATGATACTATTACGGTGCTTTTGAATCCTTTTTGATGGAGGAAAGCTCCAATCCTTGGTGAACTGTTCCTTTAACGGCACACAGGCTTTTATGAGGAATAATGTGATAAAATATGAAACAGGAGAACGATTTAGAGTTACAGTAGCTGTTACATCTCAATAGTAATATCACAAATATGGTGTTCTATATTGTACAGGCCTCTGCACATATGCAGTACATCAGCTCTCTGTTTTTTTAAGCTGAGTCTCAGGCACGCTGTTAAAACTGCAGCCCTCCATCCATGAGGCCTTTCCTGCCGTTTCCGCTTTCAGCCGGAGAGCCCCACAATTTCACACTCGAATGGAGTCCGCGGACCAAAATACACACTTAATGTTCATACTGCCGCCCCGCGTTCTCTCGCGTTGGTAAAGAAAACAGGAGAGGGGAATGATGGGATATGCTGGACTCCACACTTTATGATTAGAGTGCGGGAAGGGAGGTCGAAAGAGCTGGGAGTGAAGAGGTCACTGCTCACCAACAACACAATGCAGGAAAAACAAGGAGAGGGATATAACAGGACGCTGAGCGATGGGAGGCTGCCGCATGCAGCTCAGGACAGCAGCCACGATCCAACGCAAATATCCAGGACACTGACGCTCTGCATTTACGTGCAGCAAATGGACATGGGTGGATCTCATAAAATCTGTTGAGATGTCTGGGGCACATTTAACCCCAAAATTTACAGAAACTGATATATAATAATTTTTTACTACAATAAAATTAAGCCTACTTTCATGACCAGCAATGTGTTTTACCACAATGCATAACTTATTTTATTTAAAAAAAATTCTATGAAATATATTAAATTATATACCACTTTAAAACTACTTGTGCAGTTCATCCATATGACTTTAAACATCAGGTTTTTTTTTTTAAATAATGAAATTCATTAAAATTAATAAATATGTACACTACTTTAAAAATGTAAAGTATTTCATAATGTTTATCTTTTTAAAAGAAATCTCTTCTGCTCAAAAAGGACGCATTTATTTAATTAAAACTACAGTAAAAAGAGTAACAAGAAGTATTATTAAAATGTACATTTTTTATATATTTTAAAAATGTAATATATTCCTGTGATGCAAAGCTGAATTTAAGTTATGCTGCTGAAACTGTGACCCTTTTTTCAGGATCCTTGGACGAATATAAAGTTCAAAAGAACAGCATTTATCTGAAATGGAGTTTTTGTAGTAATATTAAATTGACTTTCGATCAATTTAATGTGCCCTTTCTGAATAAAAGTATTACTTTCTTAAAAAACACCAAAATAAATCATAAACAAAAACTTACTGATCTCAAACTTTTGAATGGTACTGGATATGTCACTGTATTACAGTAACTGCTATAGTAATACAGTTTTAAAAAATAAAAATACTAATTAGAATCAATGAGAGTAATGAAGATTTAAGGGGAGAATTGTCATTACGTTGTTTTGCATTGTGTCATTATTTTAATCCTCTAAACAGGCTTAATTTTATTTATGCAAAATATAATTTCTTGGGGTTTTTTTTCTTTACAATTTTGGTGTAAAACGTGATTCCATGAAATTCACCCACATTATGGAATTTCTATTGGCAAACGGAAAAGGAAAGGGAAAGAGAAAGATACAGATGAGAGGAACTAACTACTGTATGGGGGTGAGACAGGAAGTGGTTTAGTGGTGGGGATGTGCATTGCCCATATTCTAGAGGCAGACAGCGAAGAGGAATGCGGAGATCACAGCAAATAAGAATAACCTGAATAATAAAACAGCCACAGACAGTGCTGTGGGAAAGCAAACGCAGTCATTACAGGGATAGTTCAACCAAAAATGAACATTCGCTCATCATTTACTCACCCTCATGTCGTTCCAGAGCTGCATTACTGTTGTTCTTCCATGGAACGCAGATGGAGAATTTTTGAATATTGTACTGGTCACTTTTCCATGCAATTACAATGAATAGGGATTTTCAAGCTTCAAAAAAGGCCGAAGCCATGCAAAAAGGACCAAAACCATAAAAAAGCACCATGAAAGTACCATAAAAGTTATAAAGTAGTTCATATGACCTGTACACTGTATTTCAAATCTTCAGAAGCCACATAAAGTCAAAACTGAAATCGTTATTCCGACTCCAGTGAGCTGTTATTCATTACAACTGGATCACTGAGTCAGAATGAGTTGAATGTTGAAATAATTTTCACTGAAAATCAATTCAATTTCATTGAAATGACCCAGTTCTCAAAACTGGCGTGAATGCTACCAAGACTGAAAATAAAATAAAATCAGGACACATTACAATAAGAATTTAGAGAAAATGTGCTTTAAATTAATTAATAGAATCAAATCAAATTAATTAATTTAATGAAAAAATAATGAAAATACTTAGTAAAAGTAAAAAGGAATGTAATAATAATTTGAGGAAATGTGCTTTAAAATAATGTTGCAATGCAAAACATTTAAACTATCCTGTACATCATGAACACTTATGGTGCATTTTTGTCCTTTATAAAGCTTGAAATGTTCAGAGAGCTTCAGCAACCAATACAAGTCTTTAAAATTTCTCCTTTTCGTGATTCATGAAAGGAAAAAAATTCAGGTTTAGATCGACACGAGGGTGAGTAAACGATGACCAAACTTTTATTTATAGGTCAACTATTCCTTTTATACTGACGTAAAGGCTATTGGAGAGATGCTAGAAAAAATACAAGAAAGTGCGAAAGGACAGAAGGCAAAAGGCAAAAAAGAAGAAAAGACAAAAAAAAGTGAACAACAGAGCAGAGTTGAAGACAGAAAGAGAAATGAGCAGTTGCTCTCTGGGAGGGGCCGTTCCCTCACATTTAAATCCACCATTTATCTTCTTGTCCTATTCACACACACGCGCACACACACACACACACACACACACACACACAGGACTGACAGTGTTGCAGGTCCAGCATGTCTGTTCTCATCACTACAGCTCCTCTGGGGTTGTGCGGACGGCTGCAAAATCAGTCTGTCTCTATGCAAAATCAGTCCGTCCAATAGTGCAATCTAAGGAAGACACTTCTAATGCTGCCTGGGATCCGCTTCAACCTCTTTAATCCACACCTGACACATTATAGAGGATTACTGCATTATAAATGCGAAACCGCCATCTGAACTAACATTATGAATGCAAAATTGCACAAGATGTCGGCTGGACGCCCACCTCTGAGCTATTTGTTGGTCAGTTGAATGTCTGTTTGCGCAGTACAAAAACCTGTAACATGACTTGCTTTCACAAATGTAAGATGTAATCATACAGAAACAATCCAGGCTAATCTTTTGCAAATATGTGCGAAGATTTCAAAGAAAAATCCAACTGATTCATAAAATAATAGTTTAACGTTTAATTACAGTTCTCCTGATAGCAGAGATTTAGTTTAGGAGTGTTAGGATTAGTTGTGGATTTTAGTTGAGCGTACAGGCCACAATTCATGACTGCAATATTTACACCGCAAACCCCAAACTTCTGTTCACAAATATGCAAACAGATTACACAAAACTGAGAGTATGTTTGTATGATGACATTGCAGTTTAAAGGAATAGTTCACCCAAAAATGAAAATTTGCTTAATTTACTCATCCTCAGAACATCCAAGATAGAGATGATTTTGTTTCTTCATTTGAACAGATTTGAAGAAATGTAGCATTATTTCACTTGCTCACCAATGGATCCTCTGCTGTGAATGGGTGCCGTCAGAATGAGAGTCCAAACAGTTGATAAAAGCATCACAATAATCCGAAAAGCAGCATGTTTGTAAGAACCATTAAGGCGTTTTAACTTTAAAATGCCACTCCTGTCCAAAATACAAGTCCATAATCCATAATAACACTTCCTCCAGTGGAAAGGTCCACCCTCTGATATCCTCAAAATCCACCAAACATCTTTGTTTAGAACTGTTTTGAGACTATTTTTGCTTGTAAACAGTGCTTGATCTGTGCATATTTCTCTCCTGATTCATACCCAAATATTTCACGGGAGAAAGACATAGAAAAATGTCTTAATGATTAATTTATTGCAAACATGCCTTTTGCTTCACAGTCCTGTTGATTACTTGTGGATTACTTGTGGATTACTGTGATGTTTTTATCAGCTGTTTGGGCTCTCATTCTGACGGCACCCATACACTGTAGAGGATCCATTGGTGAGCAAGTAATGTAATGCTGAACTGTTCCAATAAAGAAACAAACTCATCTACATCTTGGATGACCTGAAAGTAAGCAAATTTTCATTTTTGGTGAACTATTATTTGGTCATCAGTAATAAATGTTGTAGACAGGAGTTTAGTCTCTAGATACGGTTTGATTCACTCATATAATGTCAATACAAGGTGAAAAATCATCAATTTCACACAATGCTGGTATTATTAAAGCATTCGTTTGTTCATTAGTTCATGCAAAAACAAGTGCTCACCTCGCGATCGGACAGCTCTCCCTGCAGTAAGCTGACTTTCTCTTTCAGCTCTTTGAGCTCTTTCTTGCTGCTGTCCAGTTCTTCGCTCTTCTCTCTCTCGTCTCTATCCCTCTGTTCCTTCAGACGCTCGATAATACACTCCTAGAAACATCACAAACAAGAAAGGACATGTTAAAAAGTGTGATTTAGAAGCGGGGAGGGAAAAAAAAATTACCCTCACGTTGTTACAAACCCATTTTACTTTCTTCTGTGAAACACAAAATTAGATATTTTGACAAATCTTAAGCAGGTAGGCTAGTACCAACAGATGATGCAAGACCATCAGTGCATTACTAAATTTCACTTCCATTTCAACCTGTTCCTCACACAGAGCTAGAATACGGCTCAAGATGGAATGGAATAAAGCGTAAATGTCACATAGACTATTTTTATGGTGCTTTTTGGTGTCATTTAACGGTTGTGGTGACTATGAACCATTGATATATGGAAAACAGCTGCATGAAGATCTTCAAAAATTCACCTTTTGTGTTCCATTGTTCCAAAACCTAACACAAAATACTGCCTATTCACAGTAAAGTTAATAATAATATTATTGGTATAAAAATAAATGTGATTAATAATAATAATAATAATAATAATAATAATAATAATAATAATAATAATAATGAATAGCCAATAATAATAATAATAATAATAATAATAATAATAATAATAATAATAATAATAATAATAATAATAATAAAACAATTATTATTATTATTATCACTGTTGTTCTTAAAAAGTATAATTAAAGAAATAAATTAAATAATTTATTAAATAAAGAAAAATTTAATTAACAACAACAACAGTAGTAGTAATAATAATAATAATAATAATAATAATAATAATAATAATAATAATAATAATAATCTAATATCATATTTAATTCTAAATAAATATAAATAAATAAATAAATAAATAAATAAATAAATATTGGGTGAACTGTGCCTTTAAGCTTTAAGCTTACATGTTGGATATTTGTATTATGGATGGTTGAACACTATAATAGTACACGGTCTACTCATTTTTGTAAGATTAAATGAAAAAAGTAGCACACGCAAAAAGGAAATGAAATTTGTGGTTATTTGCATTCCGATTTATGTAAGGGTTGTAATATTTACCCAAAAACAAGAGCAGGCCAACACCTGTCAAAGTTTAGAAAGCGCAGGCACACCAATTCCTTAATTCCCAACTTAAGCGTAACCCTGCACGGCTAGTGGAACATATCTGAATGAACACATTTGGCGTACGATCCATTAATCTCACACGTGTCAACTTTGGCCAGGTGTTGGAAGATTTGGCCGCGTCTGCTTTCAGAAAATGGAATTAACTTTAGTAGAAATGAATCAGATCTGATGTGAACGGCTACTATGCTGTACTGTATGCACAAAAAAAGCACCTTTAATAATTCTGAGAGGAAAACAGAGCAATAACGTGAGACAATAAGAGGTCTGAGGAAAGAGCGTTTTGGCGCAGCCTCGCATTCGCAGTCGATGGCCTGTGAAAGAGGACGGCTGGAACCATGGAGAGCATCAGCCTCCAGCACTTTCACACCCGTGCCGGCCAAAACTCACACACCGAGCGGCCGAACCGGACAATAATAACACTGCTCTTTTTCAGGCGCACACTGCATTTCTCACCGCAAGGGCTGTATTTCACTCTCCCAAGCCGACGTTCCTGGCCGATCCTCGCTGAGCTGTGACATTAAGCATGACCGCTCATCGCTGTGCCAGCTAACTCTCGCAATGGGTTCACGACATGCATCGAACGGCATCCGAGGCGTGTGAAATGGAAAACTGCATGTGTTTAAAAGGATAAATGGAAATTATATCATTAATTACTAATCCTCATGTCGTTCCAAACCCATAAAACCTTCGTTCATCTTCGGAACACAATTTAAGATATTTTTGATGAAATCCGAGTGCTTTCTGACCCTCCATAGACACCAAGGGTACTACCACGATCAAGGTACAGAAATGTAGTAAGGACATCGTTAAAACAGTGAATGTGACATCAGTGGTTCAACCGTATTTTTAACCGCAAAGAAAACAAAAATAACGACTTTATTCAACAATTCGTCTCTTCCGCATCACCCTAGCGCCATTTTGGAGAGCATCACAGCGCATGCTATGATCTAAACGTAAACAACGTATGTGCGTGGTGCTGCTGACACAGAACACAGGTGCTGCATTGTTTACGTTCAGATCAAAGCAAGTGCATACATTAGTTGCGTCCCAAATGAAGCACTATGCACTTATACACTATGCACTTATGCACTCAACTGTGTAGTGTATGAATTTTATAAGGTGATTTTGTCATTAATAATCAGAGTCTGATAGCCCCTCCCCCTTCGCGACATAATTAAAGCTGCGACAGTTGAGTGCATGAAGTATCCAACATTCCACACTTCGTTTTTTAAGTGCATCATCCGGGTATTAAAGTGCACTTTTACTTTTTGGAATTTTCAGTGTGAAAACACTACTCGCGCTATTTATACTACAAAACGTCATAGAATAGTGCATAAGTACGCGATTTGGGACGCATTGATTGTTTACACGCAGGAAAATCACGTGCATGCATCATGATACTCTCCAAAATAGCACCAGGGTGACGCGGAGAAGACGGATCGTTGAATAAAGTCATTATATTTGTTTTCTTTGTGCACAAAAAGTATTCTCGTAGCTTCGTAAAATTACGGTTGAACCCCTGATGTCACATTGACTGTTTTAACGATGCCCTTACTACCTCTCTGAGTCTTGATTGTGGAAGTACCATTGCTGTCTATGGAGGGTCAGAAAGCTTTTGGATTTCATCAAAAATTTCTTAAATTGTGTTCCAAAGATGAACGAAGGTCTTACGGGTTTGGAATAACATGAGGGTGAGTAATTAATGATATAATTTTCATTTTTGGGTGAAGTATTCCTTTAAGTAGGGAAGGACAGATACGCTCTGCAAACGTCTGTGTGAGGGAACGTGCCGCAAAAGTGCATACGTGTCTGCTTGTGTTCAACTGTGTCCACTAAAAGAACCAGAGCTCTCTTATTCAATATGCAGATGGCTGACAAAGTTAATTTCCGCCCTGCGGCTGGGAGGAACAGGAGGCCCAAACCTCGGCGCGTGAGGGTATGTGAGCGAGATGAAGTGGGGAAACGCAGAACAGCGGATCGCCGCCAAACTGCAGGCGCGTAAGACAATGCTAATAACCGCCGGGGTTAATTCATTCATATTCATGAGCTGGAGTTAA
This sequence comes from Spinibarbus caldwelli, assembly GCA_039654775.1. Classification (NCBI taxonomy): domain Eukaryota; kingdom Metazoa; phylum Chordata; class Actinopteri; order Cypriniformes; family Cyprinidae; genus Spinibarbus; species Spinibarbus caldwelli. The sequence goes on along the minus strand of CM077229.1, from coordinate 6,561,274 downwards.
TTCAAGGGGCAGGTGGGGCGGGTTTTGGGGGGGATATGTCGATTCGGAGAACTGCGTCATTCTGGACGCCCGTGACCTGAAATGTTCAGTGAACTAGTTGAAGGTGTTGGAGAAGACAATCGCACGTGTGATGGGAGTTGATGAGAAGTGATGGGGATTGACCCGTGGATCTGTACGCTTTCTGGGAGGTCAATCGTAGTGTGAGAATGACTGAGTCCTTACATAAGGGTGTGTGACAGAGCAATCTTCACCGCTGTCACACACACTCATAGCTTCTGCTGTTCTGCAACTGCACTTCACGTCACCTGTGAAATCATGTTTCTGAAGGAGAAAACACATGCAACCACCTTTCCAAAATGTAGTTAATAATAATAATAACAATAATAACAATAATAATAATAATAATAATAATAATAACAATAAAATAACTTGTATTATTAATAAAATATATAAGTAATAATAAATAATTTACATAAATGATTACTACTACTACTACTACTACTACTACTACTAATAATAATAATAATCATATACAACAAAAAGCAACTAAATTTAATATTAATATATTTACTAAAAGTATTAAATTCCACATTAATATTACATATAAAAGAACACTAACTGTAGTTAGGAAATGCTCTTACTTTTACTACTAATAATAAACAACTTACTCATATAATATTTAGTATTAGTGTTAGATCATACATTAATATGCACAAAATAATAACAATAATAACACTAATAATAATAAAGTAATAACAACAACTTGTGTTGTCATTAATCAAATATTATATATAAATAATAACTAATTTACATAATGAATTGGTATTACTACTACAACAACAACTATTAATAATAATCATAACTGTAATGACAACAAATAATTAAATGCAATATTAACATAATATTTACTAATTTAATTTAATAATCATTATTACAGACATTTTAATTGTAGTTAGAAAATGCTATGACTATTACTATTACTACTACTAGTATTAATAATGATAATAATAATAATAATAATAAAAATAATAATAATCTTGGATATATTTAAGTAATGTTTACTAAAAGTATTAGGTCATACATTCATATTACATATGGTTATTAATTGGTGTTGTTAATAATAATAATAATAATAATAATAATAATAATAGTTCTTGTTTTGTTGTTGTTGTTATTATTATTATTATTATTAACTGCTCACGATTCAAATGATAGCATTTTTGGTCAGCCCCTCCTCTTGCTGCAATGCTATAAACCGAGTTTGGATGACAAAAATACAGTACCAGTACTTCAGTTCAAGTAAATACTAAAATTAAGGATGAATAAAAAAAGTAATGAATAATATCATCAATAATATCTGTGTAACGTTAGCTCAGTTTGGTAGTGTATAACTGACAGGCAGCCGCTTTGAACATTACATGGGTGAGAGTCATACCAATGAAAACAGACAACTAGTGAACTTAACAGGGAACAACAGGACATTGATGAATTTCAGTGGCTGTACATGAATGTGTGTTCGTGGGTGTCCACCTTTTCAGCCAGGGCCTCCTCCAGCGTGGTGAGGGCCGTGTCCGTGTTTGAAGTGTCGGCCTGCAGGGATTTGACGCGCTCCTTCAGGCTGGTCATCTGCTTCTCCTTATCCTTCAGCTGCTCCTGCAGGTTCTCAATCTGCACCGAGAGACAGAGACAGTTTTACGACATCGAACTGATCCAGATGAAGACATATCTATTAAAGCACAATAAACAACATTTACTCACACTTAAGCTCAGAGTAGACTAAGTGAAGCCATTTTTCATTTTATTTCCAGCATATCCACTTACAGCACTCCATATGGAACAACATTAGGAACGGGGGGAGGGGCGGATTGGTTAAAAACAATCTATTTTTTTCGCTGTTCAGCTGAAAATAAATAATGACCTCATTATAAGCATATTCAGAACTAATTCTCTTCATAAACTTTCCTTATCTGCGTGCGCGGCTGGCGTGCGCGTGACGCCGGAGCTGATGAATGACACGGGAGAGATGGGCATTTCCACGTTTCGCTCCATTCATCATGTCCCGACAGTTCAATGAAAAGACTGACTGTTCCTGTCCACCGTTTCACATTCAATTAAACGCTGACGGATTTGATAAATAGTTGCCGTTTTTGTTTCTTTTAGCTGCTTTGAAACAACCTGCCGTTGATAGAGCCGCTCTCTGTGCAAACACATTTTATCAGCAGGCCTACCTCGACTGTTTAGAGCAGGGGTCGGCAACCTTTTCGGCATGACGTGCCATTTTTAATTTTTCTGGTTAACCACTGTGCCAGTGCGCACACACACACACCACTCGCACAAAGAGATCGGAGATCGTGCTGTGCAAAAAATAACATTCAGAAGCTCATAAACTTCTTACACTGAAAAAAATGACTCATTGAATTTACAAATTTTTTTTAAAGGTAAGTGGTTGCAATCAATTTATTTTAGCTACATTTAAATAAATAAATTTAGTTGACTAACTTTCAACTAAATTTGTTTATTTAAATGTAGCTAAAATAAATTGATTGCAACCACTTACCTTAAAAAAATTTTGTAAATTCAATGAGTCATTTTTTTCAACGTATCAGCGCTGCTGCGCGACTTTTATTAATCGGTACTGAATCGCTACATTATATTTCTCAGCAACGACGGGGGTAAAATCGCTGTTTTTTAAGTAACTAAACTCAGCTTGTTTGTAGAGAGACACGGTTTCCATCACCCTATTTTAATGCGCATTTTGAAGTATTGCATGAGAAACGAGTGATGGAAACGCCAAATTTCGAATAAAAATCCCTTAATTCGCAAAAAAGTTTACACGCTCGCTTTAGGTGGTTTTTGACTTGTGTGGAAAAGGGTTGATGCGAATAATGATGCGAATCATTGACGAGCGCTATTAGACCACCGAGGCTTTGATCTGAAGTGCCTAGTATGTGCAGCAGTCGCGCACATCCGTAGACTAGCGCAAGTTAATTCTCACACTTTATTAGTATTTATAGCTCCTAACAGGCTGTGTGACTATGAGAAGTTATTACATCAAAATGTACGTCAGTATGCAGTTTTCCCTATTGCTAGCGTGCCAGCGATTATCCCTCTGCGTGCCACTGTTGGCACGTGTGCCGTAGGTTGCCGACCCCTGGTTTACAGTAAAAGTTCTTGGGCTGTACAAGATGAAGAGAAAATATAGGGTCTTTGATATGAACGTAATTGTTTTAAGACTTGTTGCTATGGCTGGAACCTCACAGTCAATGAGAATGAGATTTGTCACAAAAATAACAAGCACTATTACAAAAACTTTAGTAATTTGTGTATATTTAAACACTAAAAAAATATACATATATATAATTCTTTTATATAATTTATATATAATATTTACTAAATATTTGTTAATTTGTATTTATTTTTCATGTTTCAAGACATTTGAAAGCAACTAAAAATAATGAAATAACTTCTGTAACTTATTAACTTACTAAGTTATTATAAACCATTATAAACCACATGCAGCATATTATAGTATATATTACAATTGTAATTATTAATTATTCATGTTTCAAGACATTTGAAATTAATGAAGAACACTCACTTATTTTTAGTTATTAAAAATAACTGTAACCACATTATAAACCACACAAAATTAGCAGACCAAAAATCCTTCCTTTCTTCCATTTAAAAAATATAAATATATAATTCTACACAATTTATTTATAATTATTACTATATATTTTTTTTTATTACTCATGTTTCAGGACATTGAAGAATAATTGAAAATAATGAAAAGAACTTCTGTAACTAATGTTATTATAAACCATTATAAACCACATACAGCATATATTTTATCATCAATTTAGTTATCAAAAAAATACTAAAATACAAAATTACCAGACCTAAAATGTTTTCTTTCTTACATATACATATATATATATATATAAAACATTTATATAAAATATTTATTGTATTACTATATAACTAAAAAATTATATATTTGTATTGTTTATTATTCATGTTTCTAGACATTGGAAAATAACTGAAATTAAAAAATCATGTATTTTTTAGTAATTAAAAAAAATAACTATACCCACATTTATTATAAACAAAACAAAATGAACAGCCTAAAAATCTTTCCTTGGGCCACGTTTCTCACATCTTTCCTCTCTTTGTAGTTTGTTTTCACACAATTTCAAGTCTTTTAATGCCTTAAGGATTTTAGAAGCTTTTTATTTTTTTATTTTTTTTATTCAGTGTCCAGAAAAGAGCGAGAGAAAAATGTGACAGTGGCGTAATCTGGTTTCAGAACCCGACCGCTAAGAGAGATAAAGCAGTGTCGACTGATGAATTTAATTAAAAGGGTGAATGTTTTGGCAAAAGCGATTACAAGGATAACAAATGTAGGCAGAGTGGAAAAGTGAGAAGAAACCCCATAATGAATTTGCCCTGGTTCAAAAAAACGACAGTTGTTGCTCGAATAATAAAAAGTACGGCAGGGTTTGTTGTTTTAAATAATTTCAGACATGTTTGGACAGATGTCGGGGGTTAGTCTCAGCTAGTTTTAAGCAAAAAGTTGAGTGAGGAGAAACTGGTCCTATGGAATTGTGGGAGATTTTTTGTGGACCAAAAGCAGAAAAATAACGGTGCATGTCCAATACGAATGCTTAAACATCTCTTCATTAATCAAACACACACCTGACAGCTCCACCTGTCCATTGACACACACATTCACACACTTCACCTCCTTCCCTTAGATATCGTCTGCCGTTGCCCATGAAACCTGGTTGTATAACGCAACCTGATTATGCTCCTCTGCCCCATTTTCCAGCATCCCCCAGAGTTTCGTTTTACCCCGTGCAGGTTTGGCCAGCGCACACTATACGCTCATGAATATTTCATAGAGCTCGTATTATGCATGTGCAGAGTCATATGATAACAGCAATTATATTTCGGAAGACAATCAGCGCATTGAGAGGAAAACTGCAATCCTATGTAGAGCTAATGGAGGAAAAATGCCTTCATCTTCCTCGTAAAGGGAAGATGGACATTCGGATCTAGATTACGGGGATCCATGTCAAGTCAAATGATGATTACGTTCAAATAGGAGCTTACTAAGCAAAAAATGCTGGGATTCTCGGAGAACATTTAAACTGGAATTGGATGACCTGGTATCTAAAATTGAGGGAAGAACAGGCTGTAGATGGACACACACACTCCCCAAAAGCTCTTCTGCCCTGTTTCTGGGTTCATCTGAGAGTGTGTGAGCGGATAAAAGACAAGACGAGACAAAAAGAGCAGCCTCCCGTCAGAGAGATCCAAACGCATGGAGACTTAAAGGGATTTGTGTGTCTGTGTCTGTGTGTGTGAATGTGAGTGTGAGTGTGAGTGTAAGAGAGAGAGAGAGAGAGAGAGAGAGAGCAAGAGGGAGGGGGTTGTCTGAATTATTAAAGAGTGTTTTGTTTCACTTAGTGATCTGCTGCTTGTCAGTGTGTTGTGAGCTCTGGAAACAGACAGAGAGGCACACGACACACAACAAGACAACAGACGTAGACACACACACACACACGCATGCACAGAGTGAAAAAAAATTGAGCATTTACAGCGGGTTGCATCAGAATTGTATGCAATGTGCAAGCCGAACAAAACAACATGTCAAACCCACAGAGTGGAGCGAGGGGTGGGAGAGATCATTTCTGCAGATTTTCGGCAGATGGGTATTAAGAAGGTTATACTGTATGTTTAAGAGAAACTGTTTGCTTGATATTTCCACAGCTTTTTATTAGAAGGTTGTCTGTAATTCTTCAGTGTTATTTTAGTATAAATTAGATAGTAATCAAGTTTTATATAATATATATATTCATACACCCATAGAGTATATATACACAGTAGTGGTCAGAATTATCACCCTTGGTAAATATGATCAAAGGCGGCTGTGAAAATTAATCTGCATTATTAACCCTTTTGATCTTTTATTTAAAAAAATTCACAAAAATCTAACCTTTCATTGGATAATAAGAAATTAGAATGAGGGGAAATATCATTATCAAATAAATGTTTTTCTCTAATTCACATTGGACACAATTATTGGTACCCCTTCAAATTCTTATGAGTAAAATATATCTGAAGTATATTCCCATTCATATTCACAATTTTGAGCACTCCAGGGTGATTATGAACATGAAATTATCCAGCCATGGCTTCCTGTTTCACAGAAATATAAATAGGAGGGAAAATAAAGCCCAAATTCCCTTAATCATCCATCACAATGAGAAAAACCAAAGAATATATTTCTGATGTGCAGCAAAAGATAATTGAGCTTCACAAATTAGTGAAGTGGCTTTAAGAAAAGAGCTAGAGCAGTGAAAATTCCCATTTCCACCATCAGGGCAATAATTAAGAATTTCCAATAAACATAAAATGTTATGAATCTGCCTGGAAGACGACGTGTGTCTATATCGTCCTAATGCACAGTGAGTTTGAGTGGCTAAAGGCTCTCCAAGGACCACAGCTGGAGAATTGCAGAAAATAGTTGAGTCTCGGGGTCAGAAAACCTTAAAAAAAAAAATTGTCAAACAGCACCTACATCACCACATGTTGTTTGGGAGGGTTTCAAGAAAAATTCTCCTAGCTCATCCAAAAACAAACTCCAGCATATTCAGTTATCAAACACGACTGGAACTTCAAATGGGACTGGCTTCTATGATCAGATGAAACTAAAAAATTAGCTTTTTTGCAGCAAACACTCAAGATGGGTTTGGTGAACACAGGGATAAAGAGTACCCCATGTGTGAAACATAACACAATGAAATATACTGCTGTGTTTTTGAGGTTGTGGGCCTATGTTTCTGCCAGAGGTCCTGGACATCTTGTTTAGACACATGGCATCATGGATTCTATCAAATACCAACAGATAAAACATCAATAAGTGACTGATTCTGTTAGAAATCTTATAATGGGTCATGTTTGGATCTTCCAACCGTACAATAATCCAAACACAAACCTCAAAAACAACACAAAAATGGGTCACTGAGCACAAAACCAAGCTTCTGCTATGGCCATTCCAGTCCTCTGACCTGAACCCTGTAGAAAATGAGTGTGTGGGTGAACTGAAGAGAAGAAGCACCAACATGTAGCTGGGAATCTAAAGGGTCTGGAGTGATTCTGGATGAAGGAATGGTCTCTGATCTCTTGTCAGGTGTTCTCTAACCTCATCAGGCATTATAGGAGAAAATTTAGAGCTGTTAAACTGGCAAATGGAGATTTCAAAAAGTATTGAATAAAAGGGTGCTGTTAATTGTGTCCAATGTGTATTAGAGAAAAACATTTATTTCATAATGATATTTCTCCCCATTTTAAATTCTTATTCTCCAATGAAAGGTTAGATTTTTTAATTTTTTAAATAAAAGATCAAAAGGATTAACAATGCAGATTAATTTTCACAGCCTTCTTTGATCATATTTACCAAGGGTGCTGATATTTTTGGCCATGACATTATATATATATATATATATATATATATATATATATATATATATATATATATATATATATATATATATATATATATATATATATATATATATATTTATACACACACACACACATACACACACATATACATACAGATATATATATATATATATATATATATATATATATATATATCTATCTATCTATCTATCTATGTACACACTGACAATAACATATGTGTGTGTGTGTTGGCGCATAGCTAAAATAAAATGTATTTTAATTTTATTTCATTTTATTTCAAGTAAAAAAAAAAAATTTAAAAAAAAATCAATGGTTTGAATTTCAGTTTTTGGTTTTAACGGTAATTTTAAACTAACTAACTATAATAACCCTGATTCTTGATCTTGATTGGTCAAACACTGTGTTCTGAGATCGCCTTTTTATTTATTTAATTTATTTTGCATAATGAAAACTAAACTGTATATACTAAAACAAGTATTATTGGGGTACATTTTAAAGAAAATACTATTTTAGTCTTTTTACTTAAAGATTTCATGTTTAATTAAATGTTTTACTTGTTTGTTTTTGTTGTTTTTGTTTTTTGTTTTTTTACAATTTTCACTCAGAAATTGCCAGTAAATGTTACAAAAATACTTATAAATTAAATCTAACACCAATTTTTTTTTTTTCAGTGTAATTGACCCAATTCATGATTTCATATTCACACTCAAAAAATGATGTAGGATTTACTTCGAAACAATTTTCACTCAGAAATTGCTAATACATTTCACAAACAATTGTAATAAATAAAGAAATAAATAAATAAATAAATAAAGTAGCACATTCAATTAACCATGAAATTTTTAAGTAGAAAGATGGTATTTTCTTGTAAAACATACACCAGTAATCTTTGTTTTATTTACAGCTTTGAAAAATCATTTTTAACAGTGTGGTTTTAAGTCTCTCAAACCACTCTGCAGTCTCTGTCTGCGCAAATAAAAAAATAATTTAAGCTCAAATCAATCTTTCATGTTCATTCATTTATTTATTTATAAATAAATAAGTAGCCAATTTGCATCAGGGTCCTGATCCACCTGTCAGGATTTATTTAGCGACACACACGTGAATCCCGTGTCATTTGCGAAAGGTTTGTTGAAGCGTAATGGGTGGCGTCGAACACACACGCTGCTCAGTAATGTAAATGAGCGTGAGGAGTTTGGCACCTGAGTGGGTGAGACCTGACAGGTAAGTGGCACGACGCCAGTCTTTGTGTCTGCAAACTCCCACACAGAAAGAGATTTTCCTGAATTTTCAAAACTGTCAAAATTTATATTCCTGCTTTGATCACCATATGTTAGGGGTGGCACTAAACTAGTCGATTAGTTCTGGAAGTAGTCGACATGCCAGGGCTGTGTCGACTAGTTATGGATCACATGACTTCAGCTGCACTCGTTTGATACAAAGTGACAGGAGGAGGAAAATTCCACTGTGTGACTGTGAGTCATTAGTTTTATATAATAAATTGCAATGGACACATTTATTTGGATTTACTCAAAAGTTCAAGGTGGTCTGAGTTTTACTGCTTGTAGTTAAACCGCTTTAAAGGGCATGAATTTAGAGACGTCATTTCTCTGAGGGAGCTTTACTGTTGGACTGTATCTCTAAATGCATCGCTTTTAAAGCACCACCACTAGAAACAGTCAAGCTAAAACCTAAATAAAAAAAGAAATAATATTATTTACAATAATTTTGTTAATTGCAATTACTGTAACCCAATTTATTATTATTATTATTTTATTTACTTGTTTGTTTTACTAGATATGAACAATGCCATTCAAAAATAATATTTAGTAAAAATAAGTGACTTTTTTCTGATACAAATTAATGCCTTCATTGAGCAAGGACTCATGAAATTGAGAATATTTAATGTTACTTTCTATTCATCAAAAAATCCTGAAAAAAATGTATCAGTTTCCACAAAAATATTAAATATCGATAATAATAATAAATGGTACAGCAAAGCAGCAAATTAGAATGATTTCTGAAGGATCATGTGACACTGAAGACTAGAGTAATGATGCTGAAAATTCAGCGTTGCATCATAGGAATAAATTATATTTTAACATGCATTAAAAAAAAAGAAAATAGTTATTTTAAATAGTTCAATTATGTCACAATATTACTCTTTTTTTACAGTGTTTTTGTGTACATTTCATAAAAGTAATGTGTAAACTTTTATTTTTGAACAATAATAAATAAGGGACCAGTTACTGCAATAAAAAAATAAATTAAAAGTACTTTATTATCATTAAAAATTGTAGATTTTATTGCAACTTTATTTGCAGTTAACTATTTTTTCACTGCTTTTATTTGCATTTTTATTAGTGTAAAACAAACTGAAGTACTTTAAAATTGAAAAATCGATTTTAGGAAGTGCCGATTAATTAGAAACTTCTGTAGAACTTCTTTCCCCCAATTAAGTCGAAAGCAGAGAGGATCTTTCTCTCTCTCTCTCTCAGACTGTTAGGGGCTTAAGACTCTCTGCCTTTTGATGTGAGGTTTATCATTATTTTAACACAAGGCACTTATTAGCATGTGCCCTCTTAAAGCTCTGCTCTCTCTCTCTTTCTCTCTCTCTCTCTCAACTGAAGGACGGTAACAAACAATGTCAGAGGCACTTTCTCAGCAAGAAGATCACAACTCAGGCCCGACACGCTCTGTTTAAGAGGCTTTCCTTGTGGTGCTAAGCCTGTTAGCATTCTTCAACTCCTTAGCCGTCAAAAATAAGAGGGGAAAAAAAGCACACAGTCGTTCTGCGTTCTGAACCAGCCTTTAAATGTGTAGCAAATTGGAAGCTCTTCATCCACGGGGGCGGTTGTGGGGTCAGTGAATGTTCAGGGTTTAGCCCAAACCCTCTGTGAATGCGCATGGGGACATCCTTCGATGAAATACTGGAATATGATACACTTCATAATACATGTTGAAACGTTACATGTGCGGTGAGTCATTGTTAATGAAGTAAAACTCAATTCTTCTGGCGCGAAAACTAAAATTGTCCCACTTAACTTGGTTTCAGCCGATCACAAACCGCTGTATGGATTTTAAATCACTGTTGTTAAAATAAAACAACAATGATGACTCTTTTGGCTTGCTGTACGTTACCGTTCAAAAGTTTAGGGTTTGTAAGAAAAAGTTTCTTATGCTTACCAAGGCTGAATTTGCGAACAAAAATAGTGTTTTAAAATTTAAAATTTACAATAAATGTTTGGATTTTAATATATTTAATTAACATTTTTATAATTATAAAATATTAGTTTGTAATTAATTTTATGTTAATATATTTTACATTTTCAGCAGCCAATACTCCAGTCTTCAGTGTCAAATGATCTTTCAGAATTCATTCTAATATGTTGACTTGAGACTCAAGAAACTTTTCTTATTATCATCAATGTTGAAAACAGTTTGTTTAATATTTTTGTGGAAACCATGATACATTTAAGATTCTTTGATGAACAGCCCGTTAAAAATAACAGGATTTGTTTGAAACAGAAACCTTTTATAATATTATAAACGTCTTTAACGGTCACTTTAGATCACTTTAATGCGCCCTTGCTGTATAAAAGTATTAATTTCTTTCAAAACATAAAATCAAACTGACCCCAAACTTTTGAACGGCAGTGGAGTCCAACGCACATTGTACTCTGACGACAGTTTTATGTCGTCAAAGTGTCAAGTTTGTTCAGAAGTTAGCAGGCTGTTACTTCTAAGAAAAATATAGTTGCTGGATTTGCTGAAAGTTCACGAGGTTCGTGAAGTTGTGTCTTAATAAAAGAGTTTTGCAAGAACCTCAATGTCCCGGATTGTGTTTCCAAAGTTTGCAGACAAATTCCTTGAGCAACGCTCAATGTTGGGTGTTTATTACATCTGGATGGAGCGAAACACTGACCGCAAAGTCAACAAACAGGTTTAATTTCTTCGGCGTCGTTTGAAGAACAGAATTCATGCGCTATGATTTAAACATTTTGTTTCAAAATAAGATGCAGATAGCCTTATTTTTATTAACCGCAACCGTAATTGGATTTAATAATGCTAAAAATCTCCAGACATGGTAAAAAAAAAACAGGACATTTCATCCATAAGACAAAGTGTCTCTGACGACCCTCTCATGCCAAAGAGAGCTGCTCTCAATCAAGACGTTCGACTGGAGTTTACATACTTGAGCGAGTTCTGCTGAATGCGTCTTGTATTCCGCCCTCCTCGCATTAACAAATGTTATTTTCTGCAGCCTGTCCTGCAGTGAACTTGTGAAAGAATTCCCATCCAAACCGCTGTTTTCAATATTTAGTTCGGCCGCTTCCACTGCGGATCTGTCTGCCACCTTATCTGACAGTTGCAAATTAAATTATCGTTATTTTCCAGGCTGTTAAAGGGTAAGTGTTCGGTTAAACACAAAACACTGAATATAAACAAAGAAGGAGAAGAGTGGGCCGAATCTCTCGGCTGCCGCTGGAAGAGGTGTTTTGCTCCGTTTGGCACGCACTCGCTCACATCCGTGCAGGCGAACGGTGCCACTGAGAAGGCAGAGAGTTTCGCACTTGAACCGGAGCCGCTGGGAAAACAATTACAAAGCCAAACAGCTCCAAGAGGGAGAAAAAATGATGTTCAGACATTAAAGGAGAGTGCGAGAAAAAAGAAACGAGCCCAAGCTAGGCCTCCTCTGAGAACGAATGCATACTTCACAGGACTCTGTGTATCTATTCATTTACTCACTTATATACACAGACACACACAGTCTAGGAAAGCTCATTTTTGTATGTGCAAATGTAACAGTGCTAAGTGTTGTTTGAAAAAACTAAACAGTGTAGTTTATTTAGAGGCCATATTCTAAACGTCTGAAGCATTTTATTTTTCTTAAGTCTGCTTGTAATGTTACTCAAGGTTTTTAACATCAAAAACAGACAGAATTTTGTTTTTTACGTTATATTTTCCACTTCCACTAAACCTTGGAATTAAACTACTTTGGCTGCATCCGAAATTGCGTACTTCACTACTATACATTAGGCAAGAAATATAGACGCAGCCTTTATCTTGCAGAATTCTATATGCAAATGAGCTCTGCTATGATTGGCTAACGTCTTAAGCAGTGCAAAAAATCATTCATCAGGGCAGGTCAAGTTTCTAATTAATGAATTTGCATTCTTATGTAAATATGGGAAGTGTTATGTTATTGAGCTGATGGTTGTGATGCTAAAATCATTATTATTTCTGAATCATCTACTTTCTAGCTACATTTCCATAAACAGTCTGGGTGAACTGAGGGAGGAAGTTTAGTCTTAAATGTTAAAATGTATCAACATTACAAATGTTAGAGACAGTTCCCCCAAAAATGAAAATTGTGTCATTTACTCACCCTCATGTTGTTCCAAATGTGTATGAGCTTCTTTTTTCTGTTGAACAAAAATATTTTGAAGAATGTTGGTAACCGTACAATTGCTGGTAGCCATTGACTTCCATAGAAAAAACACTATGGAAGTCAATGGCTACCGTCAAGTGTTTGATTACCAACATTCTTCAAAATATCTTCTTTTGTGTTCAACAGAAGAAAGAAATTCATACAGGTTTGGAACAACTTGAGGGTGAGTAAATTATGACGGTTTTCATTTTTGGGTGAACTATCCCTTTAACGCCTCCATTATAAAAAGCAACGATATTGTCCATGATATATCCATTGTAAGAAGTACAGAAGGTTTCTAAAAATGCAAAATGATAATTATGCTCTATTTTTTCCTCGCAGGATGTAATCCTGCTTGCTCTGTACAGTTTTCTCATTTTCTCGTGTTTGACCTGTGCGTTGAATGTCCTGTTGAGCAGCCCCCTGCATACCTTCATAGCACTGTCTCAATGTGTTATGGCCATTAGGAACAACTCTGGGGCAATACAGAGCGGCTCAGGCACTATAATGGAAACTAAATGTTTCTCTTTCTGTGGCTTGGGAGAGCACTTGACTTTAAAAAAAAAAAGTTCATCGTGCCCCTGATGACTCTGAGAGGCTTTCAGACTCAAACTGTGAAGAGAAGCAAAGCAGTTGAGACAAACAGAGAAAGAAAACAGACAAAAAAGAAACAAAAACAATAATAAAAAAGATACGACAACGATAAGACCGTGTCAGGTATTTATATATATATATATATATATATATATATATATATATATATATATATATATATATAAATAATTTAAAAATTATAATTAAATTAATTAGAATTATACACTGAAAAAAAAATCACAAATTTACACATTAAATTATGAAACCTGATGAGAAAACGAAACTTGCAAAAAACACAAGAATTTGTCACTGAAGTGGTATCAAAGTCTGTTTTGGGGAAAAAAAAGTTGTTTACAAACTTTAAAGGTCTTCCAGGGTAAACAGCAAGCATGCAAGCAGTATTTTATCACTATAATCTGTTTATATGTGATGTAAATACAACTTTCTTATTTTTAACAAAATTCACTTTAATAAAACACGAAGTATACCAAAAATATTTGTTTAAAATTTATTGTATTTGTATGTATTTATTTATTTATTATATTATAATTAATAATTAGTATATAATTAGTAATAATTTTAATTATATTAAAAATACTAAGAATTAGACATTATTTTATGAATATAAAATTAATTAAAGAAACTTGCAAAAAAAAGCATTTGACTTTGGAGCGATATCCTAAAGTCTGTATTTGAAAAGAAAAAAACAACAATATAATTTACAGGGTAACGATTATCAGTCAGCAGCCACTTCCTGTAAACTAGGAACGTAATTCAAAGAGGTAGAGCTTTTAGCCATTCAAGCAAACATACTTGAGTTCTACTTTATAGCAAATGATCCATGTGCTTTTTTGGGAAACTTAGTCGTAAAATAATATATGACACAAGTTACAGCGATCTTAGGAGCATGATTTGCAACATTATCCCTGGAATGTCCATTAGAGAGATGCACAACTTCCTGTTTTCCCAATAAAGGTGAGCTCACGGTGGGTTCTGTGCACTCAGACTAGATTAATGAGGCTGCGGACGGGGGGCTTGTTTGCACAGCCTGTGATCTCAGCGCAGAAGAACTGAAACTGATAGTCGGATGTGACCGCCGAAGCATTGCCTCATGGGAAGACCAGCTATGTCTAGTCACTATAGAAACATCCTCTGATAAACTCAAAGAGTACAGTACAACAAGCTCGAAAAATGTCAGCAATAGTTTTGACCTGGCAGCGTTTGAGTGCAGATTTCTGTCAAAGATTGTATATTGTGAAATGAAGTTCAAAGCTGCACCCTAAATATTATCGATGAAAAGTGATGTCGGCGGGAACGGCGAAAGCTACGGCTTCCTGTATATCTGACGTGCGTTCGAGGCAGAAGCAAACAGCTGTTGCATGGATATGAAAGATGCAGAACAGACGTATAAACCTTGGCACCCGCTGTTAGCCTGAGGTTAACGGCCTGTGTGTGTCATTTCTGAGAACAGGAGACTCCGTCGCCATCACAAACACAACTTTTCCCTACTTTTAGAAATCATAAATTTACACAAAGGGATATTTGGTGAGGCTGGTTTTTCAAGCATTTCGCCAGAGCTCATCAAACGTGGCCTAACAGTGCCATCTAAGTTCAGGAGGAGGAAATGACACACGTTTGAAGGGCGCAATGGTGTTTACGAATGCATACACTTCCGCAATGCAAAAGTTTGTTTTGACCACAGTGTTTTATTTCTACCCAAGAGCGATTCGATTTTAAGCAAACAATTTTGCTGCAGTGTCTATTATTTACCTTCTTCTGCAGCACGTTGACCTTGCGTTCCTTGACGTCAAGCATGTCTTTGAGGTCGTGAATTTCTCCATTCAGCGTGCCCTTCTCCTCTGACATTTCCTGAATCTGCTTGCTCTTTTTATTAAGCGTAGCCTCTTTTTCCTCCAAACGTAAACGCAGAGCATCGACCTGAAATACATAGGCAAAACTCATCTAGATGCATAAACTGACACTTATTGTATATTAAAACACTATTATTCACGACAATGTACAGGAATCCAGTGCTATTTGGCCGGTCAGGGCACATTAACTGTCAGCTAAACTCCATGAATCACATGCTGGCACTGGTAACACTGGATTATGATAAAAAGAGTGATGATAGACTAACTACAGAATTAAAAGCACACACAAAGAAGCCATTCATGCTTATACAGTTTCACAACAGCCAAATAACTTGTTTGATACAATAGTGCCCCCTAATGGTCAGGCAGGGAAACACAATAAATACAATAACATTTCATCAACACAAAAGACAAAAAGAAACATTATTTCCATCAATTATAATAAGTGGAATACAAAGTTTGTGAATAATCCATATTCTCAGCCTGTAAAAAATTAACAAAATTATTTTAAAGAAGATTTAAAAAATGTTCAGAGTATAAAATATATTAATTGTATTTTATTACATTACATATTTTATTACATTTATTATTATGGTGTATTTATTTTAAAAAATCTTTAGTATTTTTATATTTTAAGTACTGATAGTTAATTAATTGGAGTGTTTGAAGATCACACATGTTTTTATGCCTTTCAAACTTTAACTTTTTTGCTATAAATTTTTTTTTTATGAATTTAGCTTAATTATGCTTACTATGCTTCCAATTTTTCAAGTTTGTAAAAAATTACTTTATTTAGCTCAATGATCCTGATATCCAGGATTTGTGGACAGTGGTAATCCTGGTCATGATAATAAAGTTATCTAGCTGGCTAACTAGATGAGGTTGTGTCAGAATTGTGTTTGTGGCAATGAGTATTACTCAGAATGGATGGGGGAAAAATTATAAATCCAGTTATGGCATAATTCTCCTACTAAATATCTTTCATGAAAGCCAGTGTGGTAGAAAAGGGATCTAATGAGAACTTAAAAGATATATAATTCACAAATATGGGAATTTCTTAACTCTTACCTCAGTCTGCAGGATGGCAGCACGCTGTTCTTTGGCAGTGAGAGACTCTTTGAGTACATCGATGTGCTGTTTGCTGTCAGAAAACTGATTGGTGAGCGTCTCCAGTTTAGTCTGCAGGCCCAAGAGCTCAGTGTCCTTCCTGGAGAGATCCTGCTTCACCTGGTCAATCTGTGCAAGACAAACATTCGGTCTAAGTATGTGGAAAACTCTCCAAAAACCTCCTTCAAACCAGACCTCCAAGCTCTGGTTAGATCTCACAATCTCTCCGAAAACGCCTTTGCAGAATGCAAACGCAGCAATGTTTTGTTTTATAACCATAAAACAGAATGAAATCTGTAGTCACAGGTGTGACATGGGAACAAAACCTTGGATTTTTTTAATCATTTCAAGTGAGAACACTGATCTAATGTAATCTAAACGCATATTAGACAAATAAATTTAAAAATCTGTTGAATTAGACACTGCGAAACAGAGCATTGCCAGGTTATTTTAACATACAACTATTCCTGTAAATAGAGATGGATGTAGTGAGCTCAAAAATGGGTAAAGATGGACACATGAAACTCCATAATGCTCAGTCTTTTCACAAAAAATAAACATCCACAAAAAAATCATCTGAAGCAATTGAATCAAGTACAAATTTAAATCCATTTTCCATAAACAGACAGTAAACAAAGAGTTAAGACACTAAAAAACAGAGAGTTCATCGGCAAGACAAACATCACAGTCTTGTCATTCCCAGCATGCACTGGGGCAGCTATAGCAGGTTAGCATGGCCTAAAGCTGTAACTCTACGGTCACCCTAGTGAAAACAGGCGTGCGCAGGCACAGGAGATGGCAAGAGAGTCAATTCAGAGTGATAGAGAGAGAAAGATCAAGCCTCGTGGACATTAGTGCTCTACTCCAACCAGTGCTACAAACAAGAGAGAGAGAGAGAGAGGAAACGAAAGCGAAACGGGTGAAAAGCACCATGGGAGTCTAGTGTGGCATCCGATCTTTCGGCACAGCATTGGGCGACTCTGCTTTCCTGATCAGAGAAACCCTGAGACTTCACCCGCCAGCCTGAACCGCTGCCGCCCACCGATCCTGCTATTGTGACGACAGGCGCCCACTGATAAGAAGTCGAGACTCGAAAGCCAATATTTTTGATCAGTTCCCTTCAATGCCCAGGGATCTTTTCCACTGTTCCCTCCCTTCATTGATCATGCTGTCAAGAGTTGGAACTGTTTGTCTTTGTGTCCAAGAGCACATTTTCCAAGACTTTCTTTTCAAGTTCTGTTTAAGCTGAATTTAGTATGGAGAAAAAAAAAGGCTGAGTTGGTCAATCAGTATGAAAAATTGACAGTATATTGACTGACTTATATATTTATATATATTTTTTTTTTAAATGACAAAAAATGACAATTACTTTACCTTAAACTAAAATTAAAATAAAAACTGAAAATATAAAAATAAAAGCTCATTCAAAATATTAATAAATACTATATAAATACTATATACTAAAATAACATTGGCAGTAATATTAAGGGCAATATTATACTGATTAATTGATTGATTGATTGACTGATTATTTTTATAACAACTGTTGTGGGAACACTTAGATCTAATATTTTATATTTGTGCGTGTGTGTGGGCGTGTGTGTATTATATTTATTTTTAAAATTTTTATATATACAGTGGGGCAAAAAAGTATTTAGTCAGCCACCAATTGTGCAAGTTCTCCCACTTAAAAAGATGAGAGAGGCCTGTAATTTTCATCATAGGTATACCTCAACTATGAGAGACAAAATGAGAAAAAAAAATCCAGAAAATCACATTGTAGGATTTTTAAAGAATTTATTTGCAAATTATGGTGGAAAATAAGTATTTGGTCAATAACAAAATTTCATCTCAATACTTTGCTATATACCCTTTGTTGGCAATGACAGAGGTCAAACGTTTTCTGTAAGTCTTCACAAGGTTTTCACACACTGTTGCTGGTATTTTGGCCTCTAGAGCAGTAATGTTTTGGGGCTGTCGCTGGGCAACACGGACTTTCAACTCCCTCCAAAGATTTTCGATGGGGTTGAGATCTGGAGACTGGCTAGGCCACTCCAGGACCTTGAAATGCTTCTTACGAAGCCACTCCTTCGTTGCCCGGGCGGTGTGTTTGGGATCATTGTCATGCTGAAAGACCCAGCCACGTTTCATCTTCAATGCCCTTGCTGATGGAAGGAGGTTTTCACTCAAAATCTCACGATACATGGCCCCATTCATTCTTTTGTTTACACGGAGCAGTCGTCCTGGTCCCTTTGCAGAAAAACAGCCCCAAAGCATGATGTTTCCACCCCCATGCTTCACAGTAGGTATGGTGTTCTTTGGATGCAACTCAGCATTCTTTCCCCTCCAAACACGACAAGTTGAGTTTTTACCAAAAAGTTCTATTTTGGTTTCATCATTCTCCCAGTCCTCTTCTGGATCATCCAAATGCTCTCTAGCAAACTTCAGTCGGGCCCGGACATGTACTGGCTTAAGCAGGGGGACACGTCTGGCACTGCAGGATTTGAGTCCCTGGCGGCGCAGTGTGTTACTGATGGTAGCCTTTGTTACTTTGGTCCCAGCTCTCTGCAGGTCATTCACTAGGTCCCCCCGTGTGGTTCTGGGATTTTTGCTCACAGTTCTTGTGATCATTTTGACCCCACGGGGTGAGATCTTGCGTGGAGCCCCAGATCGAGGGAGATTATCAGTGGTCTTGTATGTCTTCCATTTTCTAATAATTGCTCCCACAGTTGATTTCTTCACACCAAGCTGCTTACCTATTGCAGATTCAGTCTTCCCAGCCTGGTGCAGGTCTACAATTTTGTTTCTGGTGTCCTTTGACAGCTCTTTGGTCTTGGCCATGGTGGAGTTTGGAGTTGGACTGTTTGAGGTTGTGGACAGGTGTCTTTTATACTGATAACAAGTTTAAACAGATGCCATTAATACAGGTAACGAGTGGAGGACAGAGGAGCCTCTTAAAGAAGAAGTTACAGGTCTGTGAGAGCCAGAAATCTTGCTTGTTTGTAGGTGACCAAATACTTATTTTACCGAGGAATTTACCAATTAATTCTTTAAAAATCCTACAATGTGATTTTCTGGATTTTTTTTTCTCATTTTGTCTCTCATAGTTGAGGTATACCTATGATGAAAATTACAGGCCTCTCTCATCTTTTTAAGTGGGAGAACTTGCACAATTGGTGGCTGACCAAATACTTTTTTGCCCCTCTGTATAAAATATAAATATTTTATTTTTTATACTATATATATATTTTTTATTTTTTAATTTATATATATTTATTTGTATATATTTACATTCAAACATCTGTATATATATATATATATATATATATATATATATATATATATATATATATATATATATATATATATATATTTTTTTTTTTTTTTATTATTTATATATAACTGTTTTGTGAACAACTGTTTTGAAATTGAGATTCTATTTCCTACATTGTTTTTTCTGATGTATGTAACCACAAAAAAAAAAAAAAAAAAAAATTCTCAACAAACTTTCTGCACTGTTTTTCACTATACTTGAGGACAACAAGCAGCACATTGATTTTTTTTTTTTCTAGAGCACCTAGAGTTGCGAAAGAAAAAAAATTAGAAGGGGGGTGTTTTAAAATCATTGGGATTTTTTTTTTTGCCCTTTACAAAAAAAGTTTTTGAGAAGGCGGCATAAATAATATATGAAATTAGATATTAAATATCTAAAATAATAAATTCACCTTGTTCTTCAAGGCTTCTGTAAATCAGAAATTCATACAGCAAATCTCCTGCAGGAAAAAAAAATGGCTTGAGCTAAAGTGCCAGTCAGTCAGCGGGCTTAGCGTGAATCTCTATCTGGGGTCTGAGTGGGCGAGATGCGCTTTCTGGTGAGGGAAGCAGAGCTGTGCGTGTTCTAAGCCGGTTCTCTGGGTTTCTTACGGCAGAGACCTCTTGCTGCAGCTCAGCCGCCTGCTTTTTCAGCTCCTCGCCCTGCGCTTCGCTCTGCGCCAGTTCGTCCTTCAGTTGCTCTACCTGTCAGGAGAGGGCGCCGTTACTGCAACAACCACCAACCACCAGCTCGCATGCACACCCTGGGCCCAACCAAACATCACCCACAATCATGTGATGTCATGAGCAACCAAACCAACCAGCACTCACCGCACAGGCCATGCGGTTATGATTTAGCCATTTAGCTGCAATTAAATGTCAATTAAATTGGGAATTTTTTTTAAAACTAAATGGAAAGTTTACTAAAGAAAAACAATATTTTAATAGAGAATAAAAATAAAATGTATACTTAATATTTAAAAATATTAAAAATAAAGATTGTAAAAGCAAAAAATAAAAAAATTCAACAAGTTGAAAAATTTGAATAATAATATATTCACATTAAAACTTATCAAAACAAATTTGACCAGATCAAATGAAAATTTAGGCCTTTTCATTCTTCTTTATCTAGCTGCAAAACACACCATACCATAACACTAGTGTTAGAGTAAATATTAGCAACACCACATGATGCCTGGATATATTCAACCCTAACAAAGAGTCAAAAACAATAAATCTGTGCTCAAATAACACGTGACCTGCACAGGTTAAAAAAGCACTATAACAAAACAGTTGTAGTTCCCATGAGCCGCAGGTTCTACCTTGTTCTTCATGAACTTGGAGTGACTTCGGTAGACCTCCATCTGTTTCATCTCCTCCTCTCTCTCCTCTGTGCTGAGAGCCCCGTTTGACTTGAGCATCTGTATCTCGTCCTCCAGGTCCCTCAGACCGCGCTCCAGAGAACTGATCTTAGAGTCCTGCAGAGATCACAGAGATGTTTGAGGAGGAGACGAATAAAGCAGAGGAATGGAGGACATGAAGGTGCAAAACTTTTTATATCTTATCAAGGGGATAGTTTATTATACACAAATGTTTTTAACTTTGAGGTTTTCACAAGTTTTTGGTTCTCCAAAGAACCTTTCAGTGAACAGTTCTTAAAAGAACCATTTTTTTCTTAGTGTGAAGAATATTTTTAAAATCTAATGCATCTTTTTCATTCTAAAGAATCTTTTGTGCAATGGAAAGGTTCCATGGATATTAAAGGTTCTTTATAGAATCTTCAGATGCCAATAAAATTGAACCTTGACTTTTAAGAGTGTATAACCTATAACAGCTTATATTAAAATTCTATAATATTTTGTCAAAATAAATTATGAACACTAAATGCTGAATTTAGAAAGTGGAAAATGGATTTAGGCATCATTCATAACATTTTAATGCACAGTTTGAAAAATGGATCTTTTTTAGACTTGCTAAAGATTACAGTGTGATTAAATTCTAAGTGTTTTTAAAAAATAATGTGAGCATTAGGTAATCCATATGAGCATAGGTAATCTAAAATGTAAAAATGGGGGAAACAAGCTTGCATTAATAATTATAATTTATATTGGCAGACAGCAGTAAATTAATATAACGTTGATAAATGATATAGAAGGACATAATAGATATACTGTGGATGGATCCCTTCTAATCTCTGCTATATAAATCATTTTAAAATATAATTTTCAAACATTTGTCTACTTATAAACAAAACATACTAAGAACAAATACACTGCTGTCCATAAGAAGTCTGTAAGATAAGAAGTCATCAATAGCTCATTGAGGCTGCACTTATTTGATCAAACATTCAGTAAAAACATAATATTGAGAAATAGTATTACAACTTAAAATAATTGTTTCCTATGTGAATATATTTTAAAATGCAATTTATTCCTGTGATGCAAAGCTGAATTTTCAGTCTTCAGTGTCACATGACCCTTCAGAAATCATTCTAATATGCTGGTTTGCTGCTCAAGAAACATTTCTTATTATTATCAATATTGAAAACAGCTGTGCTGCTTAATATTTTTTGTAGAAACCATTATGCATTTTTCTGGATTCTTTGATGAATAGAGAGTTCAAAGGAACAGCATTTACTAAAATAAAATCTTTTGGAATATTATAAATGTCTTTACTGTCACTTTTGATCAATTTAATTTGTCCTTGATGAATAAAAGTATTAATTTCTTTCAAAAAAATCTTACTAACTGAACAGTTTCAGGAATATGAGAAAGTTGTAGTTTAGGTAACATTATTTTTAAAGGAATCTGTCCTACTTGGAAAGAACACTAAAGTTTGAGATTTCCTTACAACAAACACACACACACACACACACACACACACACATGCCTTCATCTCAATGACAGTCTGCAGGGCCTTGGTTTTGGCAGATTCTGGAGCTCCCTCAAATCGTCGGTGGAGATCCTGAGGAGAAAACATGAGACGAGGTTCATGAGGTGAAACCACAGGATAATAACAGCTTCCTCTACCGGCAGCCATCAGTTGATGCAGATCCATACCACCCCACATTATGTCCAACCCAAACACTGATAATAAAATAACCCTAATTTACATAGCCAGATTGTAAATTCGGCACACTGAGATTACTGCATCTGTGGCAGAAGAGACACTTTCAGTCCTCTGGTTTGAGTGCTTATGCATGACTGATTCCCTTATGAAAAAGATAATGTACCGAGCAACTGACAAACAGAGTGATGCAATGTCCACTAAACACAAAGAGATGCAGCCAGCCTACACCCTCCGGGCAATTAAAGACCTCAAAATCATCATTCAAACACAAAACCCATCAGATATGAACGCATATGGATAGGCATGGAAAAACAGCCATGCATCTACACGTGTGGAGCATATGGAAAGCAGAGCTTCAGTGCTTCAGGGAATGTAACTGTTGAAAGACGCTGTTGAATAACATTCACATCTAACAGAGCTACAATATTACTATCTGTTCCCAGAACATGATGACACTGCTTAAATAAAAAATGCTCATGGAAAATAAAATGTGTTATGTTCACTTGTAAACATGTGATCTAGGGCTTTTTTCCCACTGTACCTTTAAGAGTTCTATATGTAAATGAACGCTGTTGCTGAATATAGAAGACGCACTGAAATATCTGGGTGGTTTTGGGAGGGAGGTCTGTAGTGTGAACGTTACAGTATGTCTATTTAATGCACCAAATGCTTTTGAAAGAATAAAAGAGGGGAAAATTCCAGTTTTCCATGACATGGCCATTTTTACTAACAGTTCCAGTAAGTCGTTGGCAAAGGAAGAATTTTAAATCACTAGATTAAAAGAAGGGCTATTCGTTTATTTCCCCCTGTTCTCTGAAGTCCAACTGGAGGCCCCAATAAATAACCTAAAATGCTCTTCTGATCTTGGTCCAAATCACTAGTTTAGCCCAGACTTCACCTATAACACTCTAATCAAGCACCACAGCATTTAGCGGCATTAAACTTACTGAGACCACAGCATGTTACAATACTAGAAGGATGCATTAAATTGATCAAAAGTGACAGTAAAGTCATTTATGTTGTCACAAAATATTATTTTAAATAAATGCTTTAATTTTGAACTTTCTATCTTTTCAAGTTCAAGTTCAATCAAAGAATTCTGAAAAAAAAAAATGTATTAGTCATCTAAAATTATTAGGCAGTAAAACTGTTCTCAACATTTCTCAACTGTTTCTTGATCACCAAATCAGCATATCAGAATGATTTCTGAAAAATGTGACCCTCAAAAATTCAGCTTGGCCAGGAATAAATTACATTCTAAAATTACACACACACACATACAGGTGCATCTCAATATTATGATATTATAGCCCAGTGTCTGTCAAATCCATATGTATGTATGTGCATTTGACAGACACTTTTATCAAAAATGAAGCATGCATATATACAGTATATTATATATATATATATATATATATATATATATATATATATATATATATATATATATATATATATATATATATATATATATATATATATATATATATATATATATATATATATATATTCCGAAGGTCACAGGTTCGAGTCTCAGGGATTGTAGGTGGGGGGACTGAATAACCAGCATTCTCTCCACCCTCAATACCACGACTGAGGTGAGACCCTTGAGCAAGGCACCAAACCCCCAACTGCTCCCCAGGTGCCGCAGCATTGGCTGCCCACTGCTCCAGGTGTATGTTCACTACTGTGTGTGTGCACTTGGATGGGTTAAATGCAGAGCACAAATTCCAAGTATGGGTCACCATACTTGGCCACACACCCCTTCCCTTACAGACATTTATTAGCTCAAACCTATTTATGCCTTACAGATAACATTGGCATAAAATAAATAAGGCATATAAAATTGGTATAAAACAAATAATGACCTAACAATTTAACGAACTCTTATGGCTTTTCGTGTTCACATCCAAGTTCCAGGTTATAATATGCAAAAGTCTAAACATTAATCTCTTAATTTTACAATAAGTAGTGAAACTTACCCAAAATAAAGGTTTAAACATCTAAAAAATGCACATTTAAAGAGCTACTCTTCTGGTGAAAGCTTTTAGACAGCTTTCAAAATGGCCGCCAGACAGTGCGAACACAAGGAGAGCCATATCTCAGTGTGCAATTATCTGATTGACTTGAAATTATAGAAGGTATGTAGTAACAAACACATCAGTTGGTTAAGACATTAAGTAGGATAATAAATTATTTTTTCTTTTTATAATCTGATCTCAAAATGGAAGTGCGCTTAATGGGTACGTGAGCTTAATAGGTACGTTTACCCTATATATACACACACACACACACACACACACACACACATAAATATATATACATACATATATACACATTTATTTATTTTTATTTAATTTTTTTTGTGACGAATATAGTTTACTCCAGTTATGGCAAAGCTAAATTTTGAAGGACACATGATCCTTCAGAAATCATTCTGATATGATTATTCATTCTGAAAATCATTCTAAAACTGATATTCTAAACTAATAATATTTCTGTTTTACTGCCTTTCTGTAATAGAATACAAAATACATTTCAAAAACAATAAAGACCCCAAACTTTTGAACAGTAGTAGTTCAGAGGGTTGTTTTTAGCCATGTAATAACCATGCTTGGTGGACATTATGTAAATAAATAAATAAATACATACATACATACATAAATATAAAAACAAATAATCCCTGATCTCCGTCAAGGTTTCTTTCCCGTGATAATCATATATCACAAAATTATTATGCATAATTATTATACATAATTATACATAATAACTATACTTATATATAAGAGCTACCAACAGGAGTGCAGCACTGTTAAATCCTGGATGTTTTCTTCCACAAACAGTCGAGAAAATGTGATAAAACTGTGTCTGTAATGGCTAGAGTTAACTGTGCCATTTTATTAACAGGCCACTAGATGTCACTGTCGCCAAAGTCCTGCTAATGACTGCTAGCTCTCTCAGCAGATCCCTGACCAAAATACAAAGAGGGAATGCCAGACAGAACTCCTTTGAAAACTACATAACAGCTCCTGACAGCATTGCATCTCATTCTAATAAAAAAGAAGGGATAAAAACAGCACATAAGCACTAAAATGGTTGTTTGATTCATTAAGGACATTAACTCACATCCATGAGACCAACTTATTAGCAAGTTGCATTGTCTGAGGTATGACCATATTTCTTTCAACAAAACATTATAAATCAAAAACTGCTCTGCTAAAAGCCCGTTGGAAATGCACAAGGGAACCCTTGACTAGAAAGCTAATTCTCTTCCGTGTTAAGTATTACAAACTAAACTCTATTATGTAACAAAACTGACTGGGAATTTCAGTTGAACTTGAATAAACTTCAATAAGCTTCACTCCTCAAGATAAACTTCTAAACTAAATGTGATAAATGTGTCTCCCGCCACATTAACAGTTTTTGCAATCAGCAACATCTGTGTCTCCTTTCATCAATGTTCTTTTCAGTCTCTCCCGTTTCTATAGCAACAAATGTTCAATGCCTTCAATTTGTAACAGGTTTCCCTCTCTCGCTCTCTCTCGTCCGGCACAGTTTAAAACGACTAATCTAGAGCCCTTGATTCATCATCACCATAATTGTGAGTCTTAGCAAAAACATTTTACTGTGAATCATCTCTGGATAAATGACCAAGTGCTGTCAGCATCATTCCCAGAGCACCTGTTTGGTTCTGTTATTCAATCCACAACAGTCATTTAAATGTTGCTAAGTTGACATATTTAATGCTAGTGAATAGCAGATTTTTATACACTTTACTGTTTGATTTGTTAGCAATTTTAGTAAACACCATATATCACTTGAACACTCAAAATTCATCCTGTGAAAACCGCTTTGAAATCGAAATGGTACTTTAAATTCTTTTAGCTGGCTCCTCCCCCTAGTAGGTGGTGTCAAGTGCCATATTACAAAATTTAATACATTATTTTATAATCAAAACTTTTTCTAATCTTGACAAAACACATATTTTTGGAAAGGCCTGAGTCTCAAAAGTTCAAAATGTGACAGAAATGTATTCATTTGCATGGAAGCCTGTTTCTGCCACTGAATTAAAAAATAAAAGGGTAATTGCGACTTTTTATCTCGCAATTCTTTTTTCTCGCAATTGCAAGTTTACATATATGACTTTTCTCAGAATTGCGTGATACAAACTCGCAATTCTGACTTTATTCTCAGAATTGTGAAATATAAACTTGCAATTGTGAATTGCAAGATACAAATTCACAGTTGCGAGTTATAGAGTCAGCATTCTGACTTTGTAACATGCAATCACCATTTCCCATCAGAATTGGACTTTATAACTCGCGACTGCGAGTATTTATTTCACAATTCTGAGGAAAAAGTCAGAATTGCAAGATAAAAAGTCGCAATTACCTTTTAAAATTTTTATTCAGTGGCAGAAACGGGCTTCCATACATTTGTGACAGGAAAATGCTTTAAAAAAATAAAATAAAATCAGAGTTTGGGTGTCACCCGGTGGCTATTTTTGGTATAGCGCCTAAACAAACGTCTGTGTTTCATGTCTGTGTTTCATGTCTATGTTCCAAAAAGGGAAGTTCGTGGAAAAAAAATAAAATAAAAAATCTGATTTCCCGGGTGCCTGAGGACTACGGTTTCAGCTAAGAATCTTCTTTACTGTTCTACTCAGGAAAAATAAATAAATAAATAAATAAATAAATAAATAAATGTCACCTACATCTTGGAGCAATTTATCAACAAATGTTCATTTTTGGGTGAACTATCCCTTTAAGAGGTTAAAAGTTGAATAAGTGATTCAATAACTTTCTCACCTCCCTCAGCAAGACCATTTCCTTCTCTCTCTGCTCCAAAAGGCTTTCCAGGTGATGGATATGCATCTCAGCATCGGCCAGCCTCCGTGTTCGCTCATGGTCCTCCTCGTTGGCCTTGGCCGACAGCCCTTTGCTCTGCAACATCTCCAGGAGTTTCTTGATGGACTCGTCTCGAGCGCAGAGCGTCTGTTTCTGCGTGTCGATGCGCAGCTCCATCTCCTCCAGAGTCTTTCTCAGGAGGAAGAGTTCCTTGGCCTGCCGCTCATGCTCACCATGCAGCCGCTGGAAGTTCTCCTCGGTCAGCTCAGCGGTCAGGGGCTCGCCGGGACGAACGCTGGGGTCCTGCTGGAACAGCTGGTTCAGATCTCTCTGGATCCGCAGCTCGTCCTGCAGGGCCTGGATGGTCATCTGGAGATGCTGCAGATGAAATAAATGAATAAGAGATAAAGCTTATTGTAAATAACGGTCTCTTCCAACATATTAGCAATACTAAAATTCTGGCTATATCTGGTAATGTTAATCTGATATAATATAAGAATGAACACTTTTTAAAACAATATATTAAGTATGTTGATTTGATTACTTATTTAAAAAAAAAAATTGTTAAAAATTTTAATTTAAGTTAAACTAAAAACTTTTTTATATTTATTCTTTTAATTGTAAACAAAAACAAAGCCAAACATAAATAAAACAAACAAATAAAAAAAGATATAAATAAATTAAAACTAAAATAAATAAACCTAAACAAATAAACAAAAATAAAAGCAAATATAAATAAACATTTAACACTAATAAAGCAAATATAAATAAATTATAAATAAATGAAAAAATAAAAAACAATGTATAAAATAACACTAAAACAAAATAAACAAATAAAAATAAATAAACAAATAAGTAAAAATTAAAATAAACAAATGAAAACAAACAAATAAAAGCAAATATAAATTTAAAAACAAATAAAAATAAATGCATTTAACACTACTAAAACAAATATAAATAAATGAATGAACGAATGAATGAATGAAAATAAAAACTATGTATAAAATAACAAAACAAAATAAACAAAAATAAAACAAATAATAAACAAATAAACAAACAAACAAACAAATAAATACATATATAAATGAAAACCTAAACAAATAAACACAAATAAAAGCAAATATAAATAAATTAAAAACAAATAAAAATAAATACAATTAACACTACTAAACTAAATATAAATAAAGGAATGAATAAATAAAAACAATGTATAAAAATAACATAAAAACAAATATGAATAAAAATAAATAAACAAATAAACAAATAAATAAAAAAATAAATAAATGAAAACCTAAACAAATAAACACAAATAAAAGCAAATATACATAAACTGAAAAACAAATAAAAATAAATTCATTTAACATTACAAATGTAAATAATAATGAATAATAAATGAATGAATAAATAAATAAAAACAACATATATGAAAATAACAAAACCAAAGTAAACAAATAATAAATAAACTAAAAATAAATGAAAACAAACAAACAGATTAACTGACTAACTAACAAACACTACTAAAGACTGATTTAGATAACCATGTCATGGCAGGCTAAGATAGTCTCATCCACACACAAAATGAATAAATGATCATATTAATAATTCCCTAAAACCTTGTGTGACTTCTCCAGAGATTTTCTCAAAACACTACATCAGCTGTACAGATCTACTCAGGACACTGAATCTCTGGGGGTTTGAGAGCTTTTTAGAGCTCTAAAGACAGACGGCTATTACTTCCACCTGGAGCATCTCTCTAGAGACCCTGGGGTAAATACAGGCCACGCTCTCCAACCACACTGAACAACATGTTCCCAAAGGAGAGGGATTCATGCCATCTGTCCACCTCAGAGAGGAGCAAAAAAGCAGTTAGAAGAGTGACGCTGGAACAAGGAGAAGGTAAAAGGTGTTCAAGAAGGCCAGAGGGCATGAATTTAAGAATAGTCACGAATATGTCTGCAGGCATCACCATGGTTACAAGCACCCTTTTTCCCTTACACTGCAGGAAAACGTTACTGCTAAAAAATATGCACTCAGGTGTAACAAGAGAGTGAGTGGTTAATTTAGGCATGTACAATGACAATGATGGTAGTATTCATTTTTGTGCATGTTTTAGTCTGATTTCCAAATGAAGACAGCAAACTTCATGAAGTTATGATGCGAGACAGAAGGTGCTATCACTTCCTTTTTAGCATGATCAACCAATTTATATACAAGAAGAGGGCAGCATGTTTTTTGGCTTGACGATAGGACACAGAGATTGTAACTCAAGAAAACACACCTGTCTTTGTGTTGCAAAACAGGCATTTCATACGCACCTTACACCTCACACACAATAAAGTAATAGTCTAATAAAAAAGTGAGTTAGGATCATCAGTAAGAGGTTTTGAATTATACATACACATATACAGAAAGAGACACTGATGGCTGTGTTACTCTGTAAATATTGACTTTATATTCTCAACAGTTTCTAATGGCACCACAGAGACAGGACTCTAGATTATTCATTAGTCTCCTCTGGCTGCTGTTATCTCTGTCGAGTGTGCGTTTGGTAAAGAAAGAGTGAGAGAAAGAGACAGAAGGGAGAGGGGTAGAGACGAAGAAAAATAATATAATGTATTTATATATAGATACAGTACTGACTTCTTTTATAATTGTCATGTTTGTTCATTATTTTTACATTTAAATTTATATTTATATTATTTATATACAAAAATAATAAAATGTATTTATATATGGATACAGTACTGACTCACTTGACTTTCATAATTGTCATAATTGTTAAATTATTTTTACATTTAAATTAATAAATAATATTTATTAATAAAATATATTTAAAAAATAAATAAAAATGTGTTTATATATAGATACAGTACTGACTTTTCATAATTGTCATATTTTAAAATTATTTTTACATTTAAATGAATAAATAATATTTGCAAATAAACTATAATAAAACACAAAAAATAAAATGTGTTTATATACGGATACAGTAATTTAAAAATGTGACAGTTATAAAAGTAATTATTTTTACATTTAAATTTTAAATGAATAAATAATATTTGTAAATAATTAAATAAAACAATTAAATGTATTAAATAAATCAGTAGTGGACAGTAGTGGCTTTCATAATGGTCACATTTTTTGGGCCTCCTATGGGCCTATAAATGTGAGCAGACACCGATCAGACACAAACATCAGATCAATAGTAATATCAACAAACCATGATAAATGGACCGAGTTTGCAGTGGTGTGGATTTCTCTCAAACACACTGATAGCAGTCTGTGCAATTGAAGACATCCACCGTGTCTTTTCTTTCCACTCCATATCGCCTCATGCCACATCACACACCCTGTTTGCTGGAAAGGTTTGTCCTATGTCTTGTCCTGTCTCTAATCTCCACTCCTACACTATCACTCCACCCTAAAGACTGGGCACTGGGATTGACATTTCCTGCAGACATTCAACTCAAATAAGCAAATAGGGCCCCTGCTTTACCACATCCACCCTTAATCACAATAGTTCCCCTAACATTTAAATTACTACATTTTATTTTTGGGATTTTGTCACATTTATTAAAGGAATAGTTCACCCAAAAATTTGGTAAAATTTAGTATTATATCACTGGCTCGCCAATGGATTCTCTGCAGTGAATGGGTGCCGTCGGAATGAGAGTCCAAACAGCTGATCACATCACAGCATTACAATAATCCACCAGTAATCCACACCACTCCAGTCCATCAATTAACATTTTGTGAAGCAAAAAGCTGCATGTTTGTACAAACAAATTCATCAGTAAGATGTTTTTAACAATAAACTGTTGCTTCCGGCTAAATTATGAAATCTGTAATACTGCTTTCTCCAGTGAAACTGCTGTCTAATCTGAACCAGGAGAGAAATATGCACAGATCAAGCATAGTTTACAAGCAAAATCAGTCCAAAACAGTTCAAAACAAATATGTCAAGTAATTTTGATGTGAAAGGACAACAGGGGAAGGACTTTTTCACTGGAGGAAGCATTATTATGGATTATGGACTCGTATTTTGACCAGAGGTGATGGCTTAAAGTTAAAACGTCTTAATGATGGATTTGTTTCTTATAAACACACAGCTTTTCACTTCATAAGACATTAATTGATTCACCGGAGTTGTATTGAGGATTATTGTGATGTTTTTATCAGCTGTTTGGACTCTCATTCTGCCGGCACCCATTCACTGCAGAGGATCCATTGGTGAGCAATAGATGTAATGTTAAATTTCTCCAAATTTGTTCCAATGATTAACATCTGCTAACCACTAGAGGGGTGAAATTTATACCTGAGGACTTTGCACTCTTATTTTATTTCACATTAATATAAACTTTACAGCTGATGCCAGCATTTGCACTTCCTTTTTCCAGGCTCGAGGGTCCCACACAAGACTGACCGCACAGAACACACACAGTCCTGACAGTATGACAGACAGCTGTGCTCACGTACTACTGTTACAAGTCCATTGCCTGAGGACCGAGCCTCAGAGTGATAACTCACACAAAAAGCTATCGGTCGGCCTCGGGCAAAAGACTCAAGACTGCTTAAAAGAACAGACCACAGTGGAGAGAGGAAAAAATAAAAAAATAAAAAAAACTAATAAACATGAAACAAGCTTGCTGGGCAGGACAAGACAGCCAAAGGGGATTGATTCAACAGCTAAAATAAGAAACTGTTCCTACCAAGTTGTAAGGAAGAGACAAGCACTCTACTGTGATACATCAGGCTGGACATGAACACCTAAACCATCATACACTCATAGAAAAAAGCTGTACAAAAGCTGTAACTGGGGCAGTAACTTTTCAAAATGTATACCTTTGTACCTTCTTTACCCCTAAATGGTGCATATTAATATTTATACGATGCATATTATTACCTTTTGAATGGGTACCGTCACAGTGACAGCTTCTGTACCTATTTTCCTGATAGTGTACACACAAACACCCTCTCTCTAAGTATTCTGTTAGCTATGGACGCTTATTTTTCCGTTAGCTATGGACACTTACATAACAGAATTTAAAAATTTTTATATCTGATAAAAAGTTTATATCTCATAATTCAGATATTTTTTTCAGAATTGTGTGATGTTAACTCAGAATTCTGAGCAGAAAAGTCAGAATTGTGAGAATCCAGAATTGTGAGAAAAGCTTGTTTCCACCAAGGAATAAGAAAAATAAAGGTAACTGCGACTGATTCTCACAATTCCGTTTTTTCTGTTAGGTATTGACACTTACGCAACAGAATTTTAAAAATTCTCACAATTCCAACTTTTTCTGAAAATTCTGAGTTCATATCTCAAAATTCTGACTTTTCTTCTCAGAACTGCAAGTCTCACAATTCTCAGTTTAGTCGCAATGAACTTTTCTTTTTTTTTTTTAATTCCATGGCAGATGTAAGCTTGCATAGTATTTAGCATTCCCATTCATCTCACTGGAAGTTGCAGCAGATGCTAACAGTGCCTTTCTTTAACCCTCCCACTTTCCTCCACGTGTTTGTTTTTTTTCCCCCTCACTAGAAGGATCAGACTTTCCCGGTCCAACCCCCACAGATGGAATGTTTCCGAGGGAATGCCAAACCACGGAATGCAGCGGAGAGGGAAAAAAATCGGCTGAGGAATCCACCGGATATTTCAACTCCGATGCGATACTTAGCAGCAGCCCGCAGTCTTCAGAAGACTCTAAATGAACCTAAACTAAGGATAGACAAGAAGCGGTGGGCCTTGTTTTCCTAATAACAAGGATACGGCGAGGCTGTAATCTTGAGCATGTGCGACCTCTGACACTTAACGGCCCGCAAGCATTCTATGAATGTTGGTTGTGCCACAGTGAATGACCTGATGTGCTCTACCAATCAGCACAGACTCATTCGGCCTGTCACAACGCTTTGCGTTGCCTTCAACTAACACGTTCCAGAGAACAAGAATCCCACACAAAAATGCTGGAGCCACACCTCCCGTCAACACAGGCCATTTCACAGCACACTAAAACAATCCAGTGTGGTTAAGAGACATGTTTTATCTGACAGAGATATCCATAAGAAAAATTATACTTTCATGAGTACTGAAGAAGGTCTAGATGTTTCTATCCAACAGCTAGCTATAGCTACTTAGGCATTGTTTTACCAAACATGCATGTGGTCAGGCTAAATCTGGTATTTAATGTCTAAATTATTTTAAACTGATAAAATCAAGTCCTGTTTTATATAGTTTTTCCTCACTGTTTTACTCAAAAAAAATATATTACATAAGTATAATGAGTTGTAAACAGCAATTCAGGTTGACGTTAAATGCACAAAAGATGATGGTTAAATGATCAGTGTTTTTCCACCGTTTGGCCGGCTTTCACCACAAAGCATCCTGAGCTCTTTCCTACCTGGTGAGGCGATTCCTCACGATGGATCGACATTATGAATAAATCATAGCGTGTGCATTAATTAATTGATTTCCATTCCCTGTGTGTGCCCAAACTAATGAGGAAACCCAACAGCAAACCAACAGCGCACAGAGGCAACGGTATCAGGTGACAGAGCTGAACCTGAAGTTCACAGATCGTCTCCAGCACGTCTGTACAGCAGTCAGCCACTCACTTATATTGATCTATAACAGCACAAAGCTTAAAGGAATAGTTCACTGAAAAATGAAAATTTGATGAAAATGTAGGAACCTCAGGGTATCCGAGATGTAGATGAGTTTATTGCTTCATCAGAACAGTTTTGGAGAAATGTAGCATTACATCACTTGCTCACCAATGGATCCTCTGCAGTGAATGGGTGCCGTCAGAATGAGAGTCCAAACAGCGGATAAAAACACCAAAATAATCCACAAGTAATTCAGTCCATCAATTAACATCTTGTGAGGGAAAAGCTGCATGTTTGTAATAAACAAATCCATCAAGATGTTTTTAACTTCAAACCATTGCTTCTTGCTAAAATTACATAATTGTGTTAAAGTTATTATGGTTTTATTATGGTATATGGACTCCTATTTTGAACAGAAGTGACAGTTTAAAGTTAAAATGCCTAATGATGGATATGTTTCTTACAAACACAGCTTTTCACTTCACAAGATGTTGATGGACTGGAGTGGTGTGGATTACTTGTGGATTATTGTGATGTTTTTATCAGCTGTTTGGACTCTCCTTCTGACGGCACCCATTCGCTGCAGAGGATCCATTGGTGACCAAGTGATTTAATGTTAAATTTCTCCATATCTGTTCAGCTGCAGAAACAAACTAATCTACACCTTGTATGGCCTGAACTATTCCTTTAATTCAAAGAATTTGTATCACTTTCTCCAGTCTCTTTTCCAAAACAGGCAACAATAAGGAAACTGGATGGTTTGGAAAGAGAATCAATCAGACTATGCCTACACAGTTCATCAAAGTCCTATTTTAAAAGTGCAAACAGGAAAGGAAAATCCTATTTTCCGTGATATGACCCCTTTAAGTCTAGACCTCTCCAATTAGCTCTGTTCTTCATGTCTATCTGTATCTCAGCCTCCTACTGGGCCGCTGTTGTGTCCCGATCAACTCGTCTCAAAACCTTCCAGTAGTGCAGTCAGACCCTGCAGGTCACCATCACAATACAGGCCCGTCATTCAGTTCCACTGTACCAATTAGAGCTTGTCTCCTGCCTCGAGTCAGAGAATATCAGCACAGACTTTAGGCCATCTGTAATAGTCACACATGCATTGTATGAGGGTCTAGCTCATCCATGCTTTTTCAAATGCTTGGTCATCAGCTGGTTCATCAGTTTCACTGCTCCATGTCACAGTTCCTAAAAAGCCTGCGCAAACACACACTATAAACTTTCATTAAAGTCACAATTCACATCTTCACATTTTACAATTTTATTACAAAATGCAACTTTAAAATGCATACTGGTGGTTAAAAAGAAATTAATATCCAAGAACAGTCTCTACGCCACACTGTCGAATTTCAGTATTCAAAACTGTTGATATTAATGGAGTTTAGGAAAGGAAATCTCCACAGTTTGATTCAAAAGGCTCATTGAGAACTGGGCCGGCCCTTGCGGAGGGTCTGCTATTGAAAGGCTACCATGGCAACCGAGACTTGCTGTGTCATGAAGCCCTCGAAGGGAGGCAAAGCCAGACAACTGAATGTGATTATGTAATTAACCAGATGTGAATAGGGGAGGGCGTAATCAGACGACAACAATCATTTGAAAACAGACATTTTCAATTAGAGCAAAGCAGATTAAAATTGGCTGCATGTTTAAAGTCTGATTTTGCTCTCCAGGTTTGTGTGTAAATTAAAATAGCAAGCCAAAAATGTATAATATATATATATATATATATATATATATATATATATATATATATATATATATATATATATATATATATATATATATATATATATATATATATATTAGGTTAGATCGGTGGAATAAATTGTTGGCTTCAATCAGAAGGCACCACTGGCAGCTAACGTACGGTCAGAAAAGGATAATAAGGGACAATTGTGCTTCTTCATAGGAGAATAAAGGATGCTAAAATATTTGTATTGTACCACATGTCATTTGTGTCTGCAGTTAAGTGTATATATCACAAGGTTCTCAAAAATAATCACATTTGTTTTGCTAAACCTATTGCTAAAACATCGTCCTGAGTAAATTGCCTTTGTGAATTGTGACTGGCTGCACAAGTATAATAATAATTTAGGACATAGCCTACATACATGTATACAGCATACATTTTGAGAGCATAACAACTGAAAGTCTGTCTTAAAGCCTTCATCGAGCATCTACGTTCGCAATTCAAACAGTAATTTGTCCAGAAAGAATGATTAATTATAAATTGTGCTAATATTAGCTAAATTGCCATTAAATTCAGATTGTGTAGTAAGCTAATAACGTTATCTTGTTACACTATCATTGACTCAAAAGTGCTTTGAGCTGATGTCAGTTTTAAATTTACAAGTAATCAGGACATTACATGGCCTAACTGTTACACTTGCTATCCTAAAAACACAATCAAGTCCAGGGATCAGTGTGGGAAATGGTTGTAAAAGGTAAATTTATTATTTCAATATATTAATATTATCTATTAAATCTCATAGAGATGTGCTGTGCTCGTTGTCATTAGACACAAATATGGCAGCAAGCATAGCGGAAGTGACGTCTTTGGAATCCATGAATAATGCATTATAATTATTCATAATGTGCATTGTAATACATACATGATATCTTGTAAATAATAACAGAATTTAAAATGCATAGTGTAACAATGAATTGATAAGTGTTATAATGTATTAACTGTGGTTACAATTATTCATGAGATTGAACAATATATAAGGTGTGTTACAAGGCATAATTAATGCATTAGAACTATAATGCATTATACATACAGGCTTTAAGTAAAGTGTTACCAACATATTAAAATACGTAGGACCATAAACTAAACTTAAAATAAAATTTGTGCAATTACATATTAAAATCTGTGCATTAAAATAGGCTAATTTAATATATAAAATATATTTTTAAAAATTATTTTATACATTATACATTATTTTATCTCATTTATCTATCCTAAATCTCATTTTAAAACTTAATATAGAAATTCGTACACAATTTATGTATATAATTGTACACAATATACGTATACATTTATTTTATTGAAATATATTCAAATTAACTCCAGTAGAAAAATGCTACAAATCAGATGCTACGGACAATTGTGAAAGGAAATCAGCATAATTGGCATGAAAATAAATGCAACAATGCAAAAAAATCTTAATGGTCTGTAAAATAGTCCTCATTTTCTTTGTTATTATTTTTCTTTTGATTTTAGAAATATATCTAACCCTTCGCCTGATTAGAAACTGATATCTCATAACCACAGTACAGCATTACTTCAATTACAGTAGACCACTTCAGCTTCTTCTAGGTTCTGTCTAATATGTCCAAATACAGATAAACGTAGTTACAGTATAAACACCTTGAAGGTGGGCGGGACTCCTGCTGACAGGAAGAATGGAGCTGATCACAAGGGCTTAATCTTAATGCAGCATGTCAGAGGGGCCATCTGTACAGTCAGTGGGGTTTTGGGAAGTACGGTAGTAGTGGACAAAGCAAACCTGCTCTTTTCTGTTCCCTTCTACTAGACACACACAGCATCCAAAGCAGCAGAGATCCAAAACACAAGGCTTAAAAGATCAGAGCATGTAGTACCAGTAAACCTTTTTTTTTTTTTAATGTCATGGACCCTTTAAATGCTACACGAAACTTCTAAACAACACTTTTTCCTTTCTCTCTCCCATCTGTTCATCTCAATGCCTCTCATACTCCAGTGTTTTCCCTACATGTGAACTATACCGAGTAAGGGAGAGCAAGAGGAGTCGAAGAGGAGGTCTGTGTAACCATATGCAAGGATTCTGTTCATTCCACACCTATCCTGCATGACCACACTCCATATAAGGGCCGCCGCATCTGCCAAAGAGCAGCGGCTCACAGTCTCGTGGTGACAACGGATAAAAATATGATCTGTCGTTCCTGCATTCTTTCTTCCACACTTTTACTATGTCGCTCATGAGATGGCAGAGATAACATGACCCAAATATTGCAAGTCTTTCCTTAATCAGCACAGACTGCTTGGGAAATAAAACAAGAGTAAGTGAGCAAACAAAACAAGCCCAACAGAACATTTTGTTCCTTATTCTCTTGGTGGTTTTACAGACTTGAAGATGGTTTATTTTCAAACTTGAGTTCTTTAAGAGACCTAAAATAAAATCCAGACAGTTCTTGCAGAGACAAACTAGATTTTTAGATGTCATAATGTCAATGTGATGTGAGTGGTTGTCAGGGCGTAGCTTTGTTCAGTGTTATTTTTAGCATGTTGGTATGTGGTTGCTAGCCTAGGTGGTTGTTTACTGGCTGAAGTCAAAAGAGCACACCTATGATATTCAAGTCTCTTGATATGGCAAATCGCTGAGATCTGTTTTATTGTTCACAAGCAAAAATTGTATGTATGATCATTTACAAAATAGCAAAAATCAAGCCATACAATTTGAGATAGCATTCATGTATGTAATACAAACAGTGCAATTTTAAGATGGCAATATATAAAATAGTTTATAAAATTGTGTGTGTGTGTGTGTGTGTGTGTATATATATATGTGTATGTGTATATAGAGAGAGAGAGAGAGAGAGTCTGTAAGCAGAAGTCTGAGCAATAGTAAGCCTATTTTATAAATAAAATGTAAATGATAAACTTTAATATTTGGTTAGATCCAATGTAAATGACCAGTTTTAGTAAAAAAAAAAAAACATTTAAAATTAAAATAAATATATTTTATATATATATTTTTATATATATATATATATATATATATATATATATATATATATATATATATATATATATATATATATATATATATATATATATATATATATATATACACATACATACACACACACACACACACACACACACACACACACACATATACATACAGGTGCATCTCAAATTAGAATGTCATGGAAAAGTTCATTTATTTCAGTAATTCAACTCAAATTGTGAAACTCGTGTATTAAATAAATTCAATGCACACAGACTGAAGTAGTTTAAGTCTTTGGTTCTTTTAATTGTGATGATTTTGGCTCACATTTAACAAAAACCCACCAATTCACTATCTCAACAAATTAGAATACTTCATAAGACCAATAAAAAAAAAAAACATTTTTAGTGAATTGTTGGCCTTCTGGAAAGTATGTTCATTTACTGTATATGTACTCAATACTTGGTAGGGGCTCCTTTTGCTTTAATTACTGCCTCAATTCGGCGTGCTATGGAGGTGATCAGTCTGTGGCACTGCTGAGGTTGTATGGAAGCCCAGGTTTCTTTGACAGTGGCCTTCAGCTCATCTGCATTGTTGGGTCTGGTGTCTCTCATCTTCCTCTTGACAATACCCCGTAGATTCTCTATGGGGTTCAGGTCTGGTGAGTTTGCTGGCCAGTCAAGCACACCAACACCATGGTCATTTAACCAACTTTTGGCGTTTTTGGCAGTGTGGGCAGTGTGGAAATGAAATCAGCATCTCCATAAAGCTTGTCAGCAGAAGGAAGCATGAAGTGCTCTAAAATGTCCTGGTAGATGGCTGCGTTGACTGTGGACTTCAGAAAACACAATGGACCAACACCAGCAGATGAAATGGCAGCCCAATTCATCACTGACTGTGGAAACTTCACACTGGGCTTCAAGCAGCTTGGATTCTGTGCCTCTCCAGTCTTCCTCCAGACTCTGGGACCTTGATTTCCAAATGAAATGCAAAATTTACTTTTATCTGAAAAGAGGACTTTGGACCACTGAGCAACAGTCCAGTTTTTATCTCCTTAGCCCAGGTAAGATGCTTCTGACATTGTTTCTGTTTCAGAAGTGGCTTGGTAGCCCTTTTCCTGAAGACGCCTGAGCGTGGTGACTCTTGATCACTGACTCCAGCTTCAGTCCACTCCTTGTGAATCTCTCCCAAGTGTTTGAATCAGCTTTGTTTGACTGTATTCTCAAGCTTGTGGTCATCCCTGTTGCTTGTGCACCTTTTCCTACCCCATTTCTTCCTTCCAGTCAACTTTTCATTTAATATGCTTTGATACAGCACTCTGTGAACAGCCAACCATTCATTAATGACCTTCTGTGACTTACCCTCTTTGTGGAGGGTGTCAATGATTGTCTTCTGGACAACTGTCAGATCAGCAGTCTTCCCCATGATTGTATAGGCTATTGTGTAACCATTTTGAAGGTTCAGGAAACCTTTGCAGGTGTTTTGAGTTGATTAGCTGATTGGCATGTCACCATATTCTAATTTGTTGAGATAGTGAATTGGTGGGTTTTGTTAAATGTGAGCCAAAATCATTACAATTAAAAGAACCAAAGACTTAAACTACTTCGGTCTGTGTGCACTGAATTTATTTAATACACAAGTTTCACAATTTGAGTTAGTGAAATAAATGAACTTTTCCACGACATTCTAATTCATTGAGATGCACCTGTATGTATGTATATATATATATATATATATATATATATATATATATATATATATATATATATATATATATATATATATATATATATATATATATATATATATATATATATAAACAAAAATGTATTCCATATTATTTTATATATATATATTCAAGCTTGAATACGCTGTATAAGAAGG
Organism: Spinibarbus caldwelli; assembly: GCA_039654775.1. Classification (NCBI taxonomy): domain Eukaryota; kingdom Metazoa; phylum Chordata; class Actinopteri; order Cypriniformes; family Cyprinidae; genus Spinibarbus; species Spinibarbus caldwelli. The sequence goes on along the minus strand of CM077229.1, from coordinate 6,520,344 downwards.
CTACGAATGCTGTGCCATATTAGACAGGAGAAAAACTCTCAAAAAACATAAAATGTTCAAGATTAAGAGACCAAATATCAAAGTTAAATCTTGAATCTTTTAATTGTTCCAACATGTTGAACATTTTGTGATTGTTGTTCTCCTGTCTAAAATTATACAGCATTACATATATTTTTTAGAAATATAAAAATATACAACACTGTTCATTTTGAGTGCTGTTCTCCTGTCTAATATAGCATGTATATGCATATATAATGGCATTTACATTTATATATTAGGATCATAATGAATGTGAGAATCAATACACACACACACACACAATCACGTCAAAGTCTATGGTGTTTACAGTCCTGCTCCATTATGATTCTACAGTGTAAACAAACAGCATATTGTATGACAGTCATTCTGCTGTGTGTAATGAGCTGATTATCTATTACATAATGAGTAAATACAGCCTTCAAACCTTAATCAGGCTAAGCAGGACAACAGGAAGTACTGTGCAAGAAAATCATGTGAGATATTTTCACGGTTCTTAGTCATTGAGCTCAACATGTGATGTTTATTTCCATCTGAGAGAGAGTGTGGAGCTTAATGACCCCTGACTCCACCCTTGACCATCTGCTACCCTTCTAGGTTACATTTACTGAAATGACACAGCAAACAAACCCCTACACTATCTGTTCTCATCTCATCTGACTACGTGACTCAAACATTTGGGATTAGAAACAAACAGTCTGACCGGAACAGTGAACATTAGTGTGGGCGGAACTTGGCTGTGAAAAGTGACACTACTTGAAAAGGAGATTGTGGGATTGGGGTGAGAATCTTTGGACCTTTTACAACACTACTACAGTAAGCGCATCAGGAGCTGCGTCTGCCATCTGGTCCTGCTTCCTCAGAGGGCAGAGACAAACACTTATGGAAGACACACACGGAAGGACACCCGATTGGCTAGGTTGCTCTGTCTGAAACGATGCGCTCACGTAAACATACGGCAGATGTTCACAATGCACTGGAAGGAAAAGACTTAAGTAAATAAGGTTCGTTTGCATCCAAATTCACAAAACATCATGTTCACATTTATGTGCATCACAAATAAAAAATTAGAAAGGTATTTACTACAGAGAGTGACTGTCACTGTACTGTAGGAAATAGAGAAACATGATACAGTATAATCTGTACTTTTATGAATTATTTGTAAATAATACATATATGTTGCTATATAATTGCATATTTAATTGTGCATGCTCATTTCCCCATTTTTTTAATCAATGAATTGATAATTTCTTTGAGAAAAATACAGTAAAATACTGTGAAACCTTTTTGTAATTTAGATTTTCAACTTCTATTCTTTTTTTTTTAATTATTAGTAAATATTACATACATTTTGGCAATATAAACCACTTATTTAAGCATGCATGCTCATTTCTTTAAATTTTTAATTGATCAATTGATCATTTATTTGACCAAAAATACCATAAAATACAGTGAAAGCTCATTTCAATTTACAATAACTGTTTTCTATTTCTATTTCTATCTATTTCTCATTTCCACTATGTTTACATTTAGATTACCTTTGTCATCATCTAACATTTGCTTAAAGTTAATCTTTAAAAACACTAATAATTATTAACACTTACCAGTAATCTTTAGGAAATCTCAAATTAAACATCCATTTTTCTTACTGTACCTTTTATTGTAATGTTGTGATGCCTAAATTGGCTTTAAGCTTTTAAAATTTATTTTATTTTATCAATAGAAAATGTATATAGAAAAAAATAAATCAATTTCAGCCATTTTTACTATTTAAATAAAAACATTTAAAAAAAAAAATTGAGAAAAGGTTTTTTTCTATCATACAAAAAATAAAACAATTATTAATAATTATTGTTTATCATTATCATATCAGCCAGAATTGTATTACTCATGCATCACTAAACTGAAGAGAGAGAAAGCGTGCTCACGAATCCAGGGAATTCGCACGTGGGCTGAATGAATGAAGAGAGATAAGAGCAGAGGAGGTGAATGAATGAGAGTTGGCTGACTAAAAGGGTTTGTTGTGTCACATCTCATAATTGAACAGGTCTCAAAGGAGCATTCAAGCCTCATTCTACTCATTCCTGCTCCTTTATCCCTTCTTTGAATGCCTCTCACTCCTGAGAATTTGACGTTTTCATTTCACTGATCAAAGGTCTTTTGAATATTGATCTAGTTTATCTAGATAAACCCCCTCACAACAGAACCTGACTTCATTACTCAAATACTCCAGCTCACTGTACGAAGCAGACAGAGTGAGGTGTCATATGGGTTAAACCCACCCGTCTTTACTTAAATACATCACCCAAGCCTTCATCAAACAGGCGGTGCAAATGAAAGGCATCAAAGACAATGATGACGAGCCCCTCATTATCCTCATGGTTCAGCCAAGGCAGAAGCAATGCAGGGCCAGAGTCACGTGCAACAAGACCATTTGAGCGTTAAAGGTCTCTGACATCCAACAGAGTTTAAAGTAAACTTTACAGACTCTGCGATGTGCGGACAGTCTTTCCTTAAGTTGGCAGTTCTTTGCCAGATGTCAATGGTGAAAACTTAGGCTATGCCAGACTTACATGAACTAGACTAAATACATAAAAACACCTTCCAGCTGAAAAGAAGTGGTGGTATAACGATAACAGTTAATGTCTATGCCAGATGCTGTAGTCTGCTACATGCTGTAGACTGCAGGCCCTAAAAATACATGGGAAAATGCTAAATTACAACTTACACCAGAGCTAAAATCCAGCATGAATGAAGGAGAATGAAATGGGGAAATGTCAGGATGGACGTGTGTTAAACTACGGCCTGCAGAAGAGAAATGGATGTTTAAAATTGCTGCATTAGTCTACAATAAAAGTCAAACTGAAAGGAAAAGAGCAGGAATCTGCAGGTGAGTCATACAGACTTTGTTGAACAGTTGTCCATTTTACGCAAAAACAAAAAAAGATCCACTTATCTAGTGTTTTTCTCGTAACACCTGCGAGTGTGAAGCAAACAAACCACTTTGATTCAGCTTCATTCTAGATGTTTGATGGCTCTGGACATGCCTAGTACCAATGTTCTTCAGTAATCAGATCCAATCTGCAAGCAATACTTTTTTTTTTCTCAGCGCCAGGTGCACCGTTTCATATCATAGCATTTCAGCAGATGAAGCCCTTTGGCTACTGAACACTGCACTAAAAAGACCAGAATATTCCATCTTACAGAAGAGAAGAGAAAACATATTTAGACATTTAACTGACCAACATCTAACTAAGAAAAAATAGAGATACTGTGATTAAAAAAAATCAATATTTAGGGATGCATGACATGGTGGTTGGTAACTTTTTCATATTTTGAAAGAAGGCTTTTATGCTCACCAAGACTGCATTTATTTGATCAAAAATACAGTGAAACAGTAATATTGTGAAATATTCTAATTTAAAAATATACATTTTTAAATTTTCAATTTAAATTTGAATATATATTTAAATGTAATTTATTCCTGTGATGTAAAGCTAAATTTTCAGCATCACTACTCCAGTCTTCAGTGTCACATGATCCTTCAGAAATCATTCTAATATTCTGATTTGATGCTCAAAAACATTTCCTATTATTATCAATGTTGAAAACAGTTGTGATGCTTAATATTTCTATAGAAATCATAGATTTTTTTGTAGGATTCTTTGATGAATAGAAATTTTAGAAGAACAACATTTATAGACAACTTTCATAATTTGTATGATAAATGGCTAAACTGTCACTTGATCAACACAAATGTAAATTTGTAAATTAAAATGTAAATTAATGTAATTTAACATATTTAATTGTTCATGCTCCTTTCCACTTTGTCGACATCTAAAACTTATTCTTAAGTCTTTTCATTAAATTAATCTTTAATAAATTTAAGAACACTATTAAATGTAATCTTTAGCAAATCTTAAAATGAATATTCATTTAAATGTATTTGTAATTTACTGGCCATAGCTTGAAAATAATTATGGCTTATCATCCAGAATTTTAATATCAATGCATCCCAACAAATATTGTTGTTGTTTTGTTTTTTTTAAAATAAAGCGCAAGCATAAAAGTCATCAAAATTGAGGCTACATTACATCCTGGCAAATATTCTGATTCACTCTGAGATATGTAATATTATATCTCATATACAATATGCATTCCGAACATGCAGTAATCCTCCTCTCACCTGGTTCTCATCCTGGACGACACTGTACTGCTCTTTCCACACAGCGATCTTCGACGCCTCATCCTTGCGCAGGGCGCGCTCCTTTTTCAACTCGGGGCTCCAGAAGGTCTTAATGGAGTTCATTGAAGAGCTGAGTTTGCTCTCCTTCACATCCACCTCCTTCCGCAGGAGCTCGTTCTCCCTGAGCACCTCCTTGAGCTGGGCCTGCAGGTCCATGATGGTGTTGTCCCGCGCCTGGCGCAGCGAATGAGGCACAGTGGACGCCAGGGTGGAAGGCATATGGTGGTCTCCAAAAGCAATGGCATCGGCAGGAACGGAGCCGGGGGCTCCAGTGGAGATATTCGGGCTGGATCCCATGACGGTGGTGCGGACGCCGTAAGGCACTCGTCCCCCTGAGCGGCCCAGCGTCATGGTGGTCTTCGGCAAGTCCGGGCCAGATGCCACCACCTCATTGTCGCTCAGGTACATGGGGCCGGATGTAGCATAGGCAGCATTGAGAGACTGGATGTTCTCCATGGAAAGGGTTTTACCACCTGGACCTACGGCTCCGCTGCCCCCTGTGCTGTTGGTGCGGCGGTGGCCCAGACGGGGCGAGCGAGGGAGTCGAGGCGAGCGGCCAGGACTCTGATTGCTCCCGCCGCTGTGGTTGGCCTCCACTTTGCCCACGGATCGGGCACTACCATACATGGCGGTTTTGACCAGAGAAAGGCAGGAGTGAGAGAAAAGGACGATGTGGACTGATAAGATGACTTCTGTAAATCTTGAAGGGACTGTGATCTACTGTTGCCTTACTATAAACATTCAAAGATGCAGATGTTTCATTTTCACCATGTGTTGAAGAGTGGCTGGTTTTATCAGTTTAATCTGGTCATGTTATATTCCTGCAACAGAGAGAGAGAGAGAGACTTTAAGTTTCTTTTATTAAATTATTAAATCAGTGATATTTGGAATCTATATATATATATATATATATATATACACACACACACACACGTGGTCAGAATTGTTGGTACCCACAATAAATATGATCAAAGAAGGCTGTGAAAATAAATCTGCATTGTTCATTCTTTTGATCTTTTGTTTAAAAAATTCACAAAAATCTAACCTTGCATTGGAGAATAAGAATTTAAAATTGGGGGAAATATCATTATGAAATAAATGTTTTTCTCTAATACACATTGGCCACAATTAACTGTACCCTTTTATTCAATACTTTTTGAAACCTCCATTTGCCAGTTTAACAGCTCTAAATGTTCTCCTATAATGCCTGATGAGGTTAGAGAACACCTGACAAGAGATCAGAGACCATTCCTTCATCCAGAATCACTCCAGACCCTTTAGATTCCCAGCTCCATGTTAGTGCTTCTTCTCTTCAGTTCACCCACACACTCATTTTCTATAGGGTTCATGTCAGAGGACTGGAATGGCCATAGCAGAAGCTTGGTTTTGTGCTCAGTGACCCATTTTTGTGTTGTTTTTGAGGTTTGTTTTTGGATTACTGTCTGTTTGGAAGATCCAAACATGGCCCATTATAAGATTTCTAACAGAGTCAGTCACTTTAATTTTTTATCTGTTGGTATTTGATATAGAAACAAATATGTATCTAAACAAGACGTCCAGGACCTCCAGCAGAAATATAGGTCCACAACATTAAAAATACAGCAGTATATTTCATTGTACACATGGGGTACTTTTTATCTCTGTGTTCACCAAACTCATCTTGAGTGTTTGCTGCTAAAAAGCAAATTTTTTAGTTACATCTGATCATAGAAGCCAGTCCCATTTGAAGTTCCAGTCGTGTCTGATAACTGAACATGCTGGAGTTTGTTTTTGTATAAGAGCATTTTCTTTTCTTGATTTTTTTCTTGAAACCCTCCCAAACAATATGTGGTGTGGGTGCTGTTTGAATTTTTTTATTTTATTTATTTATTTTTAAGGTTTTCTGACCCTGAGACTAAACTATTTTCTGCAATTCTCCAGCTGTGGTCCTTGGAGAGCCTTTAGCCACTCAAACTCTCCTTCTCACCGTGCATTAGGACGATATAGACACACGTCGTCTTCCAGGCAGATTCATAACATTTTATGTTGATTGGAAATTCTTAATTATTGCCCTGATGGTGGAAATGAGAATTTTCACTGCTCTAGCTCTTTTCTTAAAGCCACTTCACTAATTTGTGAAGCTCAATTATCTTTTGCTGCACATCAGAAATATATTCTTTGATTTTTCTCATTGTGATGGATGATTAAGGGAATTTGGCCTTTGTTTTCCCTGCTATTTATATTTCTGTGAAACAGGAAGCCATGGTTGGATAATTACATGTTCATAATCACCCTGGAGTGCTCAAAATTGTGAATATGAATGGGAATATACTTCACAGATATTTTACTCTTAAGAATTTCTAGGGGTACCAATAATTGTGTACAACGTGTATTTGAGAAAAACATATTTCATAATGATATTTCCCCCTATTTTCAATTGTTTTAGTTCAATGAAAGGTTAGATTGTGTTTTTTTTTTAATAAAGATCAAAAGGATTTATAATGCAGGTTTATTTATTTATTTTTTTTTTTGTCATATTTACCAAGGGTTCCAACAGTTCTTACCACGTGTGTGTGTATATATAAATAAAACAATCACAGAGTTATGGATGGAACATTGAAGCGCACCTCCCATCCAATAAATCGCAATAAGCATTGTGCTTTGGTACTTTTAATATGAAACAGTCTCAGGTTTCAGTTTATGTCCGTTGTATTGCAGTATTCAAGCAATAAATGCCGTTTCGGCGCTGTTTAATGTGGAGTGACAGATCGCTGTAGCGCCAGTTCAACAGACGCGGCGGCGAGAAGCGCACCTGAACTGATCATCTCCTCCACATTAATACCAGTTTCAGCACAAAATAAACATGACTAAACATCCGAAGGTAAGTTAAAAGAAAGAGTACAACTTTACAATCCGTATCCTGTCTCGTAATCGCTCAATCAGTGTTTCAGCCGCGCAAAGACGTCAATATAACAGCTTGTAAACAATTCATGTAACATCACATTTACCTCTGAAAGCATATTCGGTGACCAAGAACTCGTTAGTTAGTTCACCATATAACATTCATTATACTTTTTTACTGTTCTTTAAGGTTTTTTTTTTTTTAAATGTTTGAATAAATCCGTTTTTGTGACAGCCACTATTTAAATGTGTATATTTTAAAAAATAAAAATAAAATAACTGAATTAGACATAATTGTAACTTAATTATTATCTAAAAAAAAAAAAAACTTCATTAGGTGCAATTTAAGCAGTTGTACAGCACAAATCAGTCAATTTTAACCTTCAATATTATAATGTAGTACCAACTGACTCATGTATATTTTACAGCATTAGTTGAGAGATTTTTTTTTTCCTTGAGAAAATTTGGCATGTACTGTACCTGTACCTAATTATGTATCCAAAATAATCGATACGGAATCGAATCGGTAATCGAATCGAAAGCTTGTGAATGAGAATCGAATCGTGAAATTTGTGTCAAAACCCAGCACTAGTTAAATATTAAAATTCAAAATAAAATCATCTTAAAAACGACAAATACAACTCTTCTTCAACAATTTCACAGAAGACCCCATTTAAACACCAAATTGCTTCAAAAGATAAAAGGTCATGCATTAATCTATAATAATGATAATCAAAATCCTAGATTTTACCAATTTCACAAAGACAACTTCTAAATTATTACAAACATTTTGCTCAACCTTTTCTTTCCTTGTGGTATAAATTGCCATTTTTGCTTGATCCAACAAGAAATTCAACAATTGAGACCTGTCTATATTTTTTCACATATTTAAAATCACAAATAAATATTTTCTTTGTAAAAATCACATCAAAAGCGTTAAAATAACTTCTTCAAAGTTTCAAATAAAGGCTTTAACCTCTCACAATGCATGAAAGCATGAAAAATAGTCTCTTTTTTCAAAGGATAGTGAGAGAGAGAGAGAGAGAGAGATGAAGAGTTAAACCCATTCCTGTCACATTTTCAATGAGATAGCAGAGTTTTCCCTGGCGTCTGCTGCCTTGCACTCTTCTCAGAGAAGAAATAATAGGCTAATGAACAGGTCTGGCACACTGTACGCTTTAACCTCCTTCACTGGGCTCTATGTAGGTCACTCACATGCCACACTGTATTTACTTTAGCTCTGTGGCTTCTGTCCAATACCTATACTGCACTCTCAGCTCTACCTCTGTCTCTCTTCATCTTCTCCACAAAGTCTTTTCCTCTGCCTTTCCTCTTCATCAGTGGCAACGTACTTTGACATTTGACAGGTTTCATATAAATAGTAGCTGAGCTACTGATATCATACAAGCTTATTTTATGAGTATGAATGACACAACAGTCTGCATTCTGAATCTCTGAAGGTGATCACGTGCTAACTAAGAGGCATGAACACTACCATTCAGAAGTTGAGTCAGTGAGATTTTTTTGTTTTGAAGGAAATTACTTTATTCAGCATGCATTAAATGGAACCAAGGTGAGAGTAAAGACATTTTGGTAACACTTTACTTAAAGTCTTTATGTATAACGCATTATAAAAGTAGCTTTAATGCATTAATTGTGCCCTGTAATGCACCTTATGATGCATTGTACAATCTCGTGAATAATTGTAACCCCAGTTATTATAACACTTATCAATTCATTGTTACACTATGCATTTTAAATTTTGTTATAATTATTTACGACATGATATAATCATAATGTATTGCAATGCACATTATGAATAATTATAATGCATTTAATAATCCTTTATAATGCTTTATACATAAAGGCTTTAAGTAAAATGTTACCAACATTTTTGTTACAAGAGATTTCTATTTTAAATGCATGTCTATCTGAACTTTTTAATTGATTAGAATCCTGAAAAAAAAAAAAAACGTATCCGCAAAATTGTTTCCACAACAAAATCAACTGCTTTCAACATTGATGATAATAATAATAAGAAGAAATGTTTCTTGAGAAGCAAATCAGCATATTAGAATGATTTCTGAAGGATCATGTGACACTGAAGACTGGAGTAATGATGCAGAAAATTCAGCTTTGCATCACAATAATAAATGACATTTTAAAATATGTTCAAATAGAAAACAGATATTTTAAATGGAAATAATATTTCACTATATTACTGTTTTTACTGTATTTTTGATTAAATAAATGAAGCCTTGGTAAGCATAAGAGACCTCAAACTTTTGAATGGTAGTCAACTGAGAACATTTTTTAACATTGGTGTATTTGTCCTAACTTTCTTTAAACACTGATCATGTAAAAAAAAAAAAAAAAAAAAATCTGCTTGCTGTATTCGAGTCTCGTGAGATTTTCACAGAGACTGTGGCACCTCATTACAGGCAGATTACTTCAGTATAACACTTGGATATATGCGTAACACCTGCAATTGAACCATGGCAGACATTATGTGCTTCATTACAGAAGGAAATAAAACACTAATACAAATATTTTAATGTCTCTGCTATTGCTATATTAATCAATACAAAGCCATTGACGGGACTGTGAAACCAAATCTCTAAACCACACATGAACACAGCTATGTGCTCGTTCAGAGAAAAGGACTGTTTATTTGAGTCCAGCCACAAGCAGCAGCTGCCTTTTGTCTAGTGTGTTTATCCCTGATGAAATACTTCATTGTCTCTTGTAAAACACATCTTTGTTTTGTAGCAATACAGGGTCACATGGTTCCCATACGTGATCTCTTGTATTAATGCTATTTTATCGCTAAATGTAACTCAAAGGGATGTGGTACAGACTGTTCAGTTTGTCTGGTTTTTAAGTTCTAGATTATAAACGCTTAATATTTGCCACAAATGCAGCTTAAGGGTAATTTATTGAGAAGAGGCTGGCAATGGACATTGGAGCCGTGTTTTGGTCCATCCCAAAAGCCAGGAAAAAGCTCCATGTGGCCCATCATGCCCAAGCCAACGTACCCGCACTCTCTCATTAGGAAAGAATCTAACATCAGAGCCACAATGTGTCTCAATGGACTAAATCTACATGAAAATTAACCCAACTTGAAGTATGTCGACCACAGACTCCCTTCAGACTGAAACTTTGTGCTGGAAATGGACTGTTAAACACAAACACAAACATGTCATACAGAACATGATACAAAGAACGCAGAGTAAAGAATCAAAACAGTCTAGTCTCATGGAGGAAGAGTTTGCAGAAGCGGTGATAGACTGAAGTAGACAATGGAGCCAGCTACTGATAAGATGCAGAGGGGGCAGTGAGACCGCAGATCTCCTTCCTCTGCTGCTGACGAACAGAAGCCAAATCATTAAAGCATCGGGCATGTCTAACCCCATCACATTCCCTGAAGCTGAGACAACATGTTTCAAATGCCTGCACTTATCTCACTTATGTAACAGCCTTTTTATGCCGTAATTGTCCTAGTCTATAAAATATAGATGTAATATGTAGATATAAAGAAATATCTACATATTACTAAATATATTTTATTGAATTTATTTTATGCTTCTAGTTTATTTATTCTTGTATGTTAACCTTAATATATATATATATATATATATATATATATATATATATATATATATTTGTATTTATAATCTCTCTCTCAATTTTATATATAGATATATATAGATATTTTTTAATACAATTGTGTGTGTGTGTGTGTGTGTGTGTGTGTGTGTGTGTATTTATTTACACACGGAGAAATATTTTATATTTATGCATGTTGATTTATTTATTCTTGTATGTTTAATTATGAAGTGCCAAACAGGAAATAATTATATCAAATTTGAATATATAAATGTAAATTGTGAATACCGTTATATAGAAGTAAATCACAATATATTTTTAAAAATCTGAATTTAGAAATGTAAATCAGAATATATAGTTGTAAATCTGAATTTATGGAAGTAAATTAGAATACATATTTATAAATCAGAATATAAAGATAAAAATCCTAATATAAAAATGTAAGTTGTGAATATGTAGTTATAATTCTGAATATATAAATATAAATTGCAATATGTAGACATAAGTCTGAATATATAAATCAGGGTTTCTGCAGATATGAACAAGTTAAATTTAAGACTTTAAGACCTTTTTAATACCACCTTAAATGAAATTTAAGACCTAAACCCGTAATGGAAATATACATTATATTACATACATATATGTAATATTTGATGCGTTTAATGTAAAAAGAAAACAAAATATCATTGCGGTCATAAATGATATTTATTACAATGATATACTGTTAACTTTTCATATCAGCAGACAATATTCCATACAAAATATCCCCACAAAAGTACTGCATCACCGAGATTTTTGGTGGTGTAAAAAATTTATTCTGAAGTATTATTTTCAGTGTTCTATCAGCTTTTACATACTTAAATCTGCATATTTTATTTACCTTTACAAAGGCCTTTTTCAACCTTTTTAAATGTATGCATCTTTCATGTCAAATTATTACAATTAATCAATAAATTCAATATACACTATGGGGCTGTTACCAGTCAGATTAAATAATTTACCCTGCAAAATTACAACTGCAATAAATTATGTTATGAGATTAATATTTTAAATACATTTTTGGATATACAAATAAGAAATGTATGGGGGGGGGGGGGGGGGGGGGGGGGGTAATGCATATTTTTAAACGTACTGAATCACCAGTAGGTGGCGGTAAGTCACATAATGAGTGAGTCAACCGATTCGTTCAAAACGCAGAATCATTCAGTAACAAAACACCGTTGCTTGGAGAATGTGCCGATCTTTGTATGGAACTATTTTCGTTGTGGTGAAATAGAGCAAAACAGTAAATATTGTGTCTAAAATATAAATAACGTAATAGCTACTTGACAATTTGAACAACTCACAATAAATAAATATACTGTCCAGCATAAAGTACAGTTTTAAGTAACTGTACTGCACAGCACGCAGAGTAGTTTCGTTTTGAGTGAAAATAGGGCGGAAAAGCTGGGAGGTTTTAAAAGAGTGCTAAGGGAATTATACACATGAATATATGAATGCATTAATTAAATGAATGTACCTCTGAAGGTTCTGACTGTCTTCAGAAACGATTCAATGGCATTTTGTTTTCATCTTTGCTCCATGTAATACCTAATGGAAGTGTTCTTAAATCGCAATGCTGCTTTGTCCACGGATTTTACGGGAAACAGCTGTAATTCAGCTTTTCCATCAGTGCCACCTGCTGTCAGTGAGTGGATATACAGAGACTTATATTTACATTCAGCCAGTGTCTGTCTGGCCAAAAACTGACCGAATTTGCATGCCCTGCTGTAAATTTTGACCGGTTGATGAAAAACAAGCTTATGTGGATTCTACACATTTAAACAATACAGATAAGTTATCTAGAATTATTTATGGAGCAGATAAAAAACAATCATTTATTAATCAATTATCATTTTGACTTAACCCTTTTCTTTATTTAAAGGCTGAAATGTGAGGTTTACCTTTTTATGAAACTTTTTCAAAGCTTTATTTGAACATTTAAATTAGATATTTGAACATGCTATTAAATTGTTGCCAGTCAAGTTGTCATTTAAAATCCGAACATCATTGGTAATGTTATTGTTTTAGTCATTATGCAAACAAAAAGTCATTTTATTTGTTGTTTGTTGATTTTTAATAAAACTTGGTGAAGTGATTTGTGTGTCGGTACTTTTTTTAACATCTCCAGCTCATTTTAACAATACCGTGATAATACTGATAACCGTGATAATTTTGGTCACTATAATCGTGATAAGAAATTTTCATACCGTTACATCCCTAGTGGACACGGCAAGAAAAGGTACCCTCCCTTCATTTCTTTATCTCTCAATCCGTCCAGCGATCTGCTCTGCTCTTCAACAGGGATTTTCACCATGTATTGCTGCCTCATGGAACAGTAAGTTTCCATTACATTATTTGGCCTAAATCCTCACACACAAAAATAGGCCAATGTTTACTATGTAATCGCTCGAAGAACTGGAAACTATTGAAGTATTGAACTTATTTTTAATATATCTAGAAAAAGAATTTTATTTACAAACAAAAATAAATAAAACCTACTCCAAATGCTAAAAATGAGCCTCTGGAGAAACAGTGCTTCAAACAAACAGTGAGAGGGATATAACAGAGGAAACTAATGTGAATGAAGGACAGTAAAAAGAGCAGAAAGACTGACTCAAACTCAACAAGAAATGCCATTACGCTATTCTTAGTCATAAATGAGCTCATAAACCAAAAAACAATCTTGTTTTTTAAATATTTTATTCTGAAATTTCTTAAAAGTGTGATCAGATTACCCATTGTGGCCAAACAGACTAAATTTTAAAGCAAAAAGTAAATAAAAGTCCAGTTAAAAAAAATAAAGTAAAATAAGGTTTTTCACTAAAACACACACATAGAATCATATTTTCCTTTAAATACAATCTTTGACTTATAGCTCTTGCAAAATATATTTACAAAGTAAGAATTACTTTGAACTGTCACTCAAAAATTGCTAGTAAATTTCACAAATTATTACAAAGAAATGGCATTAAATTACTTTAAAGTAAAAATGCAGTAGTAGTTTTTTATTGCAAAACATACTCCAATAATCTTTGTTAAAAAACAAATGAAGTAAACAAAACTACCATTCATTACATAATGTCTTTTTTATTAAATTAATAACCAATTAAAATGCACATTAAACTCACTGTAAATGATATTTGTGATGTTTCTTCATTTTATATAGCATTTAAACATTTAGCAGATGCTTTTATCCAAAGCAACTTACTAATGACAACAAAACAAACAATAACAAATCATAAATCATAACAAATATATTGTGAATATTCGATATATGATCCAGCCCTACTTGTATAGAGAGGATAAACACACCACAAAAGGAATGCGTTTTATTCCGCTCATGACTCACGACATATAGCTAAACTGAGTCAAATCTTTTAAAGTAATGCTTTGAGTGCTGAGTCAGAATACATGATCAAACCTTCCAAGCACACACCCTAAGTTACAGTCAGCACCTCACATTTCAAACTGCAAAGCTGCCTACAATAATTAATAAGGTGTAAATTTAAACAAGCCGCTTGATATTACAGTATTTTTTTGGCCAAGGTCTCCTTCTCAAACATCTAACCCTATTAATCGTTGTGCCTCTGTCTCAGCTCTGTTACGGCATCAGTGGGACAGTGTGTGCCTGCCTCTGCCTCTGTATTTATAGGCGGGAACAGAGGTCAGCTTTGAGCTCACTTAAAACGGTCTGCCTGATGCCTGACGGCCTGTCACTTCACATCACTGAACATCTAGACGGCAGCACTGATTCATCAGCATTCAAACAACTACAACCACAGCGCATTTCATTCAATCCACATCCATACGCACATAAACTGCTCTTCTGCCTTCAAAATCCAGGTAACTGTGGGAACATGAATCAGATGTCTGACAGATATGAGGATCTTATTTCTAATATGGAAATGGATGAGATGGGTGACATAACTCAATAAGAAGCCAAAGAAAACATTACATGTTTACAATGTTACATCTCTGCAAAACCTGGTTATTCTAGTGTTTTCATCGTTTCTGAATGTCAGCTCAGATATTAATATCTAGAGACCCAGTGGTTGTTGATGGCCAATTTAATGCAGATATTTAAGCCTACTTACTTAATATAATTAAATGAAAGAAAATGAGATGTTAAATAAATCTACTTAAAAGAACAATTATTAGCACCAAAGATTAACTATTTTTTCATTACTCATCCTACAATTTATGTACAATTCTTGCCAAATTTGGCTCAGATTCTTTTCCAGACCTTGCAACGTTTGCATACTGTATAAACTTATTTTTAAAGTCCAAAAATAAGTATGTTTAATAAGAAAATACTATTTCAGTCTTTTTACTTCAAAATTTCATGTTTACTTCAATCAAATAAAGAATCTAGGCCTACTAGCAATTTCTGAAAATGGTTTCGAAGTAAATCCTATCACTATAAAAAAATTATAATAATAAAGAAATAAAACTGCACCTATTTCAACTTAAAAACTTTAATTTTTTAATTTTAAGTATAATCAACTTGGTTGTACATTAAACTGACATAAAAAAAAAAAAATCAAGGTGAATTTCATACAACTTGAACAACCAATTGAAATTGCTCAACTTATTTTGATGTTAAAGTAACGTAAAAACATAAGTTCCCGTGACTTACTAACCATATCATTTTTTTTTTTTACAGTGAATATACACTATTTTTAGTGTACTAATTGTATTTTTTTAAATGCCGGTTTTTACACAGTATTTACTCAAAATTCAGCACAGAAAAAATAATTACTTTATACTGTAAAAATAAACTATTTCTTATCTACTGACAAGACTGTCAGTAGAGTTTGGAAGTGATTCAAGGAGGATTTCTGGAGGATGAAGGAAATAGAAGAGGTGAAGCATTTCAAAATTTTCTTTAGAGAATCACCAAGGGTAGAAGATCCACCAACCTCCTCCAAAACCGTATCTAAACAGAAGGCCAAAGTAGCCATAGGCTGTTTTCACACTGTTCGATTGTTGATCTGAACAAGAATTTGATTCGGTCTTCCTCCACCTGCCTTGACTCTCACATTGCATTATTTGGTTCAGAATCATGTTGGTTGTGTGTTTTCAATTGCATGAAAAACCAGTGATATTTTAGTAACACTGACTATTACAGTTTTTTTTAAATATTTTAAATAAGTTTATTTTTATATTTTCTGTATTTTATATATTCTGTTTTTTTATTTTAATTTCAGTTTAATTTCAATATATTTATATATTGTATAATAACAGAATAATTATATAACAGAATCTTAGCTATAACTACTAAAGTGTTTCCTATACCCACAGCTTTAGAGCTATAAGCCAAAGATGTTGTTACAAACTCTTCAGCAAACACATCATTCCTCTGAGACTCTCAGGATCAACTAATCAATTCTCATCTCCAGTCCTGACCTGATAGCATGAAACGAGAGAGCCGGTGTTGAATGTGCTTTTCTTCAGGCCTGACAGGTTCTCATCCCCTGTCTGTTCGTCTGTTTGCGAGAGTTAATTAGGTCAAAGATGGGCTGCCCGCACCAGACATGCTAAACCACACGAGGGACTCAGGAGGATCAGAGTCCTGCTGGGCTCTCTCTATCTGGACAGCTTGAGTCTGGCCTGCTCAGCACAGTCACTGAGTTGCTGTTGCATTAGGCAGATGTAATAGTAAAAGACGTCTTGAACGTGTGGTCGCTGAGATGCGTACTACTAGGGTCAGAAGAGGACACACAACTGAGGAGACATCACACATGAAAATCATGCCACTGCTTTAATTAGCATGCCGTGCTAATTAGGGATGCACCTATATGAACATTTTGGCCGATACCGATAACCGATAATTCTTTAAAAATGAAAGCCGATAACTATATGTTGGCCGATAAATCTAAATCCAAATTTTTATATCATTTTTGAGAGCCTGATTACAAAAAAAAGCCTCACCACTAAAAGCCATTAAACACTTCAACATAAATCAAACATAAAGCAGCCTTACAAATAACTAAAACAATGCTTAAATAATGCAAACAAGTCACTGGACAACATTACTTAACTTTACAGTATATGTTAAAAAAAAAAAAAAAAATCATCAAAAATCATGTGCCATGGATAAATTAAACGGAATAGCCACCGCATCGACAATTAAATTATTTTAATTAAACCATATTATTTTATTATTGTTTTGATGAAAATAATAAGATAAAAATAAAAGCGGTGGTTATTATAATTAATATATCAATGATTTTGAAAAAGAAGCATCTTAAATTAATACCAGTGTTTCAAATAGCAGCATGCAGTTTTAGCTGCGTGCGCTGCTGAAGAGCTGAATGAACACCGGTAAACTGAAGCGCTTATTATTTATACAACATAAACATAATATTACACATGCACAAAAAGATGCAAATACACAAGTGATCTTGAACTAAGTTACGCGCTAATAAGATGTGATACGCTCTTGGCTCTTCCCGCAACAACGCACTGAAACACGACAAATTAAACCAAAGAATTCACAACGTTTTATTATAATAGTGTTCTCGTTATTTTATATTATATATATATATATATATATATATATATATATATATATATATATGATAGTCCCAAGCATTGTTATTAATGTTGTGCATTGCTGCTCGAGCTGCGTCCGCTGAAACTTAAGAGCTGAATGAACACTGGTAAACTGAAGTGCTTTGCTGGCAGCTTATTTAACTTAAGGAAATGCATCATATATGAGATTAATCAGCTATTTATACAACATAAACTAAACATAATATTACAACTTGTATGTACAAAAAGACGCAAATGCACAAGTGAACTCACGTGCTAACCAGAATGTGTAACTTCTGTTGTGGATGCGCTCTTCCCGCAACAACGCGCTGAAACACGACAAATTAAATAAAAAAAATTCACAACATTTTATAATAATAATAATAATAATAATAATAATAATAATAATAATAATATGTTCTCATTATAATATTATATATATGATAGTCCCAATCATATAGTTATTAATGTTGTGCGCTGCTTTTTGAGCTGCATGCGCTGAGCTAAAGATGATCACAGAAGCGATCTACGCTCTATTAACTTAACCAAATGAATTCTATAGGCCTATGACAAATCAGATATATATGCATAAAATAAACACAATATTACAACCTACAATTGCACAAAAGGCTACAAATGCACGAATGTGTAGCTCCGTTGTGGATGCGCTCATCCCGTAACAATGCGCTAAAACACAGGCGCACAAAGGCGCCATTAATTATTTAACAGTAATGTTCTCATTATAATATGACAGACTTGCCCTGTACATGTTGCACTTCACTGTATTTTCCTTTTTGAAGTGATTCCAATAATATTTCAAGCAATTAAAAACCATCATAGCGAACAGTGCGCATCTGAAGTGCCTCTGCAGGAAATAATGCATTATTTATCGGCTTTATTATATGGGCCAAATTTTCTAATTGGTTCGATAACGATAACAGAAAAATTAACATTTATCGGCAGATACCGATATATCGTGCATTCCTAGTGCTAATGATATTTCATACTAAAAGGATGCCCAGATTATGGCCAATACCGATAAATATATATTTACTTTATTTTGCCCAATTATCAATAAAAGCCAACTATTAAAATTCTATTAAATTCTATTAAAATTCTATTAAACAATTTTGTCTAAATAAATTCAAAATAAAACACAAATAAATAAATAAATCATTTTAAATGCTTCAAGTAACTTTAGGCATCACAACATTATAATGTGAATTATAAAAAATGGGATATTATATTTAACAGTGTTATTTAATTATTAGTGTTTATAAAGATTAATTTCAAATGAGTGTTAGATGATGGCAAAAGCAATCTAAAAATGTAAAAATATATGAAGTTATATTAGATATTTAATTGTAAAAATGAGCATTCACATTTTTACACTATAAAATATAAGCTTTATTCAAATTTATGTGATGCCTAAATTCACTTGTTGATTGATCTGATTTTTGTAAATATATCATTTAATATTAGATATTTAATTGTTAATGCTTAAATGATATATTAAAAAATAATAATAATAAAAAGTTATTTATTTTAATTATTTTAAAAACTACAAGTTAACTTAGGCATTACAACAATATGCAGTATTAAAAATGTATATTCATTTTGAGATTTGATGATTAGATTTAAGTGCGTTATTAAATTATTAGTGTTTATAATGATTAACTTATGTGAGTGTTAGACTATGACAAATGACAATCTAAATGTAAAAATAGAGGAAATATCTAAAAAAAAAAATCTAATTTCAAATTAAAAAAGTAAAATAATCAAAAAAAATTACAAATCTAGAAAAAATAAAGAGGTCACGTTCATTTACATCTTAACTAAAAACAGGTGACAAGCATCACATTTTGACTAAAATAAATCCAGATGCACCCTTAAAACCCATCCTGCATCCCACCATGGCATCACCATTTCAAAAAGTGTTTCTCTTAACACACCAGATTGCATAACACATCCACATATCCAAAAGTAAAAATACATTTTTCATTGACTTCAAACCACCAACAGAACAACACCTTCCCCTTGAGAAATGAAAGCATGCTGGTACAGGCTGACACAAGACAAACTTTCCTGCATGTCTCAGAGTCCAAGAACCACTCACCTCCCTGTATTTCTCATGTATTACACCCTCCAGAAATGAAATAAAAATGAAGACCCAGCCAGGTCTTACAAAAGGGGAGACAGGTCAATCATATACACCCTAATCTCAGCGGTTTATCTTGATAATATTTCTCAATTTATTTAAACAAACAGCTACGCTTTTGCCACTTACAATTTTTCTCTAATAAAAAATGAACAAATGGTTTTAGGCAGTGCTTAGATCTTCTTTGTAGTAATTCAGCCACCCTCATCACCGAACAAACAGCAGGTATGATCCAAACCAGGTGTCCATCACAGTTCCTGGGAAAGTTCCAGGTCTGTGAAGATACAGACACAAACCCTGGAGGCCAGAAGTATTTCCCTGCATGCTAAAGATATGCACCCCTTAAAAAATGTATGATAAACACGATATCTTGTCCTAATTTTTGGCTATTTTGGGATTATCGGCTTTGCAAAATCTATTGACAATCTTGTTGATGGATAATAAAGATTTTATGTGTTCAACTGTGTTTTCAATTTTAAGTAAATCTTTTCTGCCATCATTAAAATAGTGTACATATATTTGTAAAATAAATAAAAATAAATAAACAACACAAAAATGAATTAAAAATGCAATTAAAATAAATATGTGATCAGTCATCAGTCACCTTGCTCTATAGATATAGATTTTGGTATTCGTTAATTAAAAAAAACGCTAGTCAAACATATTTGAATATGATTTCACACCAGGTCGGCTTGACATTAAACTAATCCTTCTATGTCAGAAAGACCTCGATTTCAGCTTCCTGACACAAGCTGCCCAGTCAAACCCTGACAAACACAGATATACAGGATTGATCCAGCAGATTGAACATATAGACCTAATGTTGCAACTGAAGAAACCTGCTGAGATCCACACAACCAAGAAAGCACTTGCTCAATGTGGTTATCAAATCATTGTTCTATTGACAATATTCACAGCAAAACGTGTGATGTCATGTGATTAAACATGGGGGAACATTAAAAAAAAAAAAAAAACACTTCCATAAACAAGTATCAACAACACAATACAGTCCTGAATCAACAACGAAAAGACTCAAAGCACTGATGTGCATGACACCTGTTGGATCACTAGATATATGATTGATATCTCTCATATTCATAACACATGAACACCCCTAACTTCCATATGAAAAAAAAAATAGGATGTCAGGTCTTATTTTGTACTATCTATAATTTACAACCAGCATCAATAAAAAGGACCAGTATAAATATTACAGTATAAGTACATATAATAACATAATATATAAATACATGTTATATTAAAAACTGCGATTAAAAATGTTAAGGGAGGGGCTCTTGGATCCTTCACAGAGGAGCCAATCAAATTATTCTAAACGAGAATCAGTCGTGAACGACACTCAATTAAACTACCTGCATGGTCCTATAACAACATCATCCGCTTTTAAACAAAACAGTTGTGTTTGAGGGTTTGTTTTGCTTAATAATAAACACAACTTCTCGGTTTAGAGTTCGGGTAAATATTTCCCCAGAGGGGAGATATTTTGTATCTGTTCTATTTTGTAACCGATACATATTTTCCTGCTGACGTCACAGAGAGTGAGGCGATACTTTGTAACAATTCGCGGATCTTTAGTAAGCGCTTTGCGGACGTTTTAAATCTGTTCTACAAGGGAAATAAGCAAAGAAATCAGGAATGAAAGTCTGAAATGCACATGTAGTCAGAGGGCTTCCTCTGAAGAAGCTTGACACCGCCTGGGCTGAAGCTTTGGACGGAATCGCAACGGTTTTTACCACACAATAGTGTCCAGATTGTCTCACTATAGCTGTTTATGTCGAATCATAAACTCGCCACTGGAACGAGACTCCTCTCTTACACGAAATATGTGTGTATTTTTTCTTCTTTTCCCTCCTCCTGTTCCTCCATTGCTTGCTGGCGCAACAGCGTCTCATTTGAACAGTCTCTCGTGCGCATATTGTGAAATATCAGCTTTATTTACCTTCCCTCTAGTTTGTCTGGACGCATACGAACGTATATAGACCGTTAGTGTGCAATAAACAGATATATCTCCACATAATCCCACACTATCAATGGGCTGTGTCCGAGCAGTTCAGACTCTTCAGCTGAGGAAAACCACTTTCAAAAGCTCCTTACCTTCTTCCACAAGAGGTTAGTCCGGTTTGGTGAGATGGCTGTGGCTGTATCTATTGTTGTAGACGGACCGTTATCACTTTGAGAGCTGATAACGGTGGGGAAAGCCCTGTTTTAGAGTACTTCTGTCGTTTTCTTCCTCTCTTTGCCAGAGCTACCAGCCAGGGCGCTTCAAGTGACGTAACGAACCGGGATGCGCGCGCCCGACACTGGCCTCCATGACCGTCGTGACGTGCACGAGCGCTTCTGCACTTCTTATGCGAGGTGGCACCACGTACAGGATGATGTGCTGGTTATATACAGTGGGGTTCAAGTGTATGAGCTCTTTCTTTCTTTCTTTCTTTCCTTTTTTGTTTTTTCTTTTCTTTTGCTTTGTTTTTTTAGGAAGTAGCTGACATATAGCAGTAAGATCACTTATATATATATATATATATATATATATATATATATATATATATATATATATATATATATATATGTGTGTGTGTGTGTGTGTGTGTGTGTGTGTGTGTGTGTGTATGTATGTGTTGTTTATTTGCAAAAACAGATAATTTAGTTTTTATTAATTTTCATAAATCATGTTTTTATTGTGTTATGTTTTTATTGTGTTTTATTGTTTTAGTTAGCTGTATTTTTTTCGTTATTATTATTTAATCAAAACAACTCAACTGCAGTTTGAGTGATATTAATTGAAACGCAGAATAAAAAACATGATTTTTGAATTTTTAAAAATGGAGCTATCTGTTTTTGCAAATGAACTCTTCATATATATATATATATATATATATATATATATATATATATATATATATATATATATATATATATATATATCGATTGTTTATATTTAATATTTTATATTTATGCTTGCATTTTTTTTCAAGAAATAGTTGATCTCATATATGAGTTCATATATATATTCATTTTTTATATATTTTTTTATATTTGTTTGATTAATGACCTGTAGTGCAGAATATGAATTATTTCTAATTTATATATATATATGCATGCATACACACAATTTCTACTTCCGTTTTTCATACCATTAATAATTTTAACAAAGAAAAATTAATTTATCATTTCTTGACACGACTGCTATATTTATGTTGCTATATTATTTATACATATTTATTTATATGCTATATTGATTTTTATTTCTATGATACCATTACAAAATTATAGAATATATTATTATAGAATATAATAACATTACAAATCATTTGATAGTGCTGAAGATTTCTTTTACTCTTAAACCCGTTCACTCTTTTAATCCTTTCAATCCTAAACAGTTATAATAATTATATTAGTGAACTGCTGGTGATGTTTTTCATTTGACAGGTGTTGTGGATTAAAAGAATCTGGTAATGATTAAATGCAAGTGTAAACAGACTAAACAGCATCGATTCTGTTCAGATTTACCCATCATCACATCTTCAAACATTCTCTTTATGTTCAGCACTGAAGACTAGAGCTGTATACCCACACGATGGAGACCTCCTCCAGCATTGGTCTTCTGGGTGTGATTTGGGGTTTGACTGATATTACTTGCTTGTGTAACTGAAGCATGACTGCAGGAAAAGGACTCACAGACCCAAACCGCATTGATCAGGTTCAGGGTGTTCAGTTCCCTTAACCAAGAACATTTTATAAAATAGGCTCTAGTCTCATTCATTTAACTATGTGATGCATTATCAGATCAGCATTATCAGGAAATCGCATCATTCTTACTGAAAGCATTTTCAAACCAATTCCATTTCCTATTAATACTTGAATTGTATTTTCTTTCGTTGATCTGTTATTATTATTATTAATGCTTTAGTTACTGTAGGTAAATCCACAAGTCAAATTTAATTTACATTTAAAACTCGAAAGGGATTTAAGTTTGTTTTTCCATTTGCCCATTTCTAACACACATATAGTCCACTAGAGGTCAGTAGAGATCTTCCTATAGGTCAAGCAACACACGTGATCGTTGTGTACTGTATCACTCACTCACACACACACACGTTTTTTGCAGAAAAGATCATTTAAATGCATTAAACTGGATAGCAAACAGTTGAGTATTTTATAATAAACGTTTATTAATAGTTGGGACAGTATAAAGTATAGAACACATATTAGATGATGAATTTGTGTTATTTGATTATAGTTTTTCCTCTTGGTAATATAAATCACTAGACAATCTATGATTAATGTATGTTGTTTTATAGACCCTTTAATATAATGCCCTCCGTAGAAATAAATAAAGACCATAAAATAATTGTGTCTTCTATAGTATAACAAATATCAAAGCCAGAAGGAAGTCTTTCATGACTGGACCAGCCTGAAGAATGTGACTTTCATCATTACCATTAGGAAGACCCTACAACCAAACAACATGAAAGAAACAGTCAGTTTGCTTATCATACTGTGGCATGCATATTCAACACTGATACTGATTTCTGTATCACCTTTCTCTTACAGACAGTTTACTGCTTAGGATAGAGACCTGTCTTCTGCACTCCAAAAGCGGTGATGAAGATGTTGATGATGACGGTGAGAAACACCAGAACTGTGGCCACATTGTTTATTATGTCCAGCTTCCTCTGACTGGCCACGTCATTCAGGTTTTTACGTGCTGAAAAGGGAAGATTGTATGAAAAGAAATCACTAAATATAAATTATCCTTACAGGTTTTGTGTATAATGCATGATGGATTTCACTCTCACCCATGTGAACAAAGAGAGCCCCCGCGAGCACTTGGAAGAAGAGTGATGCACCGATGAGGACGATGACAGTGAGGTAGTACTTGAACTCGGGGCCCTGCTCCAGGACGGCTTTCAGCTGAGAGGCATTTGCCATCAGCAGCGCCACATCCAGCATGCTCTCTGCTACACTCTTCTTAGTGGCATAATGATTCATGTTGAGAGCTTCTGCAGGCTGAAAGAGAGAAATCATTTCAAATCATACATTTTAAATTAAATAGATTAAATTGTAGATTTAAAATTTAAATTAAATTTTAAATAAATTAAATTTTAGATTAAATTTTAAATGGCATTAAATGCACCTTTTATGGTATACATAAGTGTAGTTTCTGTTGACACAGGTGGGAAAGTGATGTGATGCATCTGTTGGGTCTATCATATAAAAGAATATTTTCAGACTCATGCATACTTATTTGAGATGCATTAATTCACTTACAGTGTGCTAGAATATTTTCAATGGAAGAAACCAAGAGTCCATCTACCCTCATCGTAAGAAGAAATATATGTGGTTTCCAGCAACATCTGTACTCTGTGAGATAAGATCCTTCAAAGCCGAATAGTTCTCAGTGCAAATGGAAAAAAGCTAAACAAACCCATTTAAATGTCAAAACTGCTGAGAATATTTTTTCTATAATTAATCCTATTTTTTCTTCCACTCTCTTCACTTCTTTTCTTCCATACACTCCAACCAAATTTATTAAAAAAAAAAAAAATTAAAATAAAAATCTACAATTTTCCACACATAAATTATTTCATACACAAAAATATAAGTATAAAAATACCTATTTATATAATTTACATAAAAAAAACATTCATAAAAACATTTAAACAGAATATAATCATATTTATAAGCTATAATATTGTAATTGCATAATTGTGCATAATGTAAATAACTCAAATTTAACTATATAAAAAGTCTTCTACATGAATGTTTGTTGTTGGCAATTTCCAACATAAAATGTATGACTTATTTTTGAAATGCACAAAACAATATGAATATTTGAGTTTGTCATGATAAATTAATGCATATGTATGTAACGTATGTAGAATTTACTGTAAAGTACTGAAAAGACTGAAACTGACAACCTAAATTACCTATTTATACCAATAGATGGCAGCATTTCACTATTAATATTTCAATCTGCAACTTACTTTATGTCGAAACAACCTGGGGGCGCTAGATATCCTTTATACTTTATCCATAGTAATTTATTATTATTATTATTATTATTATTATTATTATTATTATTATTATTATTATTATTATTGTTGTTGTTGTTGTTGTTGTTGTTGTGTTTTTTATAAATAATAATTATTAAAAAAAAAAGATAAATGATCTGTTGGTTCTAGGTATAGTATAATTTTTAGCGGATGTAAAAAAAAAATTTGGAATTGTGTAAATTTTATATGTATTTTGAAGCATGTATTTGTTATGTTTTGGTTAATTGTTTTACATTTTTAGGGTGACAATTTTACCATCAGTCCAGGGACTGCAGATGCAGAATAGCCTTCTGGATAATTCTGGCACATTGTACATTTATGTATTATTGATGTGCATTGTCCCTCTCAAATAAACCTGAAAAATAAATAAAATAAAATATAAATAAAAATAATAATTAAAATAATTTTTAAAAATGTATTAAAACTACTAAGACAGATCCAAAACTAAAAGCTGAAACTTTATAAATACTATATATACATATTTATTTAAAAAAAAAGAAAAAAAGAAAAGAAATTAAATAAAAATGACAAATGCATACAACAAAACCAGAAATAAAATCAATTCAAAATATTAAAGAACAAAAGGTATAAGTGTAATAATGATTCTAACATAACACTAAGCCAAACACCAAAAAAAAACTACATATGTGTACGTACAACCACACACACACATACATATATATACATATATATATACACATTTATAAATTAAATATATATATATTATTTCCATTTAGTTTGTTGAAGTACTAAAATAACTCAAATTAAATAAAACTAAAACTTAATTAAAAACCTATACAGACATAATAAAAAACTAATAAAATGACAAACATTACTCCAACTTTAACTAAAAGTAAAATAGATAACAAATACAAATCAAACTACATTAGTTAATCAGTAATCCTAAAAAATAACACTGAGCCAAACAGACATGCTAAAAAAAACAACAACTTACTTACACATAGTAAGAAATGGTTATAAAAAAACTGAAACAAGTGAAATAAGTAGTAGGAAAGAGGAGAAATAAAAAGCGATACTTATATCTTTTGCTGGTGTCCCTGCCCGGTGCGGTCGCACGGTAGAGTCGATGGTCTTTACCCTCTTCGGTCTTCCCACGACAGCCGCCACGGTAAACTAAGCTTTTTTATACTGTCTAACAAAATACTTATTGAATTCAGCTGGACACACTTTCCTTTTTATCACAACAAATGGCCAAGCAAGCGCACGACACTGACAAGGTACGCGATACAGTATGAGACCAAACGTGATTTCTATATATACTATAGGCCTATATAAACGAGATATATATATATATATATATATATATATATATATACGTTAGTATGTTACAGGAAGAAAAAAAAGACGTAGCCTACCTATATGTAGCCTACTTTGATGTCAAATATATAAAGAGTGATGTAACATGTTGATTTTTAGTTCTCGACCCCAATGCATCCAAATCCTTTTTTGCTCATATCATATTTCTTATCTATCCAGAGCCCTTGAAACCTTTCTACTAAATCTAAAAGTCAATCCAACATTTTTGCTTTTTTTTTTTTTGGTGTTTGATGTTGCTCTTAACATCCCATTATCACTGAATACAGTACCTGTTAGAGACATGTAGGTTGAGAGAGATTGCATCTACATACATGTGACCCTATAGATATAAAATCAATAGAGCTCAAGAATTTGTGCCAACATTCACTTTTGCCAGCAGACATCTTATCTACATCAGAACAACGTGTTCTGTTGTGCGTCTGCTGTCATTCACACTGTCCAAACATACATGTTTCATACATGTGATGTGACATAAGAAGAGCCTGTTTTGCAAAAAAACTGAATCCTCTCCACCAATCACGGCGCAGTAAAACTAAGACCAGGCAAGCGTCCAAATACCACACGCACAGGCTCACTGTTTTCCTTAATGATGGAGAACGTTTTCCTTTTTTCTTTTTAAAATAAACACCAGGGGAGAGGTCAGGAATATTTTACATGTGGGGCCCGTGTCGCTGGCCCACAGGAAGTCCACCTCCCCAGCCACTCATTGGCTGCTCTCACGTCCAATAGCAAATGGTAACGGGCGAGGAGGGTTCACTCAAATGAAAAACTGTTTTTGCTCCGTCTTCTTTTTACTCCTGTTTTCTGGGCAAACCACATCACACAACAAGTGCAGATACAGAGGAGGAGGGTCCATGTAAACATTCAAACCCCCCTATACTGCTCTGAAAACACCTCCTTCACCACAGAAAAGAGAAAAACACTCACACATATTTGACAAATATATACTGTATATACTGTATATTTGCATAAAAAAACATATAACAATAAAAATATCCTGTAAATGACACATAATAAAAATATTTTATGTATTTCATCTCAAGCTTTTCACTGACTGTTAAACTGTGGTAAAAATTGTAACAATACAGTTCTCGGTAATATTTCACACGTTTTGATGATGAGTTTTAAACATATTTAATATTAATAATAATATTAATTAATAATAGTTTTAAACATATATTTTATATTTTATGACAGATTTCCAATGTGTTAAAATTTAAAGTAATACAAATAAAAGATATGCATAAATGCATTTGAAAAAATAAGACAAATAAATGTTTTAATGTGACCTTCACATAACAAAAAGAAAATGGCTGAAATCTGTTAGTAATAAAAACCAACTAGAAAAGATTTTAGTTTTATATTTTATTATTTTCACTTTAGTAATTTTGTTGTATTTTTGTCCTAGTTTTGAGATGTTTTTTTTTTAGTAAATATGTTTCTGTATCTGTATAGTAAAAAAATCTAATTGTTAGTTTTAATTTATTTAGTTTTGCTTATTTTAGTACTTTAACTTAAAATGAATAAAAATTAGAAGTGTTGCCTTGGCAAATAGCTGAAATTAAATATTTTATTTTATTTTATTTTACAAGTAATGAAAATGTTTTTTTTTTTTTAATGGTTTCAGAAAATAACCTGGTGCATACAATGGAACTATATAGAAACATGCCAAAAATCACCTTATTAACCGCATAGAAATGAAAAATCTAGTTTTATTAATTATACTTTCTTATGAAACTCTTAAAAAAGAAAAAAAACACCAGCATCGACCCAGCAGATTTATGTTGTGGGAAACTGACCAACTCTCGTCATTCTTAGTTTAGCATTTTACTTAAGTATCATTTTGCAGTCAGGAAATGGTCAAATTGCCGGGCCGCTGGGTCAGATCCATCTCGCCCTCAATTTCCTTTCTTTCATCCATTCGTTTTCAAGTTATGAGCCACTCACCTTTTAAACCAGAACCACCATCCCATGAACTGAGAGTAAGTTCTGTTTACTTACAATGACATAATCCTGTTCATTAAAAATTAAAACAATGGAAGCATTCTAACAATGTTTTCCCCGAAGGCATTACTGGTTATGAAAGATTCTCATAAAAGCCCTTTCCTCTATACTGTGGTATAAGCAAAGGTCTTTCTGTCTCTATGGGATTCATGTTACGATGATAATATTGTGCCATTTTATGACTACAAGGCTTTTTTGCCATTCGGTGCTCTGACATGTTGGGATAACTTTAGAACCAGTTTATACGTTTCGGTTGATATGAAAGCTACTGAACTCACTAACCTGCAGCAACAGTGCAAAATTAGCCATTATTAAAGTGCTGACTTTACCATTTAGCCTTTAAACATCTATAAAACACAGACTTCCTTCCTGTTGGACACCCTGGCAATGTTTCCATGTGAGTTCATATGTATAGGGTGACCTTTGACCTCATATTTCTAGGCCCTAAATCTGAGCAATACAATATGAGCCTCTGAATGATTAATGTAAAGAAATGTCAAAATCAATCAACACGTGCAGATACATAAGAATATATCAGAACTTTAAGGCTCTCACTGCATTGCAACATTTGCCATCAATGTTGCTGCGGGGATCCGTGTAAACAGAGCCAGTAAAGATATATGTTATCTCAGAGCTTTCAGAGGTGAGCCAATCAGGACCAGGATGCATTGACGTCCTAACCAATTAGAGAGTGAATGGAGCTTTAGGAATGTGTTGACAGGTCAGTAGAGGCCCAGGGTATTCTGGGAATGTTAGATACCATAAACCTCAGTTCCCCAGCAACTGTAGGGGACAAAAAACACATGGAGTATTACAACATATTTGCTTAAGCATTACAAACATTTTAAGATGTTTCATAAAAATCTGAGAGAGTCAGTATTTTACATTTATATTGCCCTGTTCAAGTTTGTTTAGGCAGCCTTTGAAGTATTTGCCTTATTTGACAAATGATTTTATTGGAAAAATAAATGTAAGACTCAAGATGAGAAATGTGCAAGACTTAAAGTGCAGAATAAATGGAAAAAAAGGGAAGTGGAGATTTTTAACCTTAATTCTTGCTACAAATTACTTTGTTACCAGTAGGTGGCGACATGTGACTTGTTTTTATGAGTGAATCATTTGAATCATTAGTTTTTTTGTTCTTGAATCATCACCTGATTCGTTTCAACACATTGATTCATTCAGGAATGGAAATCGCATTTGTTGGTCACATACGTCATACGTCTCATTTTAGAAAAGCAAAAGAAATGAGAAAGAAGAAATGACAGTAATTTACACCTCTCATGTAAAAATGAGACAGCCTAGATGATGTGCTTTATGTTGCTGACAAATGTGACCTCCAGAGGGCACAGCCTTTGAAATTTGACATTTAAATGACTCATTTATGGGTGAGTCATTGAATTATTCACTCAACCATTATGTTCAACAACACAGATTCATTTAGGAACAAAACACCACTACTATGCATTTGTCTGGAGATGCTTAATGATTCATCCTGCTTTGTCTTTGTTTGGAACTGTTTTTGATAGTGGAGCAAAAATAGACAAACTAGTAATATTGTCTACAATAAAATTTCAATATTATCTTCTTGTTAACAGAAGCCTATATTGTAGTGTAGCATAGCTTCTTCGTTATGTAGTAATTGATTTACAAAAACACAGAAGGCCTTTTAGGTTTATCGCTTAAGTATACTAAAGTATAAATCTATGCCTGACCCTCAAGCTGTTGTTTATTCCCCCATTGAGAAAATAAGTGCTTGTGAGAGTGTTTAACAGACTACACATGGACGGTTTCGGTCTGTATAAACCAATAAAATGGGGCCTTTTATCACTGACAGCGTGTCTGCATTTGTGCAATAACAGATTTCTTTTCTATGTCTAAATGAAGTTATCCGTGGGGCGTATTGTGGGCTGTTTGGATCTGAAGAAGGTCACGCTATGTTTATGATGACAGTTGCTATAAACACTGGAATATCTTCACTTCATATCAAACAAGGGGAAAGTGGAGGCGGAGGGGATGTGATGGGACACGCCTCTTCCCCGCCCACTCAGCCTGCGGCAGCTGTCACACCTCATCAACCCTGTGACCTCATACTCATGCCATAACATTCACATGAGCACCAAAATTAATAAGTAATAATAAAATAAATATTTATAATACATAAATAGTGTTGATAATAACAAAATTATCTGTCTGTCTATCTATCTATCTATCTATCTATCTATCTATCTATCTATCTATATGATAACAAAATTATTATTATTAAATGAAATAAATACAAATAAATGCATATATAAAATAAACAAATATTGTTGTCATTATTTATTTATTTAGAATTACTTGTTTTAATTATAATTATTATTGTTAAAAATAAATAAATAAATACATAATTGTAACAACAACTATTATTAGTAGTAGTATCATCATCATTTATATATTTAATGTATGGATTTATTTTTCATTTGTTTATTTGTAATTACTTTTTTGTATATTTATTTATTTATTTAATGTGTGTATTTTTCATTTATTTTATTAATAATTAATTATTATCATTTTTAATTTAATTATTTTAATTTTAATAATTATTGATGTTATTGTAAATAAATAAAAAATAAATTATATATAAAATAAATAAATTACAACAACGTTATCATCAACATTTATGTATGCATTTATTTTTCATTTATTATTATTATTATTGTTTATTTATTTATTTTATGTGTATTTTAAATTTATTGTAGTCATAATTAACTGTTTTAATTTTTAATTTAGTCATTTTAATTTGAATAATTATTGCTGTTATTGTAAATAAATGAAAAAATAAATTATAACAACAACATTATCGTCATAATTTATGTATGCACTTATTTTCCATTTATTTATTTGATTATTATTATTATTATTATTATTATTATTATTTTGCTATTGATTAAAATATTTGATCAAAACAATTCAAATTCATACTTTCTAGAATATACAGTCAGGTCCATAAATATTGGGACATCGACACAATTCTAACATTTTTGGCTCTATACACCACCACAATGGATTTCAAATGAAACGAACAAGATGTGCTTTAACTGCAGACTGTCAGCTTTAATTTGAGGGTATTTACATCCAAATCAGGTGAACGGTGTAGGAATTACAACAGTTTGCATATGTGCCTCCCACTTGTTAAGGGACCAAAAGTAATGGGACAACTGGCTTCTCAGCTGTTCCATGGCCAGGTGTGTGTTATTCCCTCATTATCCCAATTACAATGAGCAGATAAAAGGTCCAGAGTTCATTTCAAGTGTGCTATTTGCATTTGGAATCTGTTGCTGTCAACTGTCAAGATGAGATCCAAGAGCTGTCACTATCAGTGAAGCAAGCCATCATTAGGCTGAAAAAACAAAACAAACCCATCAGAGAGATAGCAAAAACATTAGGCGTGGCCAAAACAACTGTTTGGAAGATTCTTAAAAAGAAGGAACGCACCGTTGAGCTCAGCAACACCAAAAGACCCGGAAGACCACGGAAAACAACTGTGGTGGATGACCGAAGAATTCTTTCCCTGGTGAAGAAAACACCCTTCACAACAGTTGGCCAGATCAAGAACACTCTCCAGGAGGCAGGTGTATGTGTGTCAAAGTCAACAATCAAGAGAAGACTTCACCAGAGTGAATACAGAGGGTTCACCACAAGATGTAAACCATTGGTGAGCCTCAAAAACAGGAAGGCTAGATTAGAGTTTGCCAAACGACTTCACAGTTCTGGAACAACATCCTATGGACAGATGAGACCAAGATCAACTTGTACCAGAGTGATGGGAAGAGAAGAGTATGGAGAAGGAAAGGAACTGCTCATGATCCTAAGCATACCACCTCATCAGTGAAGCATGGTGGTGGTGGGCATGTATGGCTACCAGTGGAACTGGTTCTCTTGTATTTATTGATGATGTGACTGCTGACAAAAGCAGCAGGATGAATTCTGAAGTGTTTCGGGCAATATTATCTGCTCATATTCAGCCCAATGCTTCAGAACTCATTGGACGGCGCTTCACAGTGCAGATGGACAATGACCCAAAGCATACTGCAAAAGCAACCAAAGAGTTTTTGAAGGGAAAGAAGTGGATTGTTATGCAATGGCCAAGTCAATCACCTGACTGAATCCGATTGAGCATGCATTTCACTTGCTGAAGACAAAACTAAAGGGAAAATGCCCCAAGAACAAGCAGGAACTGAAGACGGTTGCAGTAGAGGCCTGGCAGAGCATCACCAGGGATGAAACCCAGCGTCTGGTGATGTCTATGCGTTCCAGACTTCAGGCTGTAATTGACTGCAAAGGATTTGCAACCAAGTATTAAAAAGTGAAAGTTTGATTTATGATTATTATTCTGTCCCATTACTTTTGGTCCCTTAACAAGTGGGAGGCACATATGCAAACTGTTGTAATTCCTACACCGTTCACCTGATTTGGATGTAAATACCCTCAAATTAAAGCTGACAGTCTGCAGTTAAAGCACATCTTGTTTGTTTCATTTGAAATCCATTGTGGTGGTGTATAGAGCCAAAAATGTTAGAATTGTGTCGATGTCCCAATATTTATGGACCTGACTGTAGGTCTCTAAAACTACACTGTGAAATTGTAATAAACTATTTAAACTCACTGAGTAATTTGCTCACAAACAGATTGTCACCTGCGCTGACTTCCTGGCACTGTGACTCTCCAGTGTGTCGCTGCTGTTATTGTGTTCACATGGGAGGTTGGGAACCAATGTGCTGTTTTCACACAGGGGTTTGTGTATTAACTGTGTGGTTGACTTCATTTGAATTTGTCATGCAGATGTGGCTAAATAGAGGCTGAGAAAACGGCTGATTTAGATACAGAAATAGTGAATAGAAAAACCTTGGTTCTTCTTTTAAGGTGGTGGCTCACCAAATCCACTGCAGACCGCTCATGTTAGACACCACATGAGACATCTGTTGAAGTAAAACCCAGTTTCTTTTCTCTCTATCAGTGCATTCACACACACATGAAGGCAAATATTGGGTTTATCTACCCACAATACCCCTCACCCACTCTCTCTGACTGCAAACTGACTAGTGTCCTCCATTTTTCATGTCTGCAGGGGGTCTGATGTTGGAAATGTGT
Organism: Spinibarbus caldwelli; assembly: GCA_039654775.1. Lineage (NCBI taxonomy): Eukaryota > Metazoa > Chordata > Actinopteri > Cypriniformes > Cyprinidae > Spinibarbus > Spinibarbus caldwelli. Next base: position 6,486,293 of record CM077229.1, on the reverse strand, counting down.
TTTCTGTTAGACTGTGACTCTTTGTTTTCACTCATAACCTTTGGTGACGTCCTGCTTCTTGCCATCATGAAAGAATTGTAGCATTATAGATTTACTGTACCCATAGGAGAAAAGAACTTTCCTGTATTGAAACAGGAAATTGGGGCGAGATATAAAAAAGAACATGCCAACAGTTTGCATTTACATCACAGACTTCAACAGGATTTCCTATTTAACACTGGTAGACAGATATAGTTGGTATCAGAAGGAGGGACATGTAAAAACTGTACATTTTAAATGTGTATATCAGCTTCATTAACTTTTACGAATATGTATTAGCATAAATGACATTATAGAAGCTTTATCATCCACGGAACCTTTCAATATTCTTTATAGTCGAGAAAGGTTCTTTAAATTATTAAAATGTTCTTCACACTGTAAGAAAAACTTCTTTTAAGAACAGTTCACTGAAATGTTCTTTAGGGAACCAAAAATGTTTTTTCTATGGCACCAATGCCATAAAAAAAAAAGAAAAAAAGAGACCCCTTCCGAAACCTTTATTTTTAAAAGTGTGGTGTGAAGAACAATTTAAAAATCTAAAGAATATTTTTCCACTAAAAAAACCTTTTGTGGAACGGAAAGGTTTCATGGATGTTAAAGGTTCTTCTTGGAACCATCGAGTCCAATAAAGAACCTTTATTTTTAAGAATGTATTTACATTTCTGCTTTTAGGAGATATATTTGAGGCAAAGACACAAATGAGACCTCCGTGAGATGGAAAAGCAACCATCTTTTGGGTAGCATAAAACACACACACACACACACACTCTGTTTGGCAAAGTACAAGACTGTGCAAAGTCATAATGGAGCCCAAGTGAGACGCTGCTCTTAAAGAATTCATATTCATATCATCCCTGACCCTGTCATACCAATGTGTGAGGAGTTAGAGAACAGGAAATGTTTACTTGACACTCAAAGCTTCAGGATAAAATTCCTATACCTTTACTTTCCCATGAACCCATCAAACATTCTTTATATTTCCTGTAATGACACAAGGACGAGTAAATGATCAGATCCGGTGCCCTGGTGGGCTGTCATTGGAGTGACCACATGATGAGGGCGGTTTGGGAATGTGTCTGTGGATTTAACTATAGTTTGGGGGTAAAACTGTCCCCAGAAGAGCTAAATTTGACCAAAACTCTCTTTAGGGACATTCAGAGACGTCCCTTAATTGAAACTCACTAATAAACAGTTATTTATTCATGTTTGTCTAACATTAAAAAATGATAATTTTTTTTTTTTTTTTTTTTGTCATTATTACAGCAGCTTTACATAGAAACATATTGTTTAGATACATTGCATTGTTTGTATACATTTGCATTTTGCATTTTTTACATTTTGGGAATATGTGTGTTGACTTAACTATAGTTTTAGGCCAAAATTGCCCCTAAAAGTGAGCTTAAAAAATGCATTTTTTTTTATTTTTATTGGCATTGATGCTTGCATGAAGAACCTTTAACATCCATGGAACCTTTCAAGGTTCTTTAGATTATTAAAATGTTCTTCACACTAAGAAAAACAACTTCTTTTGACAACTGTTCACTGAAAGGTTCTTTGGGGAACCAAAAATGGTTCTTCTATGGCAACACTGCAAAAAAAGGTATGGTGTGAAGAAAAGTGAGCTATATAAAATAAAAAAAAAATGCAAAAAGGTTTTTTAAAAAAAACAAAAAACAAAAAAAAAAACATCACTCATTTTCTTTTTCTTTTTTTTATAACATTTTTGCATTTTGTGAAAGTGTGTGTGGACTTGCTTATAGTTTTAGGCTAAAATTGTCCTCAAAAGTGAGCTAAATCCGACCAAACCTCCCTCTGGGGACATTCAAGGACGTCCTCGATTGAAAATAAATTTTTATTATTTTTTTCATTTATTTAATTTTTTCCCAAACACTTTGGGGACATTTAGGGATGTCCTCAATTGAAAACCCACTTTTAAACAGTGAATTTTTTTAAGTTGCTATTTTTTCTAAGACTAAATAATGCAGTACGTTATTTTTTGTCATAATTATCACAGCAGCTTTACATAAAAACATTTCGTTCATAATTTGTTTATTATATTTTTGCATTTTTGTGAATGTGTATGTGGACTTGCCTATAGTTTTAGGCCAAAATTGTCCCTAAAAGTGAGCTAAATCTGACCAAACCTTCCTTTGGGGACATTCAGGGACGTCCTCAATTAAAACCTCACTTATAAACAGTGAATTTTTTTAATTTATGTTTTTTGTAATTTGTGTTCTGCTGGGTTTTATTGGGATACAGCGACACAGAGCTGGACAACTGGTGTGTCACTTCTATAAACTGGGTCATGATGTTCGGCGTTAACCCAGCAATGAAACACACACACTCATATAGTCTCCAAAAATTGTTTGAGAAATGACATGCAGAAGGCACAATAGCCCCACACACACACACACACACACACACACACACACACACAGTCGTCCTCTGTCCTTTGATAAAGAGTTTCCAGGCTCTCTGTCCTGGAAACAATAATAAAGAGAGAAAAGGGGAGACAGAACTGTAAATGGAGGAGTATAGGATGTGTGGAGCAGGTTCCTGAGCTCGGGGTGGAGGTCTGTGTTTGTCAGTTCAGTTTTCCAGCACCATCTTATCACCCTGTTTCACTCTCTAGTCTCCCCTCGTTTATTCTATATCTCCCCTGAGCTCTCTCTCTGTTGTCCCTCCCTATGAAAACATGACCTCAGACAAACAGGACTCCAGCAGACCGAGGCTCTGGCATGATGTAAACTCAGAAAAACTTCTGCCCACAGAAACATCTCACAAAGCTTGCCTGTGTGTCAGAGTAAATGAAAGAGATGTTAAGGAAAATTAATAAAATTAATGTAATTTCATTTCACTTAATTAAATATATAATTAAATATATATATGTTTTTATCCTATTTATTTGATTTTTATTTTGGATTTGTAGACTATGTGTTGTAGCTTAGAACATGAAAATATATTAGGTGGCTTAATTTAATTTTAGTGTATTTAATGTAAAATTGTATTTAATTTAATGTAGGTTTATTTAAAGTAAATACATTTAATTTAACATTTTTAATTACTCTTTTGTTTTAATTAATCTTTTTTTATTTCACTTTATCAAATATATTCATTACATTTAAATATTCATTAAATAAACAATATTTTATTTTGGGATTTTCCTCCATTAATTTAGTAATAATGCGTGTAAAACAAAGATTAGCTATATATATATATATATATATATATATATATATATATATATATATATATATATATATATATATATATATATATATATGTTAATTAATTACAGTATTCATAAATTTATTTATTAAATTTAAATATTCATTAAATATATATGTTTTATTTTATTTTATTTTAAAAACCTTGGCTGTACCATGGCATTAACTTTTCTTTTTATTTAATTTATTCCTTTTTCATACACTTTTAAATCAATAATGTATCTCAGTAACTGGAAGTAGTCCAAACACATGCCCACACATTTGACATTTCTCTGATAAACCCATATTCCTCTATTACCCTATGCCAAATCTTCTATGATTGATTTGAACTGTATCCAATGATACATATTTGTATTCCCATCCTAGCAACAAGCCATAAGATAAAACTGCGCATTTTGCACTGAGACCAACTCATTTTCCCCAATTGTGAACAATTTCCACGATTCTCTCATTACCATCACTGGCCTGTAATCATAAAAGAGGGCAACAGATATTTTCAAAGGAATTTATAGCGCATTCAAAATGATAGATGATTATACTGCAAGCATTTTGCTCTGTCAGACTGACCTCGAAGTCCCTCAGATTTATACATGGCATTACTGTATGATTATAGCAGTGCTCTTTAATTGTGTCTTAACACACTGTAAAGTTAGAGGATGTGTGAATGTGTGTGTATGGAGGGGTGCGGTTAGGATAGTGTTGGTATGGGCAGGGCAGGGCATCGAAATGGCCTGGATTGGGCAGCTGCAGCTTTGGAAAGCACCGAAACGGCTGACAGCTTTAGTCATGGCTGCTGTAGTCACATGAGCTGGAATGTCTTTCAAACTGAATACAGTTCAAACTGCTGGAAACACGAGTGCAAATTCCTGCTCTGCTGGTCAGTGAGTTAACAAACAGCTAGAGGGAGACAGGCCTTTCTCTCTGTGTGTGTGTGTGTGTGTAGAAGCATCATGGGAGTTATGGCCCCCGGCACAAAGCACTGGTGTCATATTACAGTGGAACGTCCAGTTTGTCAAATCACTGCTGAAAAACGCATTAGGTTTTATTATCTGCATGTGTGTGTGTGCTGAGAAGAATCTCTCGGGCAGACTGACTTCAGATTTATGTGGCTGTGATGACTCATCCCGCTCTGAAGGCCATGTAGTGTCTGAGATACTTCCACTGGGGTGTTCATGGTCTCATGCAGGACCAACTTTGTCCTGCAGGGGAACAAGCAGCTCAATAAAACTGTTCAGAGAGGGACAAACCGCTCAGAGCAAAATTGCATTGGCCTTTCATTTATGTTTCACTAAAGTGATAATTTAGTTTCAGATGTTGCTTTAAAAAAAATGTTTTCCACCCAATGCTTTTCTGTCATCACTCTACTGTCTTATCCTAATAAAAGGCATTAAAAGCCCATAAAAATAACTTTAAAACAACAAAAAGTTACGTAAAAATAAAAAGTAAAATACAAATAAAAATGCACATAATATTAATAGTAAAAGGTATTATTATTATTAAAAATTTGTATTAATTAATTTGTATTAATATTTGTCATATTAATTTTAATTACATCATTTCTTATTGTATATATGTTTATAAATTGATGAGAATTTTTTTATTGTTATTTTATTCATTTTTATTGTTATTCACATATTAATTGTCACGTGCATATATACATTATAAATATATATATACATCAGTGTTATTTCAGTTTTATTGATATACTATTATATTTTTTAATATTTTAAATTAGATTTTATTTTTATATGTTCTGTTTTCATTTTAATTTTAGTTAGTTTTAGTAAATTAACTGTGCGTTTTTGTCATTTTTATTTATTTATTTATTTTTAGTGCCTACCTTATGTTTTTTTTTTTATAAAATACGTCTACTGTATGCCATATATTTCTATTTAATGGTTTTAGGTCATTTCGCTTAAGTATTTACTGTAAGTTAAACTAATTGAAAATGATAAATGTTACCTTGGTAACTAGCTGATTTATATATATATATATATATATATATATTTCAAGTAATGATTTTTTTTTACTATAACAACCCTAATATACAGTACATGGCAAACATTTTTTTTTTTTGATGAGAAATGTTGATTTTTCTCTAAAAATGCAAATAAACTCAAAATAAAAAAATTACAGTTGCACTTACAATATTAATATTAATATATATTTTCTTCAAAAAAAGTACTGTATTTTTTTGCCATATAAACTTTAAATACCTACTTGTATATTTTCTCTCTAAGGGCATATAGCGTGAGAATGTAAGATGTAATTTGCAATAGCACTTTTCATGTGTTTATCTTTAAAATATCAAAAAATGTGATTCTTAGCAGGCGTGGAAAGTACATTCTGTTTATGAAAATACAACAAAGCAGCAATTCCTTTGTGAAAGTCAAAAACAGAACATTTCAGTGGCAAACAAACAGTTCAAAGATGTGAAGAAGAATAGAAATGTTTTTGTGCATTTGCGTGCGCACATCAATCAGAGAGACAGGAAAGTCTCTGAAGAAGTCGAACAGCCGACAAAAACAATCTCAGAATACATCAAACGTCTCTACTTGCATCACTTCTACTGACAACAGGATGGACAGATGCCAAACAGTGACAAACTCATGTATACTGAATACACCGAACAGTCTCTTATTACATAAGCATCCGAGTTTCACGTTTGTTTGTGTATTCATCTGGGAAATTCGCTCCAGTCGGATGAAGCACATGGAAACCCAAGGTCATGACATCTAATTTCTTGATACCACAAAAAAGGTGGCGTAACACACAAGGTTGCAGCATGAAAACACTCTTGAATTGGTTTACAAAGCATTGCTTTGTGGTCCAGAGTCTCAAATTATCCAAGTGCTGCCTGTTGACCACAACACATCCTCAATGAAAAGATTTCACACCTTCCATGCTGCTTTAAAACCCACAAACAACTCACTGTGCCTTACACGCACACGGAAAAGCTGGATTCAATCAGTACATCATTAAAGCAGCTGGACTCTAGACGAATAGGCTGCTGGGTCGCTGTCGGTGTCATATGGGACTAACCAATGACTGGTATTAAATCCCCACCCATATTATATTAGTGTGAAACAGGCCAACAGCATGTTTAACAGACATGCTTCTCATACCAGAGTATGAGTTACTCTTTGTGGCTGAAGGACGCAGGTTAATGCACAGGCTAGCATGTTCTAAAGTGAAAACACATTGTTCGAGAGTCTGTAGGAAGATACTTCCAGAGGGAAAAGATATATAACAGGAAATGGTTATATAATCTACTACATATGCTTATATATATATATATATATATATATATATATATAATCTGTCATGAGAATCATAATATAATATAATATAACATAATTTATGATATACATTTTTGAAGTATTTCTTAAATTTTTTTTGTCAATTAAAATTTTTTATTTTTAAGCAAATTTAATTTCTATAAAATCAATTTTGTATAGAAAATTTATTTTGTTTGTTAAAAATGTATATTTTGAAGTAAATTTAATATATTTAATATTTCTAAATTTCAATATATACACACACACATTAAATTTGCTTAAATTATACATTTTTAATTAACAAAAAATGTTATTTTATATATATAATGTTATATAAAATATATATATATATATATATATATATATATAAATAATAACATTATTTATATTTATTTATTTATATATATATATATATATATATATATCGTTATCCTGTGTTTATAAGCCCAGTCCGTTCAGTTAGTGTTGGTCGGGTCTACCAGTGATGTCCGTGTGTCATTCCTCGTTCCTAGTGTGGATTTACCCTGTGTGTTGGATTGAATTAAAGGCTGTTTTGTTTATCCACGGCTCCTTCGTTCCTTCCGGCAGCGAAACGTGACAGAAGACCCGACCAAAAAGATGACTGCAGCTGAGGACGCGCTGTAGGGTTTGCGGCAGGGTGGTCTGGGGTTGGAGCGATATGTGGAGGATTTTCTCAAGCTCTCTAACCGGGCGAGCTGGTACAACGCCGTGCTCTGTGCGTGCTTCCTGCTGGGGTTGAATGACAAGACGATCCGCTGCGATCTTCCCGATTGTGATTTCCCCCTGATTGAGCTGATTAATCTCGTCCTTTTCTTAAATGGTTCCGACTTCGAAGTTAAGGAAGTCAAAGAACATTCCAAGCCTCGTCGTCCAGCTCCCGCTGGAACGCGCCGCGTCTCCCCAGCTCACCCCACGCCGAGAACCCCCACATACCTCTCCAACGGCTCCTACCACCTGCCCAACCCTAAATACCCCAGTATCCTCCAAAGCTCCACCCTCATCCTCAGCCCAGAATGGCCGGCCGCTCCGAAGTCAAGCCTGCCGGCCGCTCCAAAGTCAAGTCCGCCGGCCGCTCCGAAGTCAAGCCTGCCAGCCGCAGCTCACTAAAGCCCGCCGGCCGCTCCGAAGTCAAGTCTGCCGACCACTCCAAAGTCAAGTCCGCCGGCCGCTCCGAAGTCAAGCCTGCCAGCCGCAGCTCACTAAAGCCCGCCGGCCGCTCCGAAGTCAAGCCTGCCGACCACTCCAAAGTCAAGTCCGCCGGCCGCTCCGAAGTCAAGCCTGCCGACCACTCCAAAGTCAAGTCCGCCGGCCACTCCGAAGTCAAGCCTGCTGGCCGCGGCTCACTCAAGCCTGCCGACCGCTCCGAAATCAAGCCTGCCAGCCGCCGCAACTTCAGCCCCTGAGTTCGGTCCCGAGCCCGCTCCTCAAAAACGCCCTCCAGAGCCCCGCTCCTCGAAAGCGCCCTCCAGATCCCGCTCCTCGAAAGCGCCCTCCAGAGCTCGCTCCAGTGTTGGCTCCAGCCCCAGAGCTCGCTTCAGGGCCGGCTCCAGCCCCTGACCAGAGTCAAGAGATGGCTCTAGCCCCTGACCAGAGTCGAGAGATGGCTCTAGCCCCTGACCAGAGCCGAGAGATGGCTTTAGTCCCAGTTCCAGAGTTAAGCCCCGAGAGGGCTCATGTCTCCACGTCCAGCCCAGTGAGGGCTCCCATTCCCACGTCCAGCCATGAAAGCTTTAGTCCCAGTTTAGTCCTGTGTGTTGGATTGAATTAAAGACTGTTTTGTTTATCCACGGCTCCTTCGTTCCTTCTGGCAGCGAAACGTGACAATTATATATATTATAAAGAAATTATATAAATGCATATGTATTTCTATATATTATATTATTTTTGGATATATTAAATGAAATTAGCTTTTATTTGATTTTTTAAAATGCTGTACAAAAGAAATTATATGAATGTATATGCACAGTAGAAAAAGTAAAATAAATGCAAAATAAATATATAAAATAAATATAATTCATGCAAGATTATATGTTAGTTGCATTTAATTATTTGCCATTTTTCCTCCTGCTGTCCTAAAACCTGCCAGAACAATTACGTATATATACATATATAACAGATCCCTGGTAAATATTCAGTGTTCATATTTACATTATCTTTATCTATATTTTATTTTTGCAGGGTCTATATTTCTGCCGAATCGTTTGCCATCTTGGACAAATATTTTCACTGAGTGTGTCGCAATGCATTCTGGGACTGTCTTCTCTGTGAAGGCCACATGCAATGCTTCTTTAGAATCGAGGTATCTTAGAAGGCAACATGATGTTTCTGCCTACTCTGTGGAAAATCCTTCATGTCAGGGGGGCACACATGATTCCCAAAGAATCTAATTTGGAAGCAGAAGGCATGACCCCAGAAAACCCCACATGTTTAGCTTTCACATGTGACATCTCAGCATGAGACTCTGCTCCAGGGCTTTCCTGCCTTTCATCAAGGACCGCCCACTGGTTTGTCCCACTAAAAAACAGTATTTCCTTCCCTCCTTCTCTTAGAGAAGCACTGTCGAGGAAGAAAAGCAGACATGTGACTGGATAAAGTAACTTAAACTGACAGCTGACCCATGAATGATCAATCATGCTGTCAGTGACAAGCCATGTTCAAACATTTAGTCAGCAGTGCCATGTGTGTGTCCTACACCAGCGAAGCCAGCTATATGAAAACAACTGGAACAAAGTGTGACTGCTGATGTCAGGAGATCTAGTGGCCCCAAAACTATCTGAATCTCAAAACTGTCTGAATTGCATCACAAGTGGCATTTGAAAAGTTCAGGTGTTCATCATATTTACTATAGACACGTTTCCCTAATGTTTGACACCCATAAAGTATCAAAATACATCATTTTGATTTTATTTTAAATATTTTTGTTAAAAATACAGTAAAAATCTGTAATATTTTTACAGTTTTCTATTTAAATATATTTTAAAATTACATTTATTTCTGTGATGCAAAGCTGAATTTTTAGCATCATTACTCCTGTCTTCAGTGTCACACAAACCTTCAGAAATCATTCTAACATGCTATTTGGGTGCTAATTTCTTATTATTAACAAAGAAAACAGTTGAGCTGCTTAATATTTTTGTGGAAACTGTGATACATTTTTTTCAGGATTCCTAGTTCAAAAAAGTTCACATTTTTAAACTGAAAGTTTAACAACATTTATTTTATTTTATTTTACTTATTTTATTTGAAATTTCTATTTTTGTTACAATGTATAAGTGTAAAAGTCATGTTTGATCAATTTAATGTGTCCTTGCTCAATAAAAGTAGTTGTAATATGTTATATTAAAATTATATTATATTATATTATATTATACATTTACATTTATGCATTTAGCAAACGCTTTTATCCAAAGCGATTTACATTTGCATTCAAGTTACAGTTTTTTTTTTTTTTTTTTACATTTTATCAGGTCTTGTATATATTATATTATATTATATTATATTATATTATATTATATTATATTATATTTGATCTTGCTTTGACATTTATAAATTTTCAAGTGTAAAAATTTTTTAAAGATCACTGCATATAAGAGGGCTTATAACGCATAGATCCATTGAATTGTGTGTAATGTCAAACCCACAAAGTAATAATCATGTTGTCACTGGGACACTAAATCACAAAGATCAAGGTGTTCCTCTTCAGGAACTCGAGCTGCGTCCGGAGACGCTTTGGGGAACGTCATGAGTGTGAGCGGCTCTGAATATCGTGTGTAATCAGTCCAAATGATGGGCAAGGCGTCACCGGCGGGGTGACGTAATGACCAGCTGGTATAAAAGCACATGCGGTGAAACCGGCGTCAGCTTTTTGTCATTCAGCAAAAGCGCTCTGTATGTGTTTGTTCAAACTCTTTGTTGTGAATCTTATTTAGTGTTGTCTGTCCTGCCACTTTTAAGCTCCACATAAGGTCGATTGTATCCTTTGCATGCTGTGTGCACTGAAGTATTTCCTCCCAGACCTGAGAGATCGCCATGTGTTGGTGCGCACCGACAACACATCAGTGGTCGCCTATATCAACCACCAAGGAGGTCTGTGCTCGCGCCCCCTGTACAGACTGGCGCGCCAGATCCTTGTTTTTACAAGGTTGTTGAGGTTGTTGAGACCATACTCCAATCAAGAGCTCCCTCGACGAGGAAACTGTACGCCTTGAAGTGGAAGCTTTTCACTTCTTGCTGCGGAGACCGCCAGCTCGACCCAGTTAACTGCCCGATTGGTACAGTTCTGGAGTTCCTGCAGGCCCAACTCTCCGCAGGGTTGACCCACTCCACCTTGAAGGTTTTGTGGTGGCAATATCGGCCTATCACGCCTCTCTTGGTGGACAGTCAGTGGGCAGAAACCCCTTGGTTACACGTTTCCTCCACGGTGCGCTGAGGCTGAGGCCTCCAGTACGTCCCGTGTACCACGGTCAGTCGTGCTGCAGGCCTTCTGTCCTCCTGACCAGCAGAAGCACAACTGTACAATTGCGAGCACTGGATGCATACGTCCACAGAGCTGCCATGTGGACAAAGTCGGACCAATTGCTAGTTTGCTACGGTCCCCCTAGAGAGGTCTGCCAGCTACGTAGCAGACCCTCAGCCGGTGGATAGTGGATGCCATCAAAACTGCTTAAGAGTTCTCTCAGTTCCCCTCGCCGACGGGAGTCAGAGCTTCTTCTACCCTAAGTGTAGCGGCCATTCCAAGGCCTTTCTTGCAGGTGTCCTAATACAGGACATCTGAAACGCTGTGGGATGGTCCACGCCTCTGACCTTCGTCAGGTTGTTGGCCTCGATATGGGCCACTTCAGGCTCTTCCGTTCTCTCGCCCTCATTGTGCTCCTGAGGGATACACACAGGGCAGGGACTTGGAAGTCTGGCGACATGGGCATCTCGTTTCGCCAAAGCGTCTCCAGACGCAGCTCGAGTTCCTGAAGAGGAATGCCTCTAGGTTATGTATGTAACCCTGTTTCCTTGAAGGAACGAGACGCTGCGTCTCGGTGCCACACTTCTTGCATCCCTGCCAGCGTTTTGCTTCATTCCTAGAAGCTGACGCCGGTTTCACCGCATGTGCTTTTATACCAACTGGTCATTACGTCACCCCGCCCCGTGACACCTTGCCCATCATTTGGACTGATTACACATGATATTCAGAGCCGCTCACACTCATGACGTTCCCCAAAGCGTCTCCGGACGCAGCGTCTCGTTCCTTCGAGGAACCAGGGTTACATACGTAACCTGAGACGTTTTCATCACAGACGTGACACTATCGCAACCTTCGGTTAGACATTATTCACTCATATGGCTGTAGTGTCAGTCGATAACTTTAAACAAACATTCTCTAGAGACACGGCAACAGCAGAACCCTGCCAGTTTCAATTTTCTTTCAGTTGTTACTTTTTAACCATTCTATCAAAGAGCTTATCGTGTCTGCGGGTTGCTCACGGGCCGGTGCAACATGTTGCGTGTCCTCTGTAAGATCTCTGTCCGAGAGGCCCCTGTGAAAGTGGCCCCATTCCCCCATCCCACAGGTGAAGGGATATGCACATTCTGATAGCTCTGACCCCCGAAGACCCCATCAGCCTTGAATCCAGAGCACATCGCGACCTGTTGGGTCATAGTGCCAACGTATATACTGCATATGCATCACTTCACTGACATACACTAAAAAATTCCCACTACTGTGGGTGTTTTAAAGATGAAAAATGTGAAAACTTCTGACTCGGTTAAGTTTGTCAGTCAGCGAGGGTCTGATTTGATTCCAGTGGTATGAAAAATTGGCTCACTTGGAGGAGGGAAGCTCTTGAGAAAAGACGTGAATGACAGACTGAGCAGGGTGAAAACTATTAGCTTGCATTATCTGACACTAGACTATCAGTATAAGAGTAAGATACACAAAACCATACAAATCATGCAGATATATAACGACATTTACTCTAAAGTGTAAATATTTCTTCCTTCTCTCTTTTTAATTTAAAAAAGGATAAGCATGCATGCTTCGTATAAGCATAACAGTAATGTCGATCACACAAAAAGGCAACTACACTAACTCAAATGCATTAATGTGTAAATATTTGACCATTTTCATCCTTCATCCAAAAACTGGAAAATCTGTAAAAAGTCTTTGTATTACAGTTTTTCATCATATATAGTAAGGGACTAACCATTAATCAATTAACAGGTTTTTATTGTAGCTTTTACTGTTAAAATTACAATCAATTTGTACAGTGTTTACAAACTCTCCCAGAGTTTTTGTGAGTAAATTCCTAGAACGGATGGGTTTGACAATGTCCAGACTCAAATGACCTAACGCTTACATGGGAGGCTTTTCCAGTCCATTTTATTACTGGTAATTGGACAATTCACTAACTATTTCTTACTTTACAAGATCCATTGTGCTTGTCATAATATACAGTAAAGTACAAAAGATATTATTCAACAAGCCTTTTTCTGGAAACCGTGAAATTGAAAGGGGAAAACCCATCATTTCTCCTACTAGATGTCTTGATAAAAACAATGGGGATTTTGTGTTCATCTACACAGAAACTATGTAGACATCTGCATCCAACTGTCACCACAGTGACCAAACATCAAGCCGACAGATGACTGTAACCAGAGGAGGAGAGTTAAACATTAAACACTGTGTTATTATTATAGCAAACAAACCTAATTACCAATAACCCTGTTTAATGCACTTACATAACACATGTTTGGCCTTCAGTGTAAACCTCATGACCTCATGCCCTCATGTTAAGCTTCAAAATCACCAAAGCTGCTGCAAAATTTAAAAAAAAAAAAATCACATTTGTGTCTCATCATGTGAGTGCACTTAAATTTTTACAGGACCCCTTCATATATGACAGCATAATTGTGCAAATCTGTGTTTCATCCACATCTGGAAACACTTAAATCTCCCAGCATTCCTGGATGCATTAGAGTATTAGCTGTTATTGTTACTGCAACAGCAGCACTGCATCATGGGACACGATCCAGGCCTGCAGGCCAGACAGATCTATACGTTGCTTGGATTTCCATGGAAGTTCAATATAAATTCCAAACGCACCCTTCTGAGACACTCCCAGTCACGAAAGAAAAAAGCACAAAATGACACAAAGTTGAAGGAAATGCATTCAGAATGTGACTGTGTTGCCTTGTGTGACACTAGTGTGAGAGATGTCAGATCAGGTGCTACTGCCCACTAGAGAGCTTGGATGAAGTGGCACCAAGGTGCCATCAGCTCAAAGAGTAGCCAATTCCCAGAAATGCCAGTCATCATGCTGTACTTCACAAAGACACTCCAAATGTTTCAGCGGAGAATACAAGAAAAGACTAGAGAGAATCTCAAGAAAGAATTAGATATAAATTGCACTGGCAAAGAAAAACAGCCTGAAGTTAGGCCGAAATCTCTAAACCAAAGAAAGACGAAGCATAACTTTCATGTAAGTGACATGATTTTTTTCACCCCTAGGGTAATACTGAGTAATATCTTTTATCTCATACCAGTAATGCACATATCCGAGGTCAGATGACCCCTTTAAACCATTTTACATCCGTTGAACCCCCATGACCCCTGTTTTAATCAGTGCATTATCTGGCAATCATTTTCACAGGGATCAACATGCTCTGTAATATCATATAGTACTCCAACTGCCCTGCCTGTAAGCGCTGTGTAATCCTGAGGAAATGGGATCCTAAACTCACTGTCAGGACTGTGGATTAGGTTGGAGACCCGGTGAGCCGCGCTTCTCGGACACATGATGGTGTGTCGTACTGCTGAAAGTGACCGCACTGAGACCTTAGTTTCATAACTAAGTTCTGTCTTTGCTGCTCTGGCCATGGGTTATTAAAGTTAATAATATAATGTCGTTAAAAAATTAACAAGTCAGCAGATATGATATTTACTGGCACATACTTAGCAAGATGGATGTGAGGCATGTGAAGAGCAAGGACAGACCTGTGACAAACAAATCCTGGCGGAATTTGTCCCTAGGAAGTGGAATTTAATATGTGCCACTAATAATAGACTTTTTCACGTCTGAAAAAGTCATTGAATAAAACCTTAGAGGGAAAGTTCACTGCAGAATGCAAAAGAACTCTATTGTTCAAAAGTTGGATCAGTATTTATTATTTTTTAAAAAGAAATGAATACTTTTATTGAGCAAGGATGCATTAAATTGATCAGAAGTGACAGTTAAGGCATTTATAAAGTTACAAAAGATTTCTATTTCATTCTGTTTCATTCATCAAAGACTCCTGAAAAAAGTGTCACAGTTTCCAGAAAAATATGAAGCAGCACAACTGTTTTTATAATAATAATAATAATAATAATAATAATAATAATAATAATAATAATAATAATAATAATAATGTTTTTAAGCACCAAATCTGCATATTAGAATGATTTCTGAAGGATCATGTGACACTGAAGACTGGAGTAATGATGCTGAAAATTCAGCTTTACATCACAGGAATAAATTTCATTTTAAAATAGATCAAAATAGGAAACAATTATTTAAAATTGTAATAATATTCCAAAACAGTACCATTTTAACAGCATTTTTCATCTAATAAATGCAGCCTTGGTGAGCATAAGACACTTCTTAATAAAAAAAATAAATAAATAAAAAAAAACTTACTGACCTCAAACTTATGAATGGTAGTGTATTTTAAAAAAAAACAAAACAAAAAAAAAAAAAACAATATGAACCCATCGGCATTCGCTCTATGAACAAAAAGCACTACAGTTTTTTTTCTTCACAATAATTTCTTTTGTAATGATTTTTGGGTAAGTAAATTACAGAAGACAGATTTTTCATTTTTGGGTGAACTGTCCATTTAAGAAAAAAAAAAAAAAAATGAGTACCTGTAAACTCCAAACTGTATTTTATTCCTAAATTAAAACTATTTTGGTTTAAAACCTCTTAGAAATCCTAAAAGAAACAATTCAGAATTGTTTGCTTGTTTCAGTCATCTGAGATTATGAGCCATCTAAAAATATCACAATGCCAGAAATAGAAACTTTTTCAGAATTGTGCTTCAAGAGACTCATTTTTACCGAGCATAGCATATATACAATTCCCAGCTTTCACCGGTGTTGTAATTCTCTCCCTGAGAAGCCATGGCTGTCAGAGGTTTGCGACAATCCTCCTGACCCCAGTAATAGTCTGGTAAGTGCATGTTGTGTTGATCTTCAGGTACATTAAAAGGTTCAGGTTCAGTCTTTGCAGTCCATCACTAATTGATATTTGATGGATTCTTTGAGTGATGCTCAGCTTCAGAAGAGAGAGAACTACATGATCACCTTCCTCTAAATACACAGAACATTCTGCACCCCGATGTGAGGACGGAGCAGGACAGAGAAAAATAAGGAATGCCATGTCGCAGCCCCTAAAGAAATACCAATGGCTTCTAGGCGTCTCAGCGTACCTGTAGATCTGTACGTCCTCTTGCTGCTGGCATGGCTGAGTCCCAGACGACTGTCGCTGGTGCTGAATGGCTGAACCAGAGTCGAGATACGCTCGGAGTTCCTCAGAAAGGGAAAGTGGGAATGTTGGTAAAAGCTTTTGAAGAAATTCATGGCACACAGCAAGGACAGCCGTCCAGGCAAACAAGTGTGTTATTCATTCTTTTTTTTTAATTCCAGCCCACTCCAACCCACTGGACTAGGTCACAACAAAACTGAGCACTCCTTTGTAAACAGTAAACCAGTCAAATACACTATATCCAATGTAATCACAGTCTGCAAAGAGAAGAAAGACTAGATTTGGTCTGTTTCTTGTTCAAGTGCCCAGGCAGTATAATTAGACTCAAATTCCCCCATCCAGTAAAAGGCTACATTCAGAGCTCATTCACTCACCCAACACTTAAAATGCAACATTTTGATATTTTTATAAATGTGTGGCCAATATGTGGCCAGTGGTCTAATATAAAGCACACAAAAAGACTGAATTGGGAACACAGGCAAACAGTGATAACTTCAAAGATGTGTCTAATGTTTTCAGAGTTAAAATACCTTCTCCTGCTAGTTTAATATGCAGAGGCTACTTTAAGTAAGCTAGGCTGATTTTTCCAAAAGAGTGCAAACACAGACTATTTCAATATTGCTCTATTTGTTTGAATGGTCTGACATGTCAACTTCTGGCTCAACCAATGGCATGAGTTTGGGGTATAAAATGCCTTTTTGGCTGGACAATGGCAGACATTTTTAAGAAATCTTGTTGAAAAAATGGTTATTTTTACAATTAGTTGTGCATAAATGACACACTTCAGCTTTAAAGGGATAGCTAAGTTATGTCATCATTTACTCACCCTCCTGTCATTCTTAAAAGTCTTAAAAAAGACAAAAAAAAAAAAATTCCAAAAATATTTCAAAAGTAGACCATAAGGCACTTGTGTTATATTGTAATATAAGTCAGTCAGTTGGATCAGTCTCATTTCTATTGAATCAACCAATTCATTGAAAAGATAAAATAATATTTTGTTCATTAATTGGATATTGGAGCAGTTGATATGACTTGGACGAGTCATACTGTTATACTGTCATATAGTTATACTGAACTGATTCACTGAAAAGATCTGATTCAAAAGAATGATTTGTTCATGAATTGGACACTGCTACTTCTCTCATGAACAGATCATGGATATAGGGTGGATGTAAAGACTTTTTTGTGAACAGTGACTTAAATTTTAGTTTGTTCTTCATAAAAATGGCTTCAGAAAACTTAGAATATTAGTATATAATTTTGAAGCTGCACATACTCATTCACTTTCATTATATAAATCATCATATGAGTTTGGAACAACATGAGACTGAGCATTTTTTTGGTGAACTATCCCTTCAAGAAATAAGCACATAATCCTCATAACCCAGATTAGATTGAAATATTTTTTTTTAAATCAATGTCTCCTGGTAACAGTAAATATCTTATGTCATACAAAAATATAAGAGGAAATCTTATCTAGTGCCTGGACAGCTAATTTTAGCTGTGAGCAAGTTTAGAATAATTTTTCTTTCACATATCCTTGACATTTATAATAGGAGGGTGGGACTGGCTCTCCACAAAAACCAAAGTTTGACTCAGTAAACCTAAACTACTGACTTTTCTGAATCTATTACGACCATCGGTGTCGTAATGCTGCAGACGTTTAGGTGTGACCGCATATTGTGTGATTAAAACACAATATTATGCATATTGCATTACAAACCATCATACACAAACCAGCACACCACAGCGGTCTGACACACATTGCTCAGTATCAGCCGTGTGGTGTTACGAGACACTTTCTTTTGACAATGTGGCCTTGGGATGCTCTCACATATTAGATAGCAGTGAGCATTTGGATAAAGCGTGTCCGGTATTAAAGCATGAAATGGATATTTTCATCCAAGACGGCAGTGACCTGCTTGTTTTATTGTTAGCAATTATCCGAGCGAGGCACATAGCGTCCCATTATGCAGTCGCAATAGTGATTTAACTCACAAAGTCACAAGAGAGAATAATAATTGCTGTAATTACAGACACAGAGATCATTGGCTAAAGAAAAGCATCAAACGAAGCAGATATTTCTGAAAGGTAAAGGCCTAGAGCTGAAGAACAGCCTCCATTAAGGGTGTGGGTTGACAGAGGGTTCTTTCAACTGCACTGCCCCGAAGCAGGTATGTTAAACATGCCTGTGTTTGCCGAGGTTCAGGCCTCACTAACGTCTTGTGAGAAGGTGATAGATTGATGTAGAGACATTTTTGCCCTCTGAATCGAAGGTTCACTCAACAGTGCCATCATCCAGAGCTTCAACCCAAAAATTTTAATTTCTTACTCAGCCCATCCAAGATGAAGATGAGTTTGTTTCTTCATCAGAACAGATTTGGAGAAATGTAGAATTACATCACTTGCTCACCAATGGATCCTCTGCAGTGAATGGGTGCCATCAAAATGAGAGTCCAAACAGCTGATAAAAACATCACAATAATCCACAAGTAATCCACACAACTCCATTACATTAACATCTTCTGAAGTAAAAAACGGCAAGTTTTTGCTTGTAAACAGTGCTTGATCTGTGCTTATTTCTCTCCTGATTCAGAGTAGACAATTTTTAAAAGTTAAAAATGTTTTAATAATGGATTTGTTTCTTACAAACATGCAACTTTTCAGTTGACAAGACATCAATTGATGGACTGGAGTGGTGTGGATAACTTGTGGATTATTGTGATGCTTTTATCAGCTGTTTGGACTCTCATTCTGACGGCACCCATTCACTGCAGAGGATCCAGTGGTGAGCAAGCGCTATTGCTAAATTTGTCCAAATCTGTTCTGATGAAGAAACAAAGTCATTTTGGATGACTTGAGGGTAAATTTTCAGCATATTTTAATTTTGGGGCAAACTATTCCTTCATCTGTGAGGAACTCAACAGCAGCATGTTCACTCTTTTAGACTGTTCCCACAGTGACAGCTTGTGCTGGTCACTCACTCACTCTTCTCCTAAAATACACAATGAGGCATTAGCAGCTACAGTTACTGACACAGTCCATGGGCTGAATGCCATCCCAGCTGCAATAGTGGTAGACACGTGGCATTTGTGGTTCTTTGTGCTCTGCGAGTGCCCAAAACATCTCTGCATGTAACCTCAAACACTAAGCCGATGACCACTCTGAGGCCTAAAATAGACTGATTTAAAATTAATTTCTATCCATGTTAGAATCTGGTCCAAGTGGTCAGTACAGTACATTGCCTTACTCTGTCTGTGTGTGAGCTAATGTACTGTGCATATACTCACCAAGGCTGCATTTATTTGATAACAAATATAGTAAAAACAGCAATGTTATGAAATAGTATTACAATTTAAAATAACTATTTTCTTTTTAAATATGTTTTTTTTAAATATTATTTATTTCTCTGCTGCCAAACCTGAATTTCAGCAGCCATTATTCCACTCTTCAGAGTCACATGATCCTTCAGAAATCATTCTAATATGCTGATTTGATGCTAAAAAACCCCAGTTAATATTATTAACAGTTGCTTAATATTTTTGTGGAAACTGTGATGTTTTTTAGGCTTCTTTTACGAATAGAAAGTTCAAAATAACAACATTTATTTGAAACAGAAATCTTTTATAACATTTTAAGTGTGTTTACAGTCACTTTCGATCAATTTTATGCATCCTTGATGAATACATATATTAATTTCTTTCAAAACAAAAATTGTACTGACCCCAAACTTTTTAACGGTACTGTATGCCTATTAAAAAATCTTTGTCAGAAACATAAAAATCTTCTGAGAAGTAGAATTTTGTGAGATGAAAACCTAATGACCATATTCAAGACATTTCCCTTTAGTTAATCAACAAAATAGCTTTTAGTGGGTTTGTTTTCCTATATGTAAGACAATAGATAGACTCCACCCAGCATCTGAACTCTGGTGCGGGTGCTGTACATTGTATACCCTCTCTATACTATCAAACAGGACTTGCTTTAGAAGTTTGAACAAAAACACAGATATTTGACAGGTCATCTGTCACATCACCTCACTCTGACAACTAAAGAGTGTTCTGAACTAAAATGTGGCCAAAATGCTAAGCTTTACTGTTTTATGTCAGATTCCCATGTTCATTTGTCTTAAGCCCAAGTTATGTAATGCATATATGTTTATTGAAACACCAAAACTGAGTCATATTTATATTTTTTTCAGCTCAGTAAAAAAAAGAAAAAGAAGCAACTTTTTTTTTGCACACAATATGTAAGAAAAAAAAAGTTTGCATGAGTTGAAATGTTTCCTGGTACATGAGCTGGAATTTGAATGAAGTGGGTCTGCATATACTCTAAATTATATACTGTATGTCACCTGACTTTCCATACAAGTGCGCTGAAAGATTAGCATGCGCGGACATCCAGTGGCTCTTTACAATGGAATGTTAAACTTTCCAGCAGGCATTTGACACGGTTACTTTAAGATAACCCTCCTTACACTCATTTAGATTTAGCTTGTGCATTGTTTCAATCTCAGAGTAAATATTTACCTTCCGGAGTGTTGCAGTTATCTTAAAGAACAGTCTAAATACAATATCTCAGTAATGCACACTGAGGGGACTAGCATAATGTTTAAAAATATTCAAATTATATTTTTCATAATGAATAATCAAATGCACAGTATATTGGGTGCTAAGAAATGCCTATTTTTCTCATTCACTCATTACCACCGCCTAGTGGATAAACGGATGTACCGAAGCTACATTATATTACATGCAAATTTACAGCTTGAAGTTTTTTTTCTTTCTCAGGTCTTATTTTGTTACTTCCCTAATCTAATTTTCACACTCACTTCTCACTTAAAGAAATAGTTCACCCAAAATGAAAATCTGCTGAAAATTTACTCACCCTCAGGCCATCCAAGATGTAGATGAGTTTGTTTCTTCATCATAACAGATTTGGAAAAAATTTGCATTTCATCACTTACTCACCAATGGATCCTCTGCAGTGAATGGGTGCCGTCAGAATGAGAGTCCAAACAGCTAATAAAACATCACAATAATCCACAAACTTCCAAATTCAATATTTAGGTGTTTGAACTTAATACCTTTGCTTCTGGCAAAAAATATGAGTACAAACACACAGCTTTTCACTTCACAAGGTGTTACTTGATTGACTGGAATCATGCTTTTATCAGCTGTTTGGACTCTCATTCAAATGCACATTTGACTCATTCTGTTTGCACAAATTAATTAGTCAAATAGTGAAAGGTTTGTTAATGTATGTTAATGCAGTCTTCTTACCAGTGTTATTCCTACCAGTGTGAAATTTCCACATGCTCTCAATTGACCTGTATGTCAACAGAGCTCAATCACTGCCTTCATTTGAGCAGGGGAACAAAGTGTACCCATCCCACTGTCAATGCATCCAAAACAAACAGCCTCCCAGGGTGCAATCACAGACACATACCGTGACCTCGACACCTTACTGTCTTACTCGACTAGCACATCTTGCACATGCTTGTGTCACCTCTTTGGACCCCACAGGTGGTTTTATGTAGCAGTGGGGCCTCCATAGAGAATCTGTGATGTTAGGAAAGATCCTGCTCGTGTGTGCCATCTGCGGAGGAAGGGAATGCAAAAAAGAAAAACAAATGTCTAGTGTTATAAGGGGCTTCATATTAATAGGCTTTGAGGAAACAGTCTGGCCACCAAAAAAAAAAAAAAAGAAAACAAAAATGAAAACAATAATGTTTCTTTATTTGAATGTACACTTCCCAGGCTGTTATGTGTAACATTTTTTTGCAAAATTAAAATTCAACATAATTTGCCATTTGCTACATTAGTATTAATATTTTATCTAAATATAAAATTAAATGTGTTAAGTTTTGCAAAAATATAAGGTGAAATGTCTTACACAAACTGAAGAGATATGCTTAATATGTGTATGCAAAATGCACAATTTAATTTTAAAATGCATAAATTAATTTTAGCAAAATAACCATAGAAATCTTGCTTACCGTATGCTTCCTCATTCATCCTTTTAATAAAGCACTAAGCACTTACAGTAAATATGGTATTTTAGTTTTTGCTTTAATTGTTGGATATCTTTTTAAATTTGCATTGCATTCTTGGATATCTTTTTATATATTATCTAATTATCATTAATATCTTTCAATAAATCTGCATGCACTTTTTCTGAAGGACTGTTAACAGTTTCATACTTCATTATTTAATGCCCGTCATGTGTAATAAATTACAAACAAAATATTTTTGTTGCATGGAACATACTGGAATTTGAAAAGCTCTCTTTATTTGTACAGTAAAAAAGCACATGTGCCAGAAGTTTAAGTTTAACGGCCTGATTGCTCGCAGATTTATTGTTAATTAGCCGCATGGAAGAAGAGCCAGAATTCCATGCCAGGGCAAACGAGATACATCGGCATTTCTGCTGTGGTCCAACTTGGAGCATGCTCTTAATAAGCACTTTAAGATAAGAGAGTGTGCAACTGACATGCATTACACAACACCGCCTGTAAAAAAGGATACACTAACATTGAGAATGTCAGTTTCTTACATATTTTAGGACAAAATAAGAACTAAGTATACTAGAGGAAAACTGCATAACCTGAGAAAGTGGATCAGCTTTTGCACAGCAATTTTGCAAATACACTGAGGAAGGAAACAGCGACCTCTTCAGGCCGTTGTGAGACACTGTCGGCTGGCGTCTCTCTGCTGTCAGTATTCAGTGGGAGGGTAGACAGCAGCAGCAGCAGTCTCAGAGCTAAAACCAACGTGACAGACTGGAGTCTTAATAACACCACCCGAACCAAGAGCAGCAGTTCCAGAGAAACCGTAATACTGCATATGGAGACTACCGGTTGTCATTGGTCGACTGCTGCATAAGGATAACGACTCAGCCGGCTCGACAGCAGCGAACGCAAACGCAGTGGATGTTGTGGCATTGTTCACGTGAAAGGAAGAAAATCGTTGGTTTGCAGCGGATCCGCGTGCAGTCGAGCGATACCGGACTCTGTTGTTGATTTGTCATAATGCTTTATCACGGGATACATCGTTACGCTGGATACCGAATTTAATAGAGACATTACATCACGCTGGATTCACCAGCCCCGTGTTGAACTTGGCCTGTAGAGCAGACAGCACGATGAACGCGTAGCTCCGCTAAATCTATGGAATTTATGTTTTCTGACTATTCGGTTTTCTAGCCGTGATTCTTTTTGTCTTTATAACTATTTGGCGATTGCCTCTCTTAAATTATTCGCTCGGTCAACTCAAGCAGCTGTCGCTTTGTCTACATCAGAGGGGAATGGATATGACGATACGAAAGGTAATCGCTGGCCAGCCTCCTATTTTTCAAGTGCAGCAGAAATTTTATATACCTTGTTTATTATGGGTTGACAGGCATACAGTATTAAATACGCGCTGTATATTATAGTCTGGTATGTAGTATTTTGCGTCTGTGTGTCCGCACGCGCTTCCTGTTCAAACGACGCTATTAAACGAGCGCGGCGTTATTTTAAGAGCGAGCCGAAGAACCAACGTTCGCCGTTACTTGACAACTTTTTAAAAGCGCCGCTGGTAAATTTTAATCATTCAAATGCGTCAAAAAATACAAAACGCGACAGAAATTGTTTGAGTTTTGTGCTTGTCTTTGCTTGGAGAATTACAAAAATCCCCCAAATCTCAGCTGGCCACCCGACGTAACCAGGGCGACCCGTCTCGCGACCCCCGCGTGCGCAGTAGACGCGTTCATCTACCATTACACGGTTTTGTTTTGTTGACATTTTGAGGCACCACGTTTTAATTTTTACATTTATACGATTGAAACTGAACACCTGGCGAAAGCCCAGCAGTCACACGCACAGAAAACCGAGTTAGCAAAAGGCTTCGAGTCGAAGTAGCTTACGTTTGCATTTGATGTCAACTTTTGTGGCACGTTTAAACGTAATATTGAAAATTTAGTACTGTTTAGTTGAAATATAAGCTAATATTTATTATTTCTAAGTTAAGTGATGCTGTTGTTATCATTTTTAAAATGCTTATTAGAATGGAGAACAGCTTTTAATGGTTTTGAACCAGGAAACATAAATTTGTGTGTGCATTAATATGTTCTCTGTATGTCTCTTGTAGTAAACCTGGACCTGTTTTTTGGGTTTCGGAGCCAGGTTTCCTGCACTCTGAAAGTCTGAAGAATATCAAGGCTCTTGCCCTTTTCCCTCTTGCGGTCCCTTATGCCCAATGACGGCTGTCTCCGGGTCACTGCAGGATGGATGAAGTGGATCTGACAGTTTTTGTCTGTCACCATCAGTGCTTGCCTCTCAGTGACTGTGTCTTGTTCTTTTACGTTTATAAAAGAACACCTCCTCTCTTGGGCTCTGGCCCCTTACACTGTAAGAGTAACTGTTAGTAAGGAATACCCCACGGAGGGGGCCTTCCAGCATACTCTGTGGTTCACGTGAGCTTTTATTATTTTTTTGCATAGGCTTTTTTTGTGCCACAGTCAAAAGCAGAAAGAGGAATTTTCTGCAAAAGGTCAAGGTTTACATTTGAGTTTTTTTTTTTTTTTACAATAATTTATTTATACATTTAAGTGTTTTTTTTTTTTTTTTTTGTTCCTGGAGAGATGTCGTCGGAAAATCCCAACAAGGTGGTGACCTTCTTGGCCCCTCCACCTCCAAAGAATGTGAACGGCTCCGGTTCGGACTCACTAGTGGGTGAGAAGCTAGACACGGAGGTCAGAAAACGACGCCACACCATGGATAAAGATCTGAAGACGGCTGAGCACAGATTTTTTAGGCGTAGCGTCATCTGTGACTCCAATGCCACAGCCCTCGACTTGCCCAGCAAAGCCTGCATCCTGACCTCGCCTCCGGACTGCGAGCAGTTCATTGTGCCTGTGGTGCTGGGCTCGGCCCCTGACGTTACCATTGACACCAAAGAGGGTGTTTCGGCTGTTGTATTGGAAGAACATGCAGAGGATAGAAGAGCTGCTGGGGTTGATGGGATTGTGGAGGTACAGAGCCCATCTGTGCAGGATGTGGGTATGAGGCAGAGTGAGGCCCTTGGGATGCCGGAGAAGGAGCCCAGTGATGTGGGTGACAAGGAGCAGGAGAGCGGAGTAGCAGACAAACGTGACCAGGAAGAGGAGGAGAAAGGGGTGGCAAGGGCCCGTGCTGAAGCTGAGCAGAGGGAGGCTGAGAAAAAAGTTCAGGAGGACGAAGAAGTGGAGACCAAAGCTGTGGGCACCTCACCTGATGGGCGTTTCCTCAAATTTGACATCGAGATTGGACGTGGCTCGTTCAAAACCGTATACAAGGGCTTGGACACGGAGACAACGGTGGAAGTAGCTTGGTGTGAACTTCAGGTAAGATGCTACCATGTTATCAACTATGTTCACCTTTCATTAAATGCAGAGGGTGCTTATGTTGTTTGATGTGAACTCTTCAAAGGCTTAAAAGTGCTCCTGTGAAACACAACAGTGAGATTGATTCAAAAATGAATGCCAGGCTTACAACAGGAAGTCATGTTGGTGTAACTTGTTTGTGCAGTTTTGTGGTCATGGTTCTTATGGTGCCCCTACAGGATGTGGGTGAAGAACAACTTTTGGTGAAGTTGCATGTTAGGCCCAAAACATAGTGTGTACGTGTATGTAGGTGATCCTGTCATGCATGGTCTTGTTGTATATGCTTATTCAGATATTTAGCTGTAAAGATGCCAACATGTTAACCAAATGAGTCAGCAAAGTTCTCTTCAAACCGTTGCTCCACCATTACAGTAGTTGATCCTATAGCAGCACCTGCAGCAATGCTGAGAATGCAAAGCACAATTGTATTGTCATATGAATTCCTGATAAAAATCAAACTTGCATATCAGGAAGTGTTTACATATTTTTCTTGAATGCAAATGTTAGCTTGATTTATGTTGTTCATTGTTGCATTCAAAATTTAGTCAGACCGCAAATTTAAAATGTGTACATGTTGCATTTTCAGCGCTGCCACAAGGGGCAGTATAGTGTTAGCGCAATTGTTCTCAATCTTTTTGACTTAAAGCCCCCTGAATTAACAATTTTTTTTTTATTATTCTAGAAGTTTCAAGAACAGCATGTTCTTCAATAATGTTAATACAAATTATATGAATAATAATCTATTAATTTAAATAGATTAAAATAATTCTGTGGCCTCCTAGTTGAGAATCACTGTATTTGTGTCTTTTTTTAAGATAAGTTTTTGCTTTTGACTGTCATGGCAGAGCAAGTTAGTTAACATTAATATGTTAACAAGAACTTACCTAAGTAATAACACATCTTATTTAATGGCACAGACACCTTGAATAGTGAGGTTTGTTACTTCAAGACCATTGCAAGATTTTACATTATGTTCAACTGGACATTGTGTTGGTCAAATGCTCACATCTACAGTCGTGCACTTGCAAAATGAGTATTTGCATTGATTAGACAGTTACTCTCTTGACGGAGCTATTTTTGTAGAGTAGAGTTACATTAGGCCAGAACTGTCTCTTTTTTTATAATAACACCTTGACATCTAAATCTGACAAATTGGGTCTTGGCAAGTGAAACTCAGTTGGATCTCATTACGTACAGGCTCGAGTGTTTCCTCTAAATATCACAAGACCCTCTGTGTTCGTCCTGGTGTCTGGTTTCTACTCAGTATGGACCTTTCGTGGAGCAAGTATAACTGCACACTGATAAAGATGGATTGTTGATAGTTGCCTGGTGAAGGTCTTTGTGCATAAACTGAACC
Organism: Spinibarbus caldwelli; assembly: GCA_039654775.1. Taxonomy (NCBI): domain Eukaryota; kingdom Metazoa; phylum Chordata; class Actinopteri; order Cypriniformes; family Cyprinidae; genus Spinibarbus; species Spinibarbus caldwelli. The sequence continues at coordinate 6,459,457 of CM077229.1, read as the reverse complement.
GTTATACACGCCAGTCAGACTGATATCAGACTGTTTTAATAATTCCTCCCAAGCGCTCAGATTTAAACCATTACATAAACATGTCAAAGCACATATGGATGAAAGTGTGCAAAATATGCAGTGTGGGTTGGGTGGAAGACTGTGGAATGTAAGAGCTGTGGTGCCAGTGACGTCATGTCGATGCTGCCAGGACGAGGGAATTGAACCTATTGGTGGAAGCAAAGTAGCATTATGAAGTGTGGACACTTGCTAAAAGGGGGATGTGCTCTGCATTTAAAGATGGATCAAGGCCTTTAGACGAACTCTAATTAATTCAAGGGTCAAAGGGCCAGCAGGAGCAGAGGTCTGGCCACTGGAAACCCCCAGATTGCTTTGACAAAGAGAGGGCGCAGGAATTGAATCAAGGGGTGAGCAATACTAGGACATCAGGGAGGGTTGCTTTGTGTCCGCCTCCACTTTCTCGCTCTCTTTTTCACTCTCTCACTTTCATTTTCAGTAGGCTTTAGTAGTTGTAAAGTATTTGAAGTCTTACTGGACATCAGTAAAAGAGACTTTTCTTGGATGCAGAAGGGGAAAGAAGATTATCTAGTCAACTTTGTTAATGAGACATCTAAACTGCTTTATTTCCCAGAGCTGATTCATCTGCAGAGCTTGTTTTTTTTTCTCGCATTTGAGATCACTTAGGAATTAGTGTCTTTCCATGGATTGACTCAAACGTTTCCTCCTATTTGTCTGAAATTCTAATGTTCTCCAGTTCCTCCATTAGGATGCAATTATTATGTATTTAGTAGCAAGTTACTTAGAATTGTGCTATCAGTTGTTTGAATTGTGGCTTTGGCTACCCAGCATGCATCAGTAAATCCTTATCACTCTGAATATTTCTATTAGATTAAAAATGGGTCTCTCTTTTCCTCATAGCCTTGGTATGTGTTGAATCATAGATGAGCTAGTAGGATGACAAAGGCCGACATCCCCCCAATTCATTCCTCATGGATTCAGGGAGATGCAAGCAAGGGCTCTCCTAATGGGAGCTGTGGCATCCCTTTACGCTTTTGTTTTTCTATTCAGTTGAATTATAATGGTAAAGACATGAAAGGGCGAGCAGGAGCTAAATGCACTGTTCAAGAATTCAATCCCCCCTCCGTCTTTTTCATTTCATTCCCATCTATCTCTCTGCCAAATGTTTTCCTAAAATGCCAAATAGTTACAGAGCTGAAACAAAGCAGGGTGCAGTCATAATATTTTGGATGTGATGTTAATCTTCACTTAGCAAGCACCACGAAGTATTACTCATACTTGGTTAACAAACCCCTTACCCTCAGTTTTAAACGTTGGTGTGTAATTTGTCCTGCATAGTTTGTGCTACAAACGTTGATGATACTTCAAGATGTGTTGCCTGTTAAAGAGAGATGTGGTATTATCAGTGATTTGGCTTATAAATTTCAGATGATAAAACCATTGAAATAAAAAAAAAAGTAGACTATAGATTTGGGCTGAAAAGCAAGTACCACTCGCATTTTCTTCTTTCTGATTCATGTATGTTCTCTCTTCTTCACTCTAACATTCTCTTACTCATTATTTATTTATTTATTTTTTTGTAAAAATTGTGAAGTTGTGTGAGATTCTAATGTGATTTTAGTTCCCTAATGGTGTGTAAGCTGGCTAACATCCACTTCTCCACACATCACACGCTCTTTTCTTCATGAGCTTTTCCAGCAGACGTGAGGAATGGAAACCACTTGCAATTAGTTGTCTAAACACATGCACACACACTTACACAGGGTCCTATGTCCATATATTGACTCGCTTCACAAATGTATACTTTGATCCAGATGCAAGTTGTTGACTGAGGTTTTGACCCTAAACCATTTAACATCAAACCATCAGCCTTATCGCCATATGCTAGCTGTGAGATATCACAGTGCAGAAATTTGTGCAGGAGGTGCCTAAACTCCGGGTCAGTTTAAAAGAGACATGCCCCAGAGAGAGTGTCGTCATCTGTGAATAATGCAGAGGATGTTAGGGGAACAGTTGAGGAAGAAATCCAATCCCATAGATCCCAACCATAGCCGTTTCCCTTTTCATTGTTGAAATCCATTTTTTTTCCAAAGGAGTGAGAAAGACAAAGACAAAGACAGGAGCAGCGCTTCCTTCATTTGCAAGCGCTGATCTCCTTCCTCATTTACAGTACTGGCCCGTGTGTATGTGTGTTTATCCATTGTGTCTTGGCTGGAAGGAAAATAAGATGTCATTGTAAATGGAAATATACCGAGGGCTTTGCCATTGTGAGATGCTATCTGATTGGCATTAAGTTTCACTTGCGCCGTTTTATCTCCACTTAATGTGAATCTGATGTTTTTTCCAAGGTAATCTTTTTTTAAACCTCTACAGTTGCACAATGACAGAAAAGTGTATGCAAAGCAGAAAATGTGTGTATTCAACACACAGATACTCTGACAGCTCTTTCCTTAAAGAGATTCTCTTGTCTTTCTTGCCTTCCGCTCAAGTTTGAAGGCTGTTGCGGTTTCATTTCTCTCAGATTCATAATAAATCTATTTCCTACTACTGAGTCTGTCAGTTCCCCTCAGCCTCGCTCCATGTGATAACTTGACATTTGCTCTGTGAAGTATGTTAAACCTTTGAGGCATTTTAGTGCAAGTACACAAAAACTTGCATTTTTTTTTTAGACTTTTGAATGAATGCTGATTATATGTTAATGGCTGTGATGTCAGTACCATGACAGTTTTGAATGCTGCTTAGTTTCAGCAAATGGTTTGAGTAGTGTATCGCAAAAAGCAAGTTAGTATATGCCTGCATGATAACTCTCTAAAGGATGGGTCCACTGTAAATACTTCACAGGTAACATAAAGCAGGTTATTCTCCTTCTAAAAGAATGCGTAATCTCATACAGCTGCTCGTCTGTCTCTGACATGGAGTTTTTTTGCCTGCTGAGGCTTGTCGGAGCCCACTCCTGCAACACTGCTCATCTCCTCTTTGAGATCCTGATCTATAGCATGTGATATGGAACACTGTAATTCAAGTTTCAAGACTTGTGAGGAAAATCTGGTTTGATCTCTTGCGGTATTTCTTTCTCATCATTGTCTCTCTGTGCTGGTGGTTTTGTAAATAGCGTAAGTGTGTTAAAGGTCACAATGGGAGGGCAGTAAATTCCTCACGTTTCATTGCTCACCTCAGCCCCTTGTCCTAACTGCCCCTCATTTTATTCAATAAGCCTCTTAAGATGCTGTTTACACACACACACAGTGCTTTTACCATTCAGTCTTGCCCTCAATTACCTTCACCCTACTGACCCCGTTTCTTCTAGTTTGTTGTCAGCTGTGCGTCATCATCATTTAAAGCACATATTTCTAATAGGGGTGCTAATCAGTTTAAATTGTTAGTCCAATTACATGCATAATATGGTGATTAGTTAATCAAATTGATTGCAGTTATTGTCAGATTTGATTCTGACTGTTCAAAAGACTCAGTCAGGTTCAGTTTTTCATTCTGTGATTTCATTCCAATGACGTATCATACCCTAAATTTGGAAGCATGTAAACCTTGTATCCTGAATGACGAGCGTCTTAGAGGCTGCTCTTGAAGTGGCTTTTTGCAGAGTGGGCTGGTTGGACCCACAACTCCTCCCAGATTTCAGTGGCTGTTTCGCATTTGCATTGTCTGAATTCTTGTGGCAGGACGTCAGCTTTAAAGGAGGACAAAAAAAAAAAAAACATAAAGGAGGGGGACATTCGATTGAATGAGGCTCTCTCTAGTATTGTCTGCCTCACCCATCCACAAACCAAGCTCAAATCTTAGAATAGCAGTCCGGATGCAAGATATTTTTAATTTTGATAAGAGTTTGATGAGTATAAGAAGTAGGTTGCTTTTTTAGAAGTGCTTGGCTGAAATAGTTAACAAAAAGTCCTGAAGACCTTTTTAGCATTGTGTAAAATAGACGTGTGAATTTGAGCTTGCATAGCTTGAAGCATTTGCATTCACATATTTCCGTGAGATACGTCTTGGGCCAAGTCTACTTCTCTCTCATTAATTAAGAGCTCAGACTTATGAAGTGATAGCTCAATTTCATGTGCAGATCGTATCATAAGTTGTCTGTAAAAAATAAAGCAAGTCAGGATATGTAGCAGACCTGGCTATAACAGAGTTTGTTCTTTCATCAGACCAGTGTGAGTGCATAACATGCTAATTTCTCCAAGAAAGTCTGGAATTTATTGAAACTGCTGTTTTTTTCCCTCTCTTCCAAATCTCATTACAGGTGATAGTGTTCCATTCAATCTGAAGGAATGCGTCTTGTTTAATTGGAGCTGCGGCAGGCTGTTTCTGCTAAATGTCAGGGATATTTTAGCACTGTCACACCTTTATAAATGCAGTGCTGGAGGTGTAGCCTGAGCTGTTTCAATGGGAGCTGGTGTTTATTGGGTTGTCAGGGTCTGTTACGTCATTCCAAGACTGTGTTAAACCCCCTGTTGTGGGTGCAAAACTAGGACGTCCTCTCCTCCCGGAGGTTGACTTAATTTAGGATACTCAAGCAAGCTTAGCTCATCCTCTGCAGTAGTACACATCATTCTGGACACCTCTCAGTGACCTTAAACCAGGTTGCAAGAATACTTGTCCATGCAAAAAAATAAAAAGTATTCATTCATTCCAGAATTTAGATTTTATTCCCCCGGTTTACAAGCTAAAAATAGCCACATCTCATCTGCCGCTGTCGTTCCACTCCATGGTCAGAATTGGAGCAGACAGTTTTGGGTAATGACGTGGGGCAGAGTTGGCCTGAGGGAATGTTTTAGCTCTCACATGAACTTCAGGAATGAAAAACCCAGAAGTGTGGCACAATCTCAGCTCAGCTGTTGTACCCAACTGTACATTGGTGCTCTATGTCGGTCACCGTGACCCTCCCATGTCTCTGTATACCAAAATGGCACAGCCATGATTTGTGGATATTGCACACAGACTTTGATGATCTGGCAAGATCTTATCTGATTGGTTGGGTTTCTCAGCTTCAGCATTTGCCAGGAGGTGGTATTCAAGCTTCGGAAAATGGGTTTTATTTGCAATGCTCAGTAGCTAGTTTTCTAGATCACAAGTAGAACTGTATTTTACTTCATTTTTGCGCTATGATTACCATATAAAATTGAGAAATCTAGGTATACCCAGAAAATTCAATAGAAATCTATTCTGGTTGACTGTCACACACCTCCACTTGATTCTTAGTGTGTTATGATAGTGATTGTTGTTTCGATAAATACTATTCTTCTGTATTTCACCTGAAATTGTGAAAAATGTGAATCCATTTCCTTATAAAACGACTTCCTACTCAGTACCCATTGACCCTTCAACATTCCTTCCCTTGCGGCAGTTTGCCTTCTGCCTCTCCCGTGTGGAATGTGACAGTCAGGTGGCTGGTTCCTGCCTTGCTGGACGTTCCCACGTAATGGTGACCTGTTTGTGACCCTGCATAGGTTAGTAGGGTTAAAGGAGAGATGAGCACCAGTGGACGTCTCAGGGCTCGCAAAATCGCTAGTCCGACGTCCCGGGGCTATTGTGTTTTCTAGTCGGGCTACCAAAATGTATCACTGCCCTGCCCGACGGGCTACCTTAAATACAGGGCTCCCACGGGTCCTTAAAAACTCTTCAATTTAGTTGTATCAAACTTAAGGCCATAAAAGGTTTTAAATACGTTAAATGGTATAAGAAATGTCTTAACTATAATTTCAAAAGGTCTTACAGTTGGGGACGGGAAGACAAGAATGGCGATACAGCTGGATTAAACTTCAAAAGGCAATGATGCAATTGAATAAACATGAGCGCTGCACGTTTCAAGTCAAAACGCGGCGCAGATGTCTTTATGTGAATGTATCTGAAGGGAACCGACCATACCTGTCAACACTCCCGTTTTTCCTGGGAGTCTCCCGTATTTCACACCCATCTCCCGCCCCCCTCCCGTTTTGTTATGTCTCCCGGGAACCTCCCGTAATTTGTATGTCCCAAATCTAGTTATATGAATAATCACATCAATATTTTATTCCAAGGTCAACCGACTGTCCTCAGAAATGTGTTGTTGGCATTTTTATTTCATCTTACCTATAATGCCTGATAAAGCAGCGTTTATGAGCGCGGACGGTGCTGCTTTGTGTACAGCCGCTAACAGGGAGTTTCCCTGAGAGAAACCACTGTATTAAGCCGCTCCTAAAGCGCCACCTCGTGGCAGAGAATGAATTTGCATTTCCAATAAGCCTTTCTTGCTGTTTATGGTCAGATCAATGCAAATATCGACACGTTTTTACACAGCAAACACATAAGAGTTGTAAATGAGAAAGAAGTTAATGTGCCTTCTAAAAATCTAAACAATTAAGACAGTAATATTTATTCGTTTTAAATTAATATAATAATTTATATGCTTGATTTATCCCTTTTCATAAAGATGGTCTAAAGGCTGAAATGCTGTTGTATAAGATTTTTGTTTTTGTGAAAACCTGTATCTGAACTGTAAATCATGTCATTTTATGGCTTAATACTGTATGTTACCATAGACATTGTCCAACCCCGCTCATACTGTTCATTTTACTTGTGCAGCTCTTAAAATGAGTCATAAATTGCCTTAAATTTATTTTAAAAAATTCTGCAGATACCCTGTAAATAGGGCTGGGCGGTATATCGAGTTTGTACGATATATCGATATTTTCTTTCTAAGCGATTCGATATGAGGCAATACCGTTTATATCGAAATACAGTAGTTTGATACAAGCGCATCTGAAAAATATAGTGGAGGACACAGACTGAGCTGCTGCGGAGAAAGTGCATAAACCAGTTTGTTCTAAACATGTGACAAGCTTCATATTAAGGCCTTTAAAAAACTGATAAGACATTGTATAGTTTATAGTTTCGCATAGTTTAAGCGGCTCGGCCCATCAGATGCTCTGACAGAAAGGCTGTGTGTGCCGCTGACAGAGATGCTAGCGCTGTTTAATGTGTTTGAGATGTGCTGTTTTCCTAAATGCATAACTTGCATTTCACAGGTATATTCTCCGTCTGTAAATGTTAGAAAGTCATGGAAATATTTCCATTTTGGTGTCAGGATTGCATGAGCCTTCTGCTTTGAGATTTTCCACTAAACTTCACAGACTTCAGTGAACGAGTGCCGCCGCGTGCACACGCGCCAAACAGACGGAGCTAAATTAAATAGGAGCACAATAATTCTGACTAAAATATACATTTCGCGGAATTTTCTTTAGTTGGACAATAAATGTGACGTAGAATTTTAAACCTACAAGTAAGTCTATTTTTATGATTGCACTGACTCTAAAGTGACTGTAATGGCGTAATCACAATATAACACAACTCTGCTTTTGTTCTCATTTCTTTTCATTTTTAGTTTAGTGAATTTAACTTCCGCTTTAAAACCCTTATTTTGGTTTTAGATTGCAATGTTACAATGTTAGAATGAAATGTTATTATAACCCTTTTTTGCACATAATATGAAGGCTTACATGGTTACATGGGATTTTGAAATTTTGCGAGCCCTGCGTCTGTTTGACCTAAATCATATTCCGCACCAAACCACATTTGTAGATAATTCTACTCTTGGTTTCATTGTGTTTACAAATATGAAGAGGATAGGCAGTCTAAAACATTCAGTGCACATTCAGTCCACCTGCATCTTCATAAATATTGGAGTATAGTGCTCAAATGCTCTCTCTGCACAGAAAAAAAATCCCAATCCCTCACTAAAGCTCTAGTGTTACCTAAAATGTTGTCTAAAATAATCTTCCTGGCATCTTGTCCATGTGACATCCTCTCTGCTCTTATTGTCCACTGTATGCCATTGGAACGGACACCAAAAGACAGAAAGAATGCAAGATAGTACCACTGGAAAGTATAAAGCGGAAGCCCTGCACTCTTGTTCTTATTGGCCCATCCTCATCGCTGCGAGTTCTTCTGATTCCAGACAAACCCAGTCAGAATGGCAGTGCCGTGACGCTTCACATGTGATTCTCCCAAGCCGAAGGAATGCAGGCCTGATGCCCTAATCTGGTACACTTTGCTCTGAGGCTTGTGATTGCAAGAAAAAACATATTCACTCCACTTTCAGGCTTAATGGATTTGAGGCAGCCCTGATACAGCAAGATGATCAGTGAACACCCTGAGCACCATAAAGCTTGTTACGTCATTGACTGAAAGCCTTGTTCCCAAGCTTTCGTTATTAAATGTACTATCTGGTATTCTACAAGTTTTACTTTAGCACTGTCAACGGCATGCCTATTAATAGACTAACTGTGCTACTTTGAACAACATCCAAGAATTTAGACCTCAGTTGACGAAGCATCTCAATTTTCTCTGCTGCTCTCTTGCTCTGTCTGATGTTCTTATTTTGCTGCTCTCTGTTCTGTCTTTGCATTTGTATCATCAAAAAAGGAAAAGGAAGACTTCAGCTTCCTGTGTGTAACACATCTGATGAGGAAGCTCACTCTGTGCTGTCAGTGCTTACAAACACCGTGGCTTTTGCCCTAGATGGGTCAGCAATGCTTGCTTCCTTGTTCCACTTTACTTTCAAGCTCAACGTTCATCCTATGAATTAAATTTCACTTATTTGAAGTGCATAGATATATCCCACTTCTTAGAGAAAAGGACTGACAAAGATTGAATTGTTGGAGGTCACCAAGTTGCAATTGGTTGTTAGTAGGTGTTCTTTCTCAACTAACCGTGTTAGGGTTGTCATGTGAGTTCCACTCTTTATTGGTAGTTTCCTAAATCACATCTTTATGCATTTGCATAAAGTTGAACTTTGCTTGAGATGTCACTAATAGGTCATATGACCAGCACAGTTCAACAAGAAGTGTTGTCTCAAATTTGTCATTTCAAATGCAAGTGATGTTGCCACTAGCTGTAGCACATTTAGTCCCTCTCCTTCAGCTATGTAGGGAAGCTGTGCCCATTAAGGGCATAAAATGTTCAACATTCAACACCTTGTTTTCTCAGTTGCACATCAGGGTGCTCATAGTGTGCAGTGTTTGATGAACACTCCACATTAATGGCATAGAATAGTGCAGAAGTACAGTGTGAGGAATAAGATGCACCTTAGGTTACCTTTGGCAAATATTGCTTTTCTCAGCCCAACGAGCCAGCTCTTCTAACCTGCTTACTGTACTCCATGTATAAAAGTGGGTCATGCCTGTCTCCACAACTTCCTCCTTGCTGGGTTGCAGACACACTGCAGACTGGTTGTGGTCAAGTTGGTGGTGGCAAAAACTATATTCTTGTTTAACAGTTACTTGCTCAGTTTTGCTAAGCTTTCTTTAAAAAAGAAGATCCAAGAAAAGCCTAAATTTCCTGGTTATCGCAACTGGTCTTCCCCCTTTTCAAACAATGACCTACTAGCATGCTGCCACAGGGGTTCAAAATTACAATAAGCTGTTCTTTGGTGTGATCTACTTGCGTAGTTGAGCAAATGGCGCATCTTTGTGTAAACAAGGAGGACAGTCAGTCATAGATAAGGCTCCAACTCTTGGGTCTTTGAGCATGGAGGACCCTTCAGGTGATGCCGGAGGGCAGGATGGCGAACATGTAATGAGCTTTAGCGCTCCGTTCTGTTTGTTTTCGTTGACAAAGTGGTGAGTCAGTTTGATAGGGCTATGGAGGAGGATGTGGTTGAGTTGTGCTTTGGAGCCTCTTGAGATAGTTAGACTGATAAAAAGGCCTGAGTCATCCAGACAACAGACAGGTGTTCATGAGAGCCGATTAATTCAGTGACTCACCTACACCTGCTGTGTCTTGGCTTGCACTTCATGACAGGAGAGTTTGTCGCCTCTGAGTGTACGTGAATGCGCTATAGCATATTCCCGTCTGCTGGTGTTTTTTTGCACGTCAAGATTAATCTAAGCCTTATTAGTCACTGACTCTTCTTACTTTGTTCCTGTTCTTCTTTCACACTCATAAAACTCTCTGATTTCAGAGAATGAGAGGCAGATGATTAAGACATTATCCAGACGCAGCATTCTGGTTAGAAGTTGCAGATTCAGCCCATCTAAAGCAAGCATCCGAACAGCATACTTATCTTAAGTTCTTTGAAGCAGTCATTGGTTATCAGTGTTCCCGTTCAAGGATAAAGGTGGCACTGATGTCTACCCATTGCTTTATCATGCACCCTGCAAGATTTCGTTCCCTCTCTTACTCCTGCATTGAATTTATTCAGATATTTCTGGGAAATTGAGAAAAAGCATCTCTGAATGCATCTCTGCAACGCTCGCTACCTCTCTCTCGCCGTTTCTATAAATAGCTCTCATGTGGGACAAAGGTGTCAGCGGCGCGTGATTTACATTTTGAGCGCCACTTATTTACCTCTTGCTGAACCGTGCTCCGCTCCACTGAGCGCTCAGTGGTGCTTTCCCTTTACAGGGCCCTAATAAACACCCCGAGCAATGGGCACTAACTCCGGGCAGAAATCTAAAATACTCTCCTTTCTCTCCACTCTTACCCTTTCTCCTGCATTCTCTTCAGTCCAGCGAGCTAATCTGGGAAAATTACGTGAGGGGTGCTACAGTGCATTAGCGGAAACTTTTTTTACAGACAGTTTTCCAGAGACACTACTGTCACGACAAAGACACAGTTTGAAGAATTAGTTAACGTGAAAACATTTTTAGTGACTTGCCTGAATAATAACAAATCTGATTGATGTGCACAGACAAACTGAACTCTATCGCCCCCTTGAGTATGGAGGTTTTTTGGCAGAAATGGCAATACGTAATCAATGACATTTTCAAGACTCTTGATGTGTCTTTTTTGGAAGCTTTGTTATTTGTAAGTTTTTACAGCGAAGATCAAATGGATCAACAAAATAATACAATACTTTAACTGAAAATGTTAGGCTTCTGCCTTACCATTGACTCGTCCCAGCTGTGTAGGAAAGCTGTCATTAAATGAAAAGGATCTAAGGAGATTACTAAGGCTTGTCAAAGGGCAGCAGATTTTCATCAATTCTTTTGTGTCATCCTAGGGATTATGAATATACACATTTCAGTCACACTGACAGAGTGTTTTTCTTGTCATGGATTAAATTTAGCCATTGTAATTATTGACACTGGGTTTCCGGTGATGCAACAGACATCAACTTTAATCATCATTGTTAGGGATTGTTTCTCATCAGGAAGCATTTATATCAAATATTTTATTAGTCTTCGTGTTTTTGTTCATGGTTTACAAACTTGTTTTTCTCTCCCATGACTTGCTTTTTTCATCAAAGGAAGCGGCACTGCATAATAACTTTCATGCGGTTACACACTTGTCATCAGTTTAGACCTAGTGCCCAAGAGATGAAGTGATCCACAACATGGCTGCCAGGCAGATGCCTGAACTTTGTGCATCTGGTCCAATTGCTGAGCAATACATATCTTGTGTGGCCGTGAGGAATGCTACGCTGTCACATTAAACCTGCTGCTTGCATCAACACACACCATGCCCCAGCTAAGGGGTCTCTCCTGTCCCACCTCCTTTGCGCATTTGGATGCCTGTCATCTAATCAGAGACAGAAACTTGAGCCCTCTCCAACCTGTCTGCTTCACTCCACACCTCCCCACTTGTCCTCCCAACACAGCTGTTAACGCGCCACCAGTAATGTCTTTTCTTATAAGTATCATTTGCCCTTTTCTGATTGAGGAAGTGTAGTTTTTGAAATGATTTCCGGAGCAAAGATATTTGCATGCGTGTATATGATGTGTCAGATCGCTGCAGAGGTCGTCCTCTTCTGTGTAAATTACTCCACCGTTGATGGAAATGTACTGCCCTTGTGTTCCCGAGAGGTGAAGTTCTCCATCTTGTGAGCATATCAGGGATGAGGGCCTCACAAGAGTCCCATTGTTCAGAGAGAACAAACTCTCCTGCGGAGATATAATGCATCATGTGCAGGGTAGTAACTATTATGGTCAGTTCCCTAAATTTGAAATGTATTTACTGCTGGGAAACCTCTGGGCTGACCTCCCTGCGAATGATTTAAAGACTTTAAAATCTTTTGTTAATATAACATGTTAACAATGTGCTCTGTGATGCACATGGTGAACATTCACTGCAGCTGCCTGCTTATTACAAGTGTATCACAATCCTCTTTGCCAACAATGATAAACAATCCTGTGTTTTCTGTCGAAGATTTAATTCCTTGCTTGATTATTTTATTTTAATTATTTTATTATTACTACTATTTTTATTTTACACAAACATATATTAAAGGGACAGTTCATTTAAAATTCAAGCTGTTATCATTTACCCATATGTTGGTTCAAACTTAAATTACTTTTATTTCTGTGGCTGTGGAACACAAAATGAGAAGTTTAGCAGAATGTCCTGCTGCTCTTTTCTAGTGAGCAAGGCCTGTAATTGTTGAACATCTTAAAAGTGCCCCATACAATTTTTTCTGTTCTAACTCTTCTGTGGCTGAAAAGTGTATATTTAAATAATTTGCTCAAGTCTTTCTTTTAGTCAAATATCATTTTCACTCACGTATATTCAGATATGGATTCCCACCAGGACCCACCATGCTTAATTTAAATGGAATATCATAACCATGTTTTAGCCACCAAATCTGCTTCCACACATTTTACTGTGCTATGTCTTAATGGACATTAGTGCAAATGAAATTTGAGAGCAATGGCAGAGGGGGAGATTTTAAGTGAATAAAAAAATTAAATATCAATCTGTTCTTCACACTTCAAGCTTGTATGGCTTTATACAACTTGGAATATAGGGCACAAGTTGTGAGCTTCTTTTTTTTGTGATATCTTGACTTTGTCTGTCCCCTATCCCGGTAGGATGAGTAAAAGGCACATGGGACAAAGAAAGTCATGCAGGTTTGCAGTTTGTGCATTTTAATTTCCCTTTGTTTATGTAATGGAGTTATTAATTGTGCTTTTAAAGGGTCAATCCTGACAGCTAAACTATAGGCCGGCGCAAAACTGGACCACTGGAGCCGATCACACCACACAGAGCGCAATTACAAATGCAGACCATAATCTCAGAAACCCTTTTCTGTGAGTTCAGCTTTAAATACACAGGCTATAATCTTCAAATCACTCTAAGAAAAATGGGCTTCTCAAACTCACTGGCTCCTATAACAAAATCTCTCAATAAAAAGCACAGTAGGAGAGCTGGTCAGATCACTGCAGTCATTATTCTTTCTCCAGAAGAAGTGAGACTCTTCAGAGAACACAGTCTCTGCCTTTTACATAGCGATGAATATATAACTAAACCCACACTATATGCATGCTTTGACTACGTAAACCCCTCTCTCGAGAGAGAAGAGTAGTGGAATGCAGATAATCTAGAAAGGGTCTTTTTTTTCACAGTGTAAGAGAAACCTGTAGGGGTTTCTGTGTTGTTAATAAAAGCCATCACACTCTAGTAACTTTACCACATGTTTTCTTCTCTCTAACTTTCTCGAGTGATCACAGAGGGCTCTATCTGCTTGTAATGTGCTTGAAAGCTACAACTCAACACACTAGTCAGGGGTGACTAGTCAGGAGCCTGATACCTCTAGTTGCCCCCATCCCTGGGGGTGGCTGTGCTCTAACCAGCACCATGTGTAGCTGTATGGCATATTGCCATGACTGATTGAACGTATGGGTGAGGGGTAGAAAGAAGGAGGCTTAGGGCCTATCAGGTTCCTCATGGCGTCAGCCCTGAGTCAGGCCTAAATGTCTATGGATAGGCAAAGGACAACAAAAGGTCAGGTCAGGGAACCCCATGGGCTTTCACCCCCTGCTTCAGCCAAATGGCCTTTGCTCTTTTCAGGCCATATGGAAAGCCAAAAGTTTGTTTCTTCGAATGGAATTTTTTTGGTGAGCTGACTGACTGACTGTAGCTGATTGATATCAGTGTTTGCATTTTTCGACAACTTTTGCAACTGTAATCAGAGCTCAGATGTCCTTCATTACCCAACGTCTAAGATAACACTTATTCAACCTCTTGGTCGTGTCTATGGGATTTATAGTCTTTAAAACTGTAATTAATGCAATACATAATCAATGCAAGCCTTGTTTTTTTTATAAAGGATTGTTTCATTGGAAATCTGCTGGATTCCAGTAGCTATTTCCTGTGGCAAATGCTTACCTCTGCTATGCAGTGACAGCTGCTTTCATTCTTAGCTGAAATCTTTATCCTAATCAAGCTCACTACAGGAAGCTAAATGTTGCATCATTCACTATTTCCTGTATAACGAATACCTTACAGTGCACTATATGGGGTGAAAGTGAAAAAGAGTGAATTCTGAATAGAATAAATAGTTGTAGAATATTTAGGTATGGAAAATAATGATGGTATTAACAGTAATAATAATAATTTGACTTTGTACTATAGATGCATACTTTACCAGCTTTGCAATTTCATGGATAGTAAAATGATATAATAAATCTTGTCATGTCTGTCATGTTTGCAATGATTAAGAAATAATAAGAGAATGCGCGACACCCCATATAATGCACTATGTAGGAAATAGGGAGCAATTTCGAATGCAGCCAAAGAGTTACTCATGGGATCAGAAGGAAGGAGGAGTGGCCATGTTTGAGAGTGACAGTGAGCATTTCCTGTTGCATCCTTTCCCAGAAACACTCATGGTCAATTGCATTTTTACTTGATTGATTTGGATGCCAACCGATTGATTCTCAGCTAATTAAACAAGATCTGTATACCCGAGATTCTTGGAATATTTGCACATTTTTTGCGTTTTTGTGTGAGAGTGTTGTTTGCTCAAACTGCCGGATGTGAATCTGTAACTGCACCTCAAACATTCTCACAATCATGAATCACATCCTGTAGGAAGTAAGCTCTCAATGGAGGTTGCTGCTGCTATCAGATTAACCACGTTACGAGCCTCAAACTTCCCTCTGACTGTCAGCACATGAGCTGATTCAGTCTACAGCTGGCCGCTTGCACCACTTCCGCAATTAAGTTCAGCTAGTATGCTGCACAAAGACAGAGAGTGTTTGCCTAATCTCATATCCTCAAGTTTTGCCATGTGAATCTGGTCTTGCCACTGGTTGGTAAGGTCACGTTGGGTTTGACTCACTTAAGTTTGGGAGCGCCGCACTGTGATGCTACACTGAGGAAAATATTCTGCTGTATCATTTGACTGGTAATGAACTACGGTACCTGCAGTAGCACTGATGAATGATCATCATTGCTGTTAATCACCTGGTGACTTTGTTTCCATGGCAGCGGATCTCTTAAGGGCTTCCTGTTCAGGTAAAGCTCGCTATCCGCACAGCAGGTGTAATCAGGCACGCTCCAGAGGCATGGAGAATTGTGTTTATCTTATGAAAGCTGTAAAACCCTTTTTTCTGTGAGGCAAATGGCTTCATCACATACTTTAAATGCACTGATGACATTCAAATCAGCCTTTTTGTAAAATCGGAAGTTTATGATGTGTCATAAGGGCTTGCAAAAACAACAACATGCCAGTGTCACGTCGCCAGTCGTGTGGCAACAAGCCTGACGAAAACGTGGGATTGGCTCAGATCACTCATCAGTTGACTCACACGCCTTGGACTGTTTGAAAACTAAGAACGATAAAATTCTAACATAAAATTCTAAAATTCTAACATGACATACAATGTATTTATCGTTTCAAACATTTTGATTGTATCTTTGAAGCTCAAGATACCGTGGCAAAAATGGTCACAAGTTTCATGGAAGTGTTTATCACGCTATCTTGCACTTCTGAATGATCTTGACGTCATACCATTCCTCATTCAAGGATGTTCACACCACACATATGGCTCAGCAAGGTCTCGACGTGCAGCAATAGTTTATCAGCAGCTTTAGAAGGAAACACCCTCAAGAAACAGCCTTGCTTTTTGTAGGAGCTGTCCGTACATTTGACCTCAAGTTGTCTACACCGATAAATTTGGCTTATTTGCCTTGCGATGAGCGGCTATAAATATGATTTGTTTCGCCTGGCTTAGTTCAACTCAGAATACCATAAGCATGTGATTTTGCACTGATCCAGAGGCCGAAGCAAAATAGGACTCTATTTGTTCACTCCTTCTGTTTTCGCTTGTTTTTCAGGTCTCTTGTTTTTGTGACTCCTTGTAAACTCTTGCCACTGATGTAATCGTTGTGTTATGGAAGCCTGGAGGAGTGGGGTTTTCATTATTTGGAAATTGCTTATTTCCTGATGCAGGTGAATCCGCAAATCAAACCTCCATCCATGACATCTGTTACTTCCATCGAATATGCCACTAAGCACGCATTCCAAAGAACACTTCAGCAGAATATCACAGAGCATGTCTTTCATGGATGTTCTTACGTGCACAATGTTTGCTCATGCTTCTAGAAGGCAACACACGTCAAACACTTCTGAATTCAGCTATGCAAACTGTCATTCATAGCACTGCACAAACCACCTGGATTTATTTAAAGAGTCGCCTGACAACTTTTTTTTTCAGTCCTCCACGTACTTCACGTTCACATACTTCAGTGGCCCCAAAAAGTATTTGGAAGCTTAGCCACATTTAAAAATATGTCATTGCATGACATATATTAAACAAAGTTCCACTCATTGAAACCAGTTGGTAATTTGAAAGAGGCTTGTTGCGCCACTTGTTGCTGCTTTTTTAAGTGTGCCCACTGACAGCCCATCATGCCTTATACCACAAACCACCACTATTGAAAGTGTCTTTAAACTACTTGTCTTATAAACCCTGAATATTTTCGTTTCCTCTAATAGAGCTACAGAAATAACCACAGTTGGAGGTAATGAAAGAATCTTTATTTTACTTGCCTCTAATGGCTGATGCTCCTCGCACAGGCCCTCGTAAAGCTAATTGCTTGTGATATGCCCCATTAAAATAGCAGGCTTAGCGCTGTTCATGGAAGCATACAGGTGAGCCAGCCTCGTTCAGGGACATTGTTATAGAGAGCAAAGGTGTATATTAGCATCAATGCCACAGGCAGACAAGAGAATTGTGCCTGTACTCGTCCTTTCTCCCTTTCGTCTACAAATAGCCCGCTCCTCATAAAAGTTCTCACCACATGCCCTATTAACTTTGTCCGCCACCTCCCACAGCTAAAAACCCAATTTCTTTGAACATCCCCTCCTCATCTTTTCATATGTAAGATGGCTGGTTTGAAACAGACATGGAGTTCATTCTGAGGTGACTACAAAGATTTGTGATATTGAGGCCGGTTCATGCTGGGAAAGGTTGTGAGATCTTTCTTATATAATAATCATAATGCCCAAGGCTTTGGATGGGGTATATGAGGTATTCAGATCTCTATCTTGAATGTCATTTCGCAGCCATTTGCTCTTGTTAATGGCTTCAAGAGGAGGCCACTCTGGCATTGAGACATTATTAGTTGTTAGTAGATATTCCTCAGAGGTGAAACATCCTCATTAGCTGGAGAAGTCAGAAGACTTTGTGGAAGTGCGACCAGCACCCTTATTTCAAAAAATCATATCTAATGCAGCATGGTGTTGACATGGCCTATGAAGATGACTGTTGCACAGTTTTCCACAGGATTTGATTTATACCACAAGAGTCATTCCAACATGACTGTTATTTTACTCCTGGCAAAAAGCTGCGTTCTTGTCCCGTTCTCTTAAACCGTGTCATGCCACAATACAAACTTGGAGACAGTTGCCAAAGTAACATCTGTTATTGATGTAGTCATACATATGCGTGGGTCTCCTGATGTATGGTCCCGAGATCTTATGCATTCCTCCTGCCTAGGAATTCACACCCAAGTTTTATGACTGTGCGGCGCTATTCATAAATGTCGCTGTCATAAAATGACTATGTATTGCAGACCTTTCTTTCTTGGAGAATTTAAAAGACTCATGCGATGCCACAAGGAATTTTTCAAAATCATCAGTCATGCTCAGTGTAGGTCATCTTTTAACTTCATATGTAGTATAAAATTAGCCAGTAAGTTTTAGCAATCCTATTACTATTTAATATATGCTGAAACATTTGTATACTATTCTAATGGCTGAATTCAGACCTTCCCATTTGACTGACGGGTCATTTCCTCTGTAGTGACTTTGTGTCATTGTTCTGAAAGGCTGGCCTCTCATTTCCATTCTCATGGTCTCCTTTCCTTCTTTCACCATGACTTCTACCATTTAAATCCCTTTTTAATGGGAAGTAAACCCAAATGTTATGTAATTATCTGTTGTATCAGTTTTCTTAACAGTTTCCTCTTGGATGTTTTCTTTGTGTATATTTGGTGGGTTTGCAGTGCTTTGGAAGACATGTGTAATGATTTGTGTTTTCATTATCTGAAAGACAGATTCTGAATCACAGTCATTATGAACTAATTTTTCTAACTGGCCAGCCAGATAACAAATCTGTTTAAAATCTCTGACTGAGCATATTACTCATACTGATTAAGCTTTATTCCACTTTGACCTACATTTTCATATGACTGGAGAGTAAGCATGTGAATGAAACCTGCAGAATGCAGCAATGACGGTCCCATAGGCATCCTCGCCCTACTGTTTACCCCTGTGGTAGAAGATGAATCCACTTAAGACCCCTATATACAAACCTACTTTGTGTTTGACAGTTCTCACAGTGAGTTTTCAGATTTTCCCAACATGATAGCATGAATGGCATTCTATTACGCTTGTCTTAGCTTGTCCAACCATGATCTATGATTCAAGCTATTTTAAGACACAGCATAACTTTTTTTTTTTTTAATGGATTTTACATTGTGTGCCAGCCTTGATACTCCATTTCCCAATGGGATGAGGTCACTCAAGTTGAGTCCATAAGGTCAACAAGATTTTGTAAACACACCCATATATAAACTAACGGTATACACTGATCTCGAGTTTCCAACAACTGTGTGGCATGGTGTTTCAAAGCTTTCAGATGTTGGCAAGTTGGCACATACTAACACCTGCCCTTACATGGGATATGATTTCTATCTCCATGTTTTACAGAGTGTTGCACGCTAAGCTTGCACCCTTTTATTTAAGGCCCATTTAAATTAGAACACCGTGGTGTACTTGACAAAGTACCTGCCCTGCCTTTGACAATGGGACATTAGGTGGAAAGAATGAGGGTGAGAGATGAGTTATTGCAGGGTATTTTTTGAGCTCCTATGTACACAAGCTGTTGCTCAATGGCTTGCTGTCATCGGGTGAGGTGAACATGCCCAACTTGTGCTGTGAGTCCCAGTGTATTTGCTCAGCTCTAATGTTTGCCATGAGACAATGTTACATTTATTATTGTTGTTGGACGTAACCTTCCACTCTAGGATCAGGGGCCACTGTGGAAACTGGGTTAGTGTGCTGCATGAACAGCCACTTGGCGGTGAGTGAACGCTCATATGGAATAATTTAACTGTAGCCCGAATGTAACAGAAGCATGTTACTGTGGTCCAAACCAAATCTTCTGCTAAAGATCTTCAAATTTGGGCCTGCTGCTGCCTATTAGATATCGTCCAATGGTGTTATGCATCAGAGACTGACCCAGTGCAAATATATGGGTATCGGTTTGCTTCATTAAACATCAAATTTGCTTAATTTGGTAACTGTCATTTAAACAGTACAATATGCAAGCTAAAAAAGCCTCATAAAAACCCAGAGAAAGTTGTGACGGTTCCAAGTTGCATGTTACTACGCCCTCTCTTTGTGACTCAAGACCTCATTTGCTTGATCTGTATTAAATGCGAGGCTGTAGCATTTAAAGTGCAGAGGATGCTATGCACTAAAGCATTTTTTTTCCCATCTTGCAGTGCATCTAATCCCTGTATAATTGAGGGGGCGCATGTGCTGTGCTGTAGAGAGGCTTTGAGAGTGTGGAGGTGTACAGAGCGAAGTACAAAGCCAGGACCTACCTTATCCTTTTATATCTCCCTCAGGGTTGGTGGGGATAATCATTGGCACTGTGGACCATTTAGGTTGTGAGCTTTAAATGTAAGTGGGCCTTGATTTATCTGGAATTTGACTGTTTATAAAGAGGTAGTTTTTGGCAGTTAGGGAATTTTATGGGTAGGGTATATAGTGATACCTGATACTCGATAACCAGTTGGATTTGGCACTTTTAGGTGGTTGTTTCCTTTAAAAAGGTTAAGTTGGAGCAAATGCAGAAGAATAAAATCTCAACCTCTCAACAGGTGAGTTTAGTCCTGTCTTGATTTACGCACATTCATGTTGTTCCAAAACTGTATGACTGCTTCCTTTATTATATAGATATTTTGAAGTTTTAACCATTTTTCTCCATACAATGAAAGTCAGTGGGGTCTAAAACAACATTGGCTTTCATTGTTTGGACAAAAACAGGGGAAGTGGTAACTTTTGGCCAACTATCTTTTAGGGCTGCACGATTGACTGATATATATAATAGGCTGAAAACTCTCTTCCTGAACTTTTATTGCTTTTCTATAGCATTGAGCCTCAGATGTCAACTATACATTGGTTTGGTTTCTTCTTTAAACAAAAAAGGTAAAATTATGCATGGTATAATAATGTTATACTAAAACTAAAATAAAAAAAATTTAAAAAAAATGATTACTAAAGCTATATATTTCATTTACAATTAAACAGATGAAATTTTAAATTACAGTAACATTTTACAGTGCAATTTATATGATCAGGGCTCCAGACTAACATTCGAGAGCAGTGGCACCAGCACCTGATTTGGTAGCACTGAACATGTAATAATAATATTATAAGTTTTGTCTCTTAGAAATGCACATTAGAACAGGAGCATGAGTTCAGAGTAGCAGGAGCTTGAGTTGGGATGCAGATGTACATTTATTTTGATTAACAAAAAGAGTACCATTGTGAAAACTGTAACAGCCTCATCTTTTAAACATTTGTAGGTCATAACCAAAAGTACAGCAGCTCATTACCATGGTAAAAAAGTAGCCTAACTATATGGTTTCTATGGTGTTTACATTGAAAAACAGTAGCCTAAAGACATTGTCAATTACAAATCCACATGAATTGATAGAATAATTAACAAAATAATGTAATTATATTCCATTACTCCTTTAACATATTTAGTATATTAATAATATAATAATACTCAATATGAATATCCTACTTTTCTGCCATCGTACCATTGTTACCGTTAGCATTACAGTAAAACTATGGTAAATGTGGCTGATTTGTGGATTGAAACGTCTTCTAACTGGATCGTTGTTGCACTGTTTCTGCTGCTTTCTACATCAGTGTTGATGAGAATAACAGCTCCGATTTATTTGGCTTTAAACTCGTTTAAATTAAAGAGACGTGATTTGTACTGGAGAACTCTGTGCTGAACTCGAGTGCTTCTTACTAGATTTCACAGCGTTGTTTAGTGCGTGATCACGACTGGTCACTAGGGATGTTACGAAATCTCGTGGGACGAGATCTCGCGAGATCAGATGTCTCTCGCGAGATCAGACTGGTCTCGCGAGAACGTGACAATATCCTCTCAAAACATTTTGCAGTGTTTACATTAGATTTTAATCTTTAAAAAATTGCAATCTTGATTCAAACACCCACGCGATCTTATTCCTGAATGACAACAATTCAGCTATGTCTATTACGACTGTTTAACATCGCAAGTGTCAGTGGATCGTGAGAAGCACGTTTTGTCGCTGCCCATGTTAATGAATCAGAGGGTCGGCCATCATCACGCTTCCGATGTGAATGCTGTCATTCACTGATATGGGTGGTGACACAAAACGCGCTGCTCACACTAACAACTCCACTAACACCTGTTTCACATCATAAGCATCTTAAAGACATTCAGATCTGCATTCATGCTTCTGCTGATTCAGAAAGAGCAACACAAACAGTCTTTTCAACCACGCATCATTTCTGTGTAACAGACATTTAAATAACAGAAGTAGGCCTACTGGGATAAAAGTTTATAGTTTGGGTATAAACACTTTTTGTCTACAGTAGCGATCAAAACGAAAGTATCTTAACACTTGTATTGTAACACTTATCTTCCGCCAGGAGGTGGCGACAACCCCTTTAAAAAATGTATTTGACATTGAATCATTCATTCAGGAGATTCCAATAGTGAAACAAGTCTTTATGAACTGAGACACTGACTCCTCCATTGATTGTTTTTTTCTTTTAGTTTGTCAGAACCAATAGTAAATTTAGTTAGTTTGTTTAGTTTTCTAATATATATTTTTTTCAGAATCGTGATCTGCAATTTATTAAAAAAATTGTGATTCTCAATTTATCCAGAATCGTGCAGCTCTAGTTTACATGTTTATTACTGCATATAATTCATTAAAATGGAAGTTTAATTTCATAAAGTACAAGTTGATTTCAAAATGCACCTACATTTTTTGCATTTTGTTTTTTTTTTCAGTTGAATAAAAGACTATTTTTCCCTATATACAGTATTTCATCACTGAGGATTATTATTATTTTTTTTTTTTAAAAAGTCAAAAAATTTCGTTTCGTCTCGTCTCGTTCTCGTGGGATAAGTGTCTCGTCACACCCCTACTGGTCACTGTAATAAACGCATAAACTCTAAGCTCGCGCTGCGCTGTTTTCTTTTGAGGCGAGCTGATAAGGTCAGTGTGGCGCGCAGTTCAAACGAGTATCACTATTTTGTTCCGCTTTTGACACGTTTGGCGTTTAACATATCTATCATGCACAACAGAGTGACAACGACTATCAGTTAGACAATGTCTTTTATCCAGTGTGTTTGAGTTTGTTAAACCCCGCGCTGCAAACACCTCTTAAGCACACAGAATAATGCAAGTGGGCATTTTTAATTGTTTATTTATTTCTGTAATCGCGGCTTTGAACGATTATGTAATCGAGGCATCCATAATCGTTCGATTAAAGAAATTCGATTAATTGTGCAGCCCTACTATCTTTAAATTAAATATGATGACACTTCAAAATTTCGATTCATAACACAATCAATAGTGCTTTGCTGGACAGTTGTGAATGTCACCATAACCTGCATATTATTCTGTCTAGCCTTGGATTACTCTAAATTGCTTATTTCATGGATTTATTAAGCAACAGTTATTATTTCTACATACCAGCCTGTTTAGGAACACCTTTCCTAAACATTACTACATTTTTTAAGGTGATTTGTTTCATTAGTACGACAAGTAGACTATTGTCACCTTAAGGGATTGTTTGCCTCTACTCGGTTTGTGACAAATAAAAAATATGCCAATATATTGATTTAAAAGGAGCTTTATCGTGGATCAGAGAGGCTAGAGTTCAATATGCAGATAAGCCAACACATTCCCCTGGCGATCATAGGATTACGGGATTTAAAATGTCTCTAAAATTCCGGAAATCTCTAATTTGTGATATCATACTAATTATGGTAGAAATGCAGAGGTGTGACCTAAGATCTCAGTGTTCCTATGTGTCTCAACTTTCTTGACTTGTTAACAATGTAGATTTTAATGCTTTTGGTCTAGTTGTGGCGTGATCCGCCCTATCGCCCAGCTTCTTGTGTTGTGATTTATTAGCGGTGTCACACAAACGTTTCAACTGAGCAAAACATTGAGGGTGCAGACCTCGAGACTGTCACTTCAAACTCCCTTCGACATTCACACCATACACCCCTGGTTTTATTTCAATGGAAGATGGATTAGGCCATGGGGAATGGGAGGGGAATGAGTCCAGAAAGCAAGAAGGACTGTTGTTGCAGCAGACGACATGCAGGTTTTCAGTAAATGTCTGGTCTGCCTGCAGAACAATGGTGCCTGTCTCTGGGGGACACTAGACTGCTGTGTGCTTGGCTCTGACGGAGAGCTCATCACCTCCTGACCTCACAGCCCAAAGCCTGTGACAGGCAGCGAGATGTACTGAAGATGTGCCTTGTCGTTCTGACCTACATAGTGGGCCACACAGTGCTCAGGGACACATGGATCTGGTTCAAAGTGAGACCATGAAAGGGCCTTATTTTAGCTTACACTGTTGCTCTCCTCAACTTGATCAGTCTCTGACTCGCTCTCTTTTTTTTCGCTGTAGCATTCCTTTTTCCTCCTGTATTGTTCTCAGTTTATTTTTAGCTCCAGTTATGTACTGAGCTAGTTTAGTCTTACTTTTTGGTGTGTTGTATGAGGCCAAGGTTGTACTGAATGTGGGAATCCATCCTGCGTCGTATTGGCAGAGTTTCCACCTTAAGAGTCGGAATGTAACTATGTCCATAAAGTTGCTTTCTCTAATGCAGATGCCAATTTGCATTTGAATTTTAGCATGGAGGAAAGCCGTTATTGACTCAGACAGTGCCCGATGCAAATGAATTTAGATAATAGAAGCGCTTAAAAGGTGAATGGCATCATGGATCCAATCCATGTTCCCAGACTATGAGCCTAATAAATGATTCATTGGGACAATGATTGCTCGAATGTTTCTAGGACTTCTTAGCTAGAGTCCTTAAGGTCTCAACCCAGAAACATTGGGAGTACTGTTAACCTGATTTGTTATAGTTACTATAAAGAAAACATTTTCATTACTTGAAATAAAATAAACTTTAAAGGAAATAGAATATTAAAAACTTTAAACATATTTTATTTTGGCTGGTTTCCAAAGCAACATTTCTCATTTTATAGTAGCTTACCAAAATAAAAATAAAACTGAAATAAAAATGAATGAAAACTATATAGACATGCTTAAAAAAGAAAAAAAAATAATAAAACTTTAATTGAAAATATAAAAAAGAAAATTTAACAATAAAAACTGATTCAAAATATTAATAAAAACCTTAATTATACAAAAATAATTTAAATAATGATTTTTTTTCCCCCTTTTGAGTTTATTGTAGCTTTAATACTTAAGACTGTGTTAGTTTTGAGATGAACACGATTGTTTATAAATACTATTACAATTATTGATATCACTTTGATTTTGTAATTTAGGGTTATTGTCTTTTAAAGCATTGTATGCTTATATAAACCTTAATCTGTCACAAAATGCTGTATGGGTGAATTGGAATTTGGAAAAGGCCTTGTGCCTTCTTCCTTCATAACCAGTTCACTGCATTGAACATTCAGTTTCAATACAATTGCTGTCAGATTTTGCCTGCTGTGAGCAATGTTCCTGTTTTATAATACATTATTCACTTTTTTGAGGACTTTGATGTTTTATGCAATGGGGGTTATAGTTGTTCACTTTTTGTCAGTAAACTTATAGAAGAGTTGCATTTAGTAGCTATATATGATTAAGAAACACCTCTGACCCTAAAACAGCCTGTTTAAAAAGGTCTTTCTAGTCAATTACTGTAGTTGTCAGAACTACCATTTGTCAGAGACAGAACAGCTGGAATTCTCCACAAGACCTTCACCTTGACCTCAGTTTACCTCCCAGCAAACATTACTCTTAACAGAGACAACTGAAATGTTCATTAGAAGATAACAGAATTATGCTCTCTACCAAATCACCCTGGGGGGTGAACTGCAGTTCCCAAAAATTAGGCCACACTGAACACATAGCCCTGGTTCTGAGCAGTCTGTTAAGTGCTGATTGATGGCAAACCTTTGGGTTTGAGAAAAAGAAAATCAAGTTTTAGTTTTCCTTCCCTAATTGGAGTCCAACGTTCTCTGCCTGTTTTAGATCTAGATGAAGCTGTCTTGGTTTTAGCAGTTAGTTCAGTGCTGTTTGAAGGAACAACTGTTCAGTCTTATTCAAAGCAGATGCCTGACTCTAGCACTTTTCCATTTCCTCTGTCATTTCTCTTCTGTGTAATCCCCTCAGGACGGCTTGACGACTTGATCGGCACTGAGACTCCATAGGAGGTTATCAGAAATGCTGCTCTCAGGCCAAAGCAATCACTGCTGTGCACAAGCAACACCGTTGCATTTCTTTTACTCAATCAACTAGACTTTCTGCTTAAAGGACCCTTATTTTACTTCTAACATTTCATTTCCCCCCCTTTAGTTCACTTTTAATGTTAGTCAAGGTGGTGATTTACTTTTGCACGATCCTTTCTGTTACCTTTAGAACTAAACATATTCTTTTGTGCTACTGCACCTTTAAGGTTTCAGTATGTAAATAACCTTGACTCTGATTGGCTTACCTCCAGTTCTTGTTCATGCTGAATACTGAATGGCTATTGATAGATAGATATGAGTCATATGTTAATGTGCTCATGATTTTTAAGAATAACCAATTTTTGCATTGGAAAGCTGTGAACATTAATGTATTTCTCAATGCAGTAGTACATGACTTTTATATCAAAACCATCTATTTATATTTTAACACCATCTAGTGTTCCTCAGTATGTTGGTCAAGAGAGAGAACATTTTTGCAACACATTTTGATGTATAAAGCAAAGGAAAATTTTAAACTAAAAACTAGGGAAGGCGCATAGCAGTCCTAAATGCTTATCTTTGGTTAATGAGAAGGAATGAGCTGCGTCAGTTGGGAAATTTGAACCGATGACCCGGACTTCATGTGACCGGAGTGAGAGATCCAGTAAACATTATCATCTCATAAACAAATCGCCAACATCTTACCAGCTGGGTCACTCTTTTTTTTTTTTTTTTTTGAACAAGGGAGGTGGAAAAAAAAAGTAATATTTGCAACACAAGCAATACTTTATTATTGGATTGTCGCCTTCAGAAACGTTTCTATTATTAGATCTTTTCCTTAAATAGCCGCAACACACAGAACTTCGATTTCTGCTTTAATGGCTTTTTATGTGTCTTTCAACCTGCAGACGGAAAACAGGGCATGCACTGATTCAGACCGTTCAGATGTGAAATTAAAGTCTTATGATGTTTACAATGGTTTGCAACAGCGAGAGTGCAGCAGTCATGAGAGGAGTCATCGGCTGAGTCTGTGTAAATGGGAATTTTTTAACTTATGATCGGTTGTCCGTTTGGCCCCGAAACACCCCTAAGACTCCACGTTGAACCGCTGCCCTTTTTCCACTTTATCAAGGCAACATGCAAAACAAAAACGGTGCATATGTGCCTAGTGGATGTGGTTCATACTTGTTTGATGTATTAAACTCCTGTCATGGCCATTATTAAGTGCTGCTGGGAAATGGAGCACAGGCTTTCAGGCAGTCATGTGATCGAGTCTGTCCATCAAGTCAAGTCACTGTTATTTGTATAGCGCTTTTAACAATGCAAATTGTGTCAAAGCAGCTTTACATCAGCTTGATATAAAGCTGGGTGGCTTTACATCAGCTTTACAGTATTTAGACGGGGAAATAGTGAAATAGTGTCATTCTCCTCTGGCCAGACAGAATCAACCGTTTAAATCTAGGCTGCAGCAGAGTCAGATTGTGCAAAGGACTCATCTGGTTCCTGTGGTCTTGTCCCGATGGCCGTCTAGGAGACAGGGTCTTCACTGGGGATCAGTCTCTGGGGCTCATCTAGTTGTCCTGGTCTCCGCTGACATTCAGGGCTGTAGAGGTCATCTCTAGGTGCTGATCCACCATCTGATCTGGATACAGACTGGATCCGGCTGGGTTGCTCATAGTTATCAAGCACATCACAGCAGCTAAGCTGATTTTTCCTTCACTCAGTTCGTGGACAATTAATGGACCTGGATTTTTAACTTCTTTGAGTGTATAGTTGTCGTTTCCTCTCATCTGACTTTCTTGGTGTATTTTGGGAATAGATTCGGTTTGGTATTTTATATCCACTGTCTACTAGATGCCCAGCGCACTACGGTCGAGCAGGGGAGGGTTGGTGGATGGTATTTTTAGAATCACTGTTTGACTGGCGCCCGTGTTTGTGAAATAGGAATCCTGGAGAAGATCAGAGGGAATGAGGTCCCCCTGGAGGACAGAATCTTTGTCTTTCCATTAACTCAGACTAAGTGCTCTGCATGCCCACAGTCACTTCAGGAAGTACACCGGTGAATAATGAAGCTTGACTCCTTGGTAATTGCTAGAGTAAGGCCACAAAAATACTCTATGCAAGCATGCAGATGCTTGGCCAACATATGCATGTACACATACAGACCTAACATGAATTCTTGCATTACTGCGGTGGTAAGAAAACCCAAATGGAAGTGTTAGGTTTCAAACATCATCCCATTAAATCGCAATTTGCTGACTGTTTAAATAACTTTGCTCACCGAGAATCTTGTTAAACTAGGGGTCTTCAACCTTTTTTAGGCCCTTGACCTGTTGGTTGGAGAAACTGAGCTTGGATCTTGTTACATATTTTATAAAATGGCTCATAATAACATACAATATATTGCCAAAAGTATTGGGGCAACCCCTTCTAATGAACAGGTGTGACTACTTCAGTAATTTCCATGAGTACAAATCTTAATGTTTAAGCACTGGTGTTTGGTGATGAGTTTTTGGCTCAAGGTCTGCATTTAAAGTCACACCAGAGGTGTTCAGCTGGGATTAGGACTTTGTTTTCTGCAGACCAGTCAAGTTCTTCCACACCGACTGAATTAATCATTTCTTTTTGACAATGCCTCTGTGTATAAGGCAAGGTTCATGTCAGAAATGAAAAAAGTCCTGTCCAAATTGTTGCTATAAAATTAGAAGCACACAATTCCCTAGAATATAATTATATGCTTAAACATTAAGATTTTTACTCATGGAAATTACTAAAGTAGTCAAACCTGTTCATTAGAAGGGGGTGACCCAATACTTTTGGCAATATAGTGTATGTATACCGTCAAAGCTGTGAAAATAATCATTGTCATTGTATTGAAATTGAGCTTTAATCTACTTCCCTAGAGTATGCTTTGGCTTTTAATGTTCACAGTGCCTCTCTTCTATCACCTTAAATTCTCACACATCAATGCAAAAGCACACACTTGTTCGCTTTGCAGTGCATCTGGCCCGACTGCAAAACAAGAGGCCCAAAACAAGGTTCTGTAGTTTGGATCTCATTATTGTGGAAAAGTGCTGTCACAGATATGGATTTGTGTTCTTAGAAACCAGGGCCCGGGGCCAGTTTTTTCCCCCCCTTCGTTCTTTTTTTGGCATGAGATTGGACAGATGTGACATATTACAGCGCAAGCGTAACCGAGGATGTGGTCTTCACTCCATGATGGTGTTAGCGTACTCTGAATAAGGATCAACTGTTTTATATGAACATGAAATAGAGAAATTAATGGGCTGCTTATGAAAAGCAGCTGTTTGTTCTGTAAAGTGTTTGGGAAGTTCTCCTGCTGAAGTGAACTTTAGTGTGGACCGTCAGGCCGTGTTTTAAAAATGCGTTCACGGCCTGATGCGAATCATTAGATCTGTAGCCTGGCAGACACGGAGAGCTCAGCAGCTGTCTGCACTCGGAAGGACTAACACTTCCTCCTATGGCAGAGAAAATTAGCTTATGGAGGGCTGTATGTTTTGCCAGAGCCCTGTAGCCGGTTACAACAAACCCATTCAGTTAAGAAAATCCTCAATGATAATAGCCATACAGTTATAACTAAAACTTTTCTTAACTCAAGTAGCTCGTTCCAGCTGGACTGCAAATTCATTCTGCATAGATGCCAAAAAAGTTCTTGAAGTACATTTTTTAGTTAGTTTTAAGCGAGATGGCCATGACACTTTGACAGATTGGGTTGTTTTTTTTGTTTTTTTATGCTGTTAAACTGGGGGGAAAAGTTGGTGAAACAGTTTTCACTCAGAAATTGCTAGTAAATTTATATAACAAAGAAATTGCAAATAACACATTTAATTAAATGTGGAATTATGAAGTAGAAAGACTGAAATATTTTTTCTTGGGAAAAAAAATCCAATAATCTTAGTTGTATATACGACTTTGAAGAATAAGTTTTCATAGTGTTGTCGACATGTAAAATCTTTATTTACTTAGGCTATTTATAGTCATTTCTTAATTTTTTAAACACATAAAATTTAAATGTATTTTTTAAAATTTCAATGATTTTTATTAATATTTTATTTTTTATTTAAATAGACTTGACAAATTAACATTTAAAAATACATTTATGTATTACGTATTTATTAATTCATTAAACTTTAAAATGTTTTTTTTATTTAATTTTATTTAATTTTTCTTTTTTAGTTTAATAAGCTCTCTATTAATATATATTATTTTCTTTCTGTATTTATATTTTCCCTTTTATTTAAATAGACTTCTTTAACTAATTAAATACATTAATTTATAAATACATGTATTTTTAAAGTGGCTTTGATATCACAAGAACTTTTGTGTTATCAATGCTAAGCGATTGTTTTATTCTGTTCTTGCTATATGGAAATGACGACAAATGCTACAATCTTGTAATCTGATGAGCCAGTTTATTAAACGGTACACCATGAATTAACTCCACTATGTTTCTAAAGTAGGGAAATGCCGAAGACCAGACACTTTATATTTATGTCAAAATGACAGAAAGCATTTGAATTATCTGTAAATGTTTTGAAATTTGGTAAACGACAGAATTTGTTTGGTTCACGCAACCTCTGTTTGGACTCAAGCATCGCTGACCCCTTGCGCACATGGTAACCATCCCAGAGTTCAGGAGCCTCTAGTTTTATCTATAACTGTTGAGGTTCACCGTTTACTGAAGCCAGCTCTTATCTCTCAGAGCTTTGATATACAGTTTGCTCCATTCCCCACTGGCATTGCCTACGAGAATGCTATGCAACCCGCTAGCATGAGTCATGCCAATCCGTTTTATTTGCCTTTTTACAAATGCAAATCTCAGGGGTTATTCAAGTGCGCTGTTATTCAAAGGCGGCTCTCACAGCTGCCTCGTTCTCAGCCTGCTCTACAGATTTGATCCACTGATTGAAATGACGTTCGGTTTGCTCTTACTACATATTTAGTCCAGCTCTGTGATGTGGTCGAAGCTGCTTTGATCCAGTTCCCGCCACATCCATGAGCGACTTATTGCATCTTATTGTGCACCCACACAACTTCTGCAAAACGCTATCAGGTGAGAGTCTCCCATCTGCATTGATGCTGCTCGGCAGGCCAAACACTATCTTTCCCATTACTCTGTAGAAATAGCACTGCAGTAAAAAAAGACTCAGCCTTTTGAGGAAAACAGAGCAGCTCTGTGTTAATTCAATTTCAGGAGTTGGCATCGTATCCATTATCATTATTGTATTAGCATTTGGCTGATTTTCTCAGAAAAGAGCAGTGGTGAGTTTTCTAGAAAGGCTCGCTGCTGGATCTGGTTACTGCGGTATTTTTTTGGCTTCTTTACAGACAGGAGGGCACCACAGCTGCGTTTATATCTCCATGTCAGGCCAGAGGTGTAGACCAAAAGATTTTTTGTGTGCGACAGTCGAGTAAACAGCTGATTGTTTGCTGAACTGCACAAGCTCACGTGACTGGCTAAGCAGAACTAGAGATAAAAGCTGATCAGTTTGCATGTGAGTTAGTTAATAGATAAGAAGGGTACATATGCGGTGTCTTTTAAGCCCACATACCCTACCTTCAAAGGTTTAAAAGTGTTGTTTTTGAACCAAATGAATGGTTATTTTCACAAAGGCAGAATTTACTCAATAAAAAGTCAGAAAAATGACTAAGTATTGAAATTGCTGTTTAATAATTCAGTGTTTCACCTTTTGAAGACCCATTTTCAACTGCCAAGAATTCTTATTCGGTCTGCTGAGAAATAATATCTGTAAACATGGATATCTTGGTTATTTTAAATATATTTCTCCCTCTCTCCCTCTCCCTCTCTCTGCAGTAGTTGCCTCCACTTGCAAAGCTTTCCTTGTCTAATTTGTCTGTTTTATGTAGTTTAACCTATAGTGTGCTGTCTGTTAAAGCTGTGTTTACTCTTGTAACCAAACCCTCAATTATTTGCATCACATGATTGAAAAGAGCACAAGCACCTGTGTTTTTATTTTGAGAAGCGGGGTGCTAAATATGACGCTTGCGGTTTGCCAAGACAAGCGTGCATGAGGTGCCAAAGTTAAACGAATCCCTTCCCTTACTCTCTCTCTTTCATGCTTGCCCACTCACTCACACTTGTTTATCCTTGCTGTGTCTTTATCATCGAGAGAGTGCAAAATCTCCATTTAAGTCACAATCAGTGAGGTCTTTTTGCCCCAGACCTGAAGAGAGACTAGCAGAGCTGCAACCCCCAGCATGCTGCAGAAGACCTCTTCCTTTGTCCCGCGTTATCAGCCATTGATTAGATTATCTACAGACGCAGTGAGATGGGAAATAAGATGGCCTCTGTTTGTAGAGAGAAGACTCAGAGTACTGCCTTCCTTAAAGTTTGGCCTCAAAATGCGATCTAGAGCCCAAAATCAAACTGTATGCAAGTATATGAATGCTTCCAAGCTGCTTCTACAGTAACTTTTTTCAGGTCAACTGCTGTTGGAGCAAAAGTTTGAAGAGAACGTTGCTGAGCAAGTTGCTTAAAGTCAGTTAAACTGTCAGCATGTTCATACCCAATACCACCACAGTATGCAAGTACGCACAACAGGAGTGCATGTTTGCAATGCATTGGCCAAGCATTTGCATATAAGTATGGATTTTCAGCATTTTCTCGCTACTCCATCACATTTTTTTCTGCTCTCATTGCACTGAACCCCAGTCAATAGTGTTTACACTCTCATTCTCCAATCTAAGGCTGAATCTCTTTTGTTTCTCTCTCTCTCTCTACTGTCCTTTGGGATTAGTGGTACTTAATGGGTTGCAGATGCCTGCTGCTAGTACGGTTGTTAGTGCATTTGGGAAATGAATGACTCTGTCTGCATTAATGTGGAGAAAGAATGCCACCGTCAGCATTCTAGAATGGCAGCACATCAATGACACCGAATAGACTGGTTGCAGATAGCCGGAGAATCAATAGGTGTCCTCACTGAACTCTCACGTATAGATGCACGTTGCAGTTTTCCCACCAGGTATGCAGGGCAAGTCTTTCACAGAATGGAATTAGTGCTCACATAATACATATAATTTAAGCGCTGTGGTTGTGCGAATGTAGGCCACAGAAAAGTGGCCTTTTTTCCACAAAGTGCCACTGGATTAATTCATCACTGGCGGTTGCGGAGCAATCATAATAATGATTAATGATCAGGCTTGCGCACACTGTTTAAACTGCTGATAAGAGCTCAGCTTGACCGGAAAGGAACTTTGACGTCAGCGCTTGGATACCCACATGTGCAGCAGTGTTAATTTTGACAGGCATTTTTGATTTAGTCTTAGTCTTGAGACGAAAATGCTTAATAGTCTGTCACATTTTAGTCATTTGAGTCTTTCATAGTTTTAGTCTAGTTTTAGTCGACGAAAAGTCATTACATTTTTGTCAACTTTTAGTCATTACTTTTAGTCAAACTGCAGTTACCAACATTTATTTAGGTAGCTATTTAATATGTAGTCTTCTAACAGAAATAGTCATTAATTCTTCTCTCTTTAGACCAAATCAATTAAGCTCATGAGAAATGAGGAGATCCCCCCTCATAATCTAAAGCGCTTTGAGTGCCCAGAAAGCGCTATATAAATGTAAGGAATTATTATTATTATTATTATTAATATTATTATTATTATTATTAAATTTGAATCAAGGATTGAATTTGGAAAAACTGGGAAAAATTACAATTTTCATTTTTGGGTTGAGATAAAAATTAAACTAATTTTTCAGATACAGTAGGTTTACTTAACATGTTTACATTTATTTAACATCTTTTGTTGGTTAACATTAATGACACAAATAGGTATTTAATTAGGAATGCTGTCCCTTTAAGATGGAAGGCATGCATGTAATACTGACACACATTGTTTTCACCCACCTGTTTACGTTCACTTAAGCCATAACTGACTGTATTTATGTGAGACTCTACACGATGGACATTTGGACTGCTGTGTGTGTATTTGAGCACTGTGTGAGAAATGAAGAAGTGGAGCGTATGCGAGAGAGAGCATTTCTATCAGCACGATTCCGCCTCTCCCGCCTTCACTAACTTTGTTAATCGACAAAGAATTGTGACTCCCGGGAAAAACGGGATGTCAGGTCACCCTATCCCTAACCTGAGGCCATTGTTTCAGATCCAGGGCTCGCAAAATTTCAAAATCCTTGGTAGCCCTTCGGGCAGGTACTCTTCAGATTTTGGTAGCCCGAAAATTAATTTAACTAGCCCAAAACAAACAAACAAACAAACAAAAAAAAGACCTTTTTTAAAATATAGAAAATCAGATTGGAGTCTAAATGTCAATCAAAAATATTTTCAATACACAAATATCAACAAATATGAAGGAAGGAATTTTATTTCACTATTTACAGGGTATCTGCAGAATTTTTAAAAATAAATTTAAGGCAATTTATGACCCATTTTAATAGCTGCACAAGTAAAATGAACACAGTCTGAGCAGGGTTGGACAATGTCTATGGTAACATACAGTATTAAGCCATGAAATGACATGATTTACAGTTCAGATACAGGTTTTCACAAAAACAAAAATCTTATACAACAGCATTTCAGCCTTTAGACCATTTTTATGAAAAGGAATAAATCAAGCATATAAATTATTATATTAATTTAAAATGAATAAATATTACTGTCTTAATTGTTTAGATTTTTAGAAGGCACATTAACTTCTTTCTCATTTACAACTCTATGTGTTTGCTGCAAAACATGGGTCGATATTTGCATTGATCTGACCATAAACAGCAAGAAAGGCTTATTGGAAATGCAAATTCATTCTCTGCCACAAGGTGGCGCTTTAGGAGCGGCTTAATATAGCGGTTTCGCTCAGGGGAACTCCCTGTTAGCGGCTGTACACAAAGCAGCACCGTCCGCGCTCATAAACGCTGCTTTATCAGGCATTATAGGTAAGATGAAATAAAAATGCCAACGACACATTTCTGAGGACAGTCAG
Source organism: Spinibarbus caldwelli (assembly GCA_039654775.1). Classification (NCBI taxonomy): domain Eukaryota; kingdom Metazoa; phylum Chordata; class Actinopteri; order Cypriniformes; family Cyprinidae; genus Spinibarbus; species Spinibarbus caldwelli. The sequence goes on along the minus strand of CM077229.1, from coordinate 6,424,738 downwards.
TTCCCTTCAGATGCATTCACATAAAGACATCTGCGCCGCCTTTTGACTTGAAATGTGCAGCGCTCATATTTATTCAATTGCATCATTGCCTTTTGAAGTTTAATCCAGCCATACCGCCATTCTTGTCTTTCCGTCCCCAACTGTAAGACCTTTTGAAATTATAGTTAAGACATTTCTTATACCATTTAACGTATTTAAAACTTTTTATGGCCTTAAGTTTGATACAACTAAATTGAAGAGTTTTTAAGGACCCGCGCGAGCCCTGTATTTAAGGTAGCCCGTTGGGCAGTGCGGTGATACATTTTAGTAGCCCGACTGGAAAACACAATAGCCCCGGGACGTCGGGCTAGCGATTTTGCGAGCCCTGAGATCCTGTCCATCCACTGCGACTGCCATACTGAGACTAGATATGCAAACGCCCCTCATCCGATCGCAATCCAATGACAGGGACACACATTTTGAAAGATAAGAGAGTTAATTTAGCCTATAGGATGTGTTTTGAATGTCCGGTAGTCCTCAAATAACATTTTAGTCCCATCTCGTCTTGTTAACGAAGACGCGGCATACATTTCGTCATAGTTTTTATCATCAGATATTATTTTTAGCTCGTCAACGTCTCGTTAACGAATATTTTTCGTCATCATCTTCGTTGACGAAATTAACACTGATGTGCAGGGAGTTGCGTTCCATCCAAAAACCCTGACACAGTTGTGGTTGGGCAGGTCAAGCTACCCTGGATAGAATATCAGAGAGGTTTTCTGGGTAGGTTAGAGAGTCAAGGGAGATGATGATATAGTGTATGGTCACGTTGAACCAGTTGGCACTGAGCTTTTGCCGTTTCTTTATCTTATAGGTGCGTTTTGTGTGTGGTCTGTACAGGGATTTAGCGCAGGATAAGAGGACCACTTTGTGTTTAAACTGGTTGAGTCTTGTCCCCTCCTGTGCTTTATGCTTTGTCTATAGAGGCTCATTTGGAGGTCTGGCAGGAATCTGGGGTCGGGTTACGTTATTTAAGGTTGAGTGGACCCCCTCTAGTTCCCCTGTGAGCTATAGTGGTTTAACATAAAGCCATGGCATTTGATTTAAAGCACATCTGTAATACTTTCCCCTCAGTGAGAAATGATTAACATACAATAAATGGCTGTTAAGTATGGTTTCCATCACGTTTAATAAAACGAGCGGCTAAAAGGTTTATATTTCTTCTGTTCTTGTCCTTGCAGGATCGGAAGCTGTCGAGATCAGAGCGCCAGCGCTTCAAGGAAGAGGCTGGCATGTTGAAAGGCCTGCAGCACCCAAACATTGTGCGTTTTTACGACTCATGGGAGTCGCCCTCCAAAGGCCGCAAGTGTATCGTGCTGGTGACGGAGCTCATGACATCGGGAACCCTAAAAACGTGAGTAATAAGTGTCTGGTCCACTTTTATTTCATATTGTCTATCCAACATAATATTGTTTAATGAATGGTCAAATGCAAAATTTGGCAAAAGTTTGTGTTAGTATTATGTATTATGTAAATGATTGTTACTTACGTAAAGTGTTACCCAGATTTTTGTTGTCACACTTTTTTTTTCCAATTTTGAGTTAATATTGTATTGTGGTACAGCATTCAAATGCAACAACAGGATGGCCTTTCAAACATGCTTTTCACCAGCCTCATTTCCATCGCCATTAGCGGGCCATCTACAGAGGCTGAGATTATCTGTTACAAAACACAATCACAATAGAGCGATTGAGTTAGAACTGTTACCAGAGTGATCGCAGGGGAAGAGTGGCATGTCATCTTCATGTGAGACAGGCATTGTGGGTACTGAACAGATGCTGGAGCTATAGTGAGACAAACCACAAACTGCACCAGCAGCCCCCTCCTGTGGATGTATGGGCTCTGACACACACACACACACAGACACACAGTCATATACACTGACTTAAATACTAGTATCTGACTGTGATAGCATTCTTGCTTTTCCTACCTCACAAATCAGTAAATGTGGCACAGAGACTTGTTAGATTTTCGTGAAAGAAAAAAATAACTGGTGACTCATGCACATGAAGACGTCACCAAGAAAACCAATAAATGATGCAGGCATATTGTTTGAATAAAACTGGGTTGGCCTGTTAACATAAGAACATATTACAAATTTTGATTGTAATCATTTGTTATGAGTTTCCAGGACACATAAAAAGGAGTCCCACAAAGATCCGTCTTCCTCAGAGCCTCAGTCACACTCAATTAGTTATCTGTCACATAGCTCACAACAACAGGAACTCCACTATTACTGCCAGGAGGAGACATGGGAAGATGAGCGAAAAAGGAAAAATGAGAAACATTGTCAGGCTTGCTTTGTATTCGTCAGCCCTAGCATCCTGGCAGTGTGTGGCATTCTGCATGGCTGCTCCTCCACTGCAAAGATAAACACTAGCCACGTTTACATGTACACTTTTTTGTCATTCCAATTAAAATCATTCCGATTGAAAGATTTGGTGGACTGTTTACATGACACGTAATCTAATCCGATATGGTGTTTACATGTGCCTGTGCTTTCAGTTTTGGGACACGCTAAGTATAAGTAGCCTAACAACAAATACAAATCACCAGAGGAAAAAACGCCCATATTTGCGTTATTATTTTTAATATTTTTAATAGCTGCTTGCACTTGCTTAGAATAATGGACTAATATTTGAATCCCTTGCGTTAATTTGAGCGCTCGGTCATATGGCGAGAACACGATCATAGAAATCATACGGCTGTCTTCTGTACCACACACAGAACCAATATAGCTTGATCTCACCCAGTTGATCAACGCATATCATCATAACGCCCTAATTTCTTAATGTTAAAGCATTAAAGGATAAAATAACAGTACGACCCTCTGTAATGCCGCTCTGAAATGAATTGTATTCTGATATTAAAAAGATTTACTGTAGCCTACTTAAATGGAACAAATACACGATTTCTTACCAAGAGTTGGTGAACAATTAATCAAAGGAGCGTTGCTTTATGAACGTGATCGCAACGAGCTATATAACACATATCATTTCCAAACATGTTTTCGTGCAATATTCATGGCGTGAGCACTTATAAATTCAAGCAGATCGTAAATTATGAATCTTTAATAAACATAAATACAAATGACAAAGGCAAATTTTGGTCAAGTTGTTTATTTTCATTGATCTATACTTTCACTATCATCATTGTGTTGTTTCTAAGCTGAAAAGCAGAAAATCGCGCTTCATTTCAGATCTGTTTTTCACTTCAGTCATGAGAGCAGATAGTTCATAACACAGCAAGCGTTCTCCATTCTAATGTGTTTTTACTGTATAATTTAAATTTTAACTTTATACCTCCACTATTACCCAGTCTCTACTGTAGTGTCGGTGTCCCCAAATCACAGAATGTACTGCGTTGCCGACATCACGTTCACGTTCAGACGACCCGACCTCTTGACGTGATGACGTAGACGCAAAGTAATCGATTTAACGCGTTTACATGGCAGAATTTTAATTTTGTTCAGTTTATTGAAAACCTGGAATTGCAGTTCCTTGTGGAATTATTTTTATTGCGTGGGTTGTGCTCTGGCATGGCTCCAGAGCGGATGAATCTAATGTTTTGAGGTGAATGTGTAGCTGTCAGGCACCGCACTGGTGTGAATCCTATACTTAGTAATCACATATTCTAGCCTACGTCTTGGAATATATGACCCAAATAAGAATTTTCACCATATATTGCCATCTGAACAAGTAAGTAACAAGTCTGCCACACTTGTTCTGACCAACTGAGGAAAAAAGCATTACAATAAATCGCGCTACCAATGGTGATTTAATCTAACGATTGATTAGCTCATATCACATCAAACTGTGCAAATTATTATTATTATTGTTATACTTTATTCACAAATTATTAATGTTAACATCAGCATTGTGTGAATATGAGTATAGTGTGTATTAGCGTGTAGATTTCAATTTTTGTACAGTCTAATCTCTAATTGTCACACCATTCAAATTTCATATTAAGAAATTCTTTTAACCCAAAAAGCAAACTATGCTCCCTTTGAACTGGTTGTCTTTAAAATACAAATCTTGTGTAATCCCAGGCTATCTGTAATCAGAAGCACATTTAAAACTGGAATATAATTTAATGTCATTCACATGTGTTTCATATAATCCTTTCTGGATTACAATCCACCATCAAAATGATTTTTTGACATTTAATTATTCTAGCTGCTGTGAGAAAAGGCTATAAATGAACCGTCACCTGCAGGATCCTCGCATGCGATAGCCTAGAAGCCGGGACAACTTCTTTATGTTTACAGACGTGACGTAATGACGCAGTGCCATGCTCGAATTTCCCGCGAAAACCTACCCGTACCACTCAAATTAGAAAACATTATAAGATAAGCGTTGTGAATCGGGCTAAAGTAAGGCGATAGTTTTGAACACTGGCTGGTTATGTACTTGCTCAAATATTGATTTTGGATATTTTTTAACCAAAAAAAGCTATGGACTGCAGCTTTAAAGCTTTCTAGTCCAACATTTCGGACTGAAACATACTGTACATAAACACAGATTATTCAAACCTCTGCACTGTGACAGAAGATAATCTGAAAGATAAATCTGACAGTCAAAATTCATAACATTTTCTTGAAAGTTTCAAGACTTGGACTGTTTATATAGTTGAGGACAGAATGTTTTAAATGACTTTAATGTTTTGAGAAGTGCGGAGAGAGTTGTTGGTGTAGCTGGAGAGCAGCCTGTTGGGGCTCTCCGGGAGCCGCTGGGTGTGTTGAGTGATGAGACCGTTTTGAATCAGGCTTTGTTGCTCTCTCCCGTATCGCCTTGGGACTTACCCTTGGCTCCGTTCCCACCTGTCAGTCAGCCGCCACACTCCATCAAAGCCACCCTGTACCACCACCCACCTCCTCCCATTGGGAGCGAAGCACTACTTATTGCTCTTACTAAGCAAACTACAAAGATAATCTGTTTACACAAAAACGCTCTTCTAATATCTCTTCTCGCGCTGCCTGCAAAACCAGTTTCATCTGATCTGATGTTATTCAACCATTTTTCTTTTTACTGTGAGAAAAGGAAGAAGAAAGAATTTGATTTCTGATTCACAATTACAGTTATCCATAAACAGATGTTTCTTCAGACAGTTATCTGATTCTTCTCAAGACAAACAGGTTGGAGCGGAAACGGTGTGTCAGATTAAAATAAAGTCACGTCCTGTCACAAATGAGTCGATTGTGCTACTGTATACGTTCTGTTTTGCTTGTGAGCTTGTGGCCGTCTTCGCCTAGGGCATTATGAGATAAAGGGTACCCAGCTCCCACTTTATTGGTGCCTGAACTGAGTAGATTGTTGTAATGAGGATTACAAGTCCAAATCCTGGCTATGGCTTGCCTCCAAGATTTGATTAGGCCAAGCTAATCTAATGAAACTGCTGTACCGCCTTCTTCACACGCTGTTGTCCTCTCTTCAATCTGGGACTCATGGAAGAGAATGCACCTGGCCATATGGATGCTTCAAAGATCCAGACCCATCATCGTGTAATCATTTAATTCTCCCTGATCCTCATATGAACTCAAGATCTTATTGAACTGTTAAGTGTAGAGTTCTCTCAGTTTTTCATTCTCTTCATGGTTTCACTTGTTGAAACTGTTTATCCAAGACCAGAGAACTGTAGACATGTATCATCTTCCATACATACATCTGCTGTTTATTTTTACACCGTCAAGGTCTAGTGAAGAAGAGCATTGCGATAATTCTCAACTCCAACGTCTTTGTTCCTCAGGTATCTGAAGCGCTTCAAGGTGATGAAGATAAAGGTGTTGCGGAGCTGGTGCCGACAAATCCTGAAGGGCCTGCACTTCCTCCACACCAGGGCTCCTCCCATCATTCACCGGGACCTTAAGTGCGACAACATCTTCATCACCGGTCCCACCGGCTCCGTTAAGATCGGTGATCTGGGCTTGGCCACCCTCAAGCGCTCATCATTCGCTAAGAGTGTCATAGGTACGACCCAGTGCTAGAACATTCTCGCTTTCCCCACCTCCCAAGTCAGTTCACCATACAATCGAAAATATGTGTCATGTCACTGCTTGTCATTTCAATGATGAGGTGAAATTGGGAAGGTGGAGCATTTGCTGTTAGTTACGCTCAGATATGTAAGGCATGCTATACAGTAGCTATGAGCTACACAGTTCACCTTAGACCACAGTTTTCCAGGCAGCCAAGGGCACAAGTTTTAATTTGGGGTGGAGATGGGGGAAAACCAGAGGATGTCTTATAAACTGGGGGAACACCTTTTAGATCCTGCTGTTTCTCACCTGAAACTAATTGGCTTGTAACTGCAACAGGTGAAAACACTCTAAGTTTCCATTAACTTTGGGTATTTTGGGTAATATATGCCTTAAGAATACTAGTTGATAAGCATGCTACAGGAGTTTTTCGCATCAATATTAACAGAATAAACACTTTGGTCTGGAACCTGTGGTCTATAATTATTAAAATCCTAGAAATACTCTTGCTGCCAGTAATGTCTAACATCTTTTTCCAAAGGTTTTCCTGATTGCCTCATCAGGTTTTTTTCCCCTCTTCCTTTTCAGATGGTTTAGATATTGTGATACATTTCTTTCTGGATCCCTTCTCTCTCTGTCTCCTCTAAAATGTACTTGTTTCCATTTTTTGTTTTAGTTTTTTTTTTTTTTTTTCCAGGTTTTTGAGAATTTTTTCCTTTAAACTGTAGGGCTATAATCTCAGCTGGTCTCACTCCACTGTATGGGTTATTTAATGTCCTGCAGTTCATACAGTAAGTATTCTAAAAAATGGCGAGTAAGTGGTAAGTCAACAAAGCAACCTAATCCAAAATGGAAATATTTCAAATGTGAATCTATATGTTAGCTCGTTTTTCTGTGCGAGGCCTTTTAACACGCACTAGTGCACGAGAGTCTAGCTATGGGCTTGCTCTGTGCTTTAACCTGCTTAACCTTCTCTCGTTACAGGCTAGTAGAAAGGTGAGTCGGTCATGTGTTTTCCATAACTGTGTTGTTGACATAGATCAAGTTCCATAGCTAGTCGCCCACCGCTGTCCGGTACCTCATTTAATGTGTTGGTGGCACGGCCGTGTTGTAAAGATACACATGGTTTCGAAGCCCATCAATCAGCTCTAAAAGTAACCTGCACCAACGCATGTGTGTCTGGCTTAAATCAACTTCCTGTTTGCGAGATGATGCTTGGCTGTTTTGTGCACTAGTCAAAAGTACTGAAATAGAAAATCTAAAGGCCTTGCAGAGAAAAACTGTATTCTTTCACTGCTAAATAACTGAGGCCAGTTTTCCCCCTTCCTCTTTTTTTTTTATTTTTATTTTTCCTTTTCTCCATATCTTTTGCTCCCCCTCTTTCTCTCCTCTCAGGGCCGTACGGAGCAACAGGGCCTCCTCCTCCTCTCTCCCTTCCTCTCCCCGGCCCTGCTGGGGTGAGTAGAGATCTCAGGCACTGAGAGTTCTGAATGGTTCTTTTGATTTAAGGTACCCCTGAGTTCATGGCGCCTGAGATGTACGAGGAAAAATACGACGAGTCGGTGGATGTGTACGCCTTCGGAATGTGCATGCTGGAGATGGCTACCTCTGAGTACCCTTACTCTGAGTGTCAGAACCCCGCTCAAATCTATCGCCGAGTCACCAGCGTGAGTACCCTCGCACACCTCTGCTCGCTCTCTGTTCCTCATTCAATTTGGGCGCCTCTTTCTGCTATAATTTTCGCCAGCTCTGTCATTACACCCACACATTCCTCAGGCTTTTGCTTATGAAATAATTCAATAAAAGAAGCTTGTTCTGTTATGCGCTCACTGGAACCTGCCCACAGCTGGAGGCGTCACACTGTACATGAGATTATTTAAGCAACATACAACTGTGTCATTCAAATGAATGGTTTGTTTGACTAGGAGTAGGTGGTATGACCAAAATCTTACTTTTATGTCATATTAACAGTATTTATTACAATATACATTAATGTTCAAAAGTTTGCTCAACAAGGCTGCATTTATTTGATCAAAAATACAATAAAAACAGTGATATTGTGAAATATTGTTGCAATTTAAAATAACTGTTTTCTATTTGAATATATTTTAAAATGTAATTTATTCCTGTGATGGTAAAGCTGAATTTTCTGCATCATTACTCCAGTCTTCAGTGTCACATAATCCTTTAGAAATCATTCTAATATGCTGATTTGGTGCTCAAGAAACATTTCTTCTTATTATCATTGTTGAAATAGAATTTAATAGAAATCTCCTTTTTAACATTATAAAGGTTTACTGTCAGTTTTGATGAATTTAATGTGTCCTTGCTTAATTTAAGTATTAATGTCTTTAAAAAATAATATTTTAATATGTACTGTATATGATAATACCTATTTTTGGATAAGCAATTTATTATTTTAGAAACAAAAGGTACATCATCTGAATTTATTATTTTTTTCTATTTATTTGGATTTTGATGGACATGAAAAAGATTATTAACAATGAACAACTGGAAAAAGTCTGGCATCAGTGTAAAATAAAAGTTCTAAAAAGACTCAAAACTGTACATATAACATTATAAAACTGATTGTTGGGACTCTAAATTCTGATTGGATGACCAACTGTTAAAGCTAATGTAAAAAACACCTTAAGATTCCCAATTTTGACCAGTTTACTGGTCGTCATACGTTATCCCAGACCCACCCAGTAAGAAGTAATTGTCCAAAATTAAAACAGTTGGATATCTGGACGTGTAAGGTCTTTTTTCCTGCCAGTCGCAATAAAATTTTAGCTTTGATTAAATCAGCTTTACAAGCGTCACTGATATCAGCTTGTGGTGCTTCATGTGTTGACTTTCCATGAAGTCAGACTCTGGCTCGAACAGTTGCTCTCTCCGGCTTTAATGTAGTTTTGTGTTTGACTGACTTGGTCTCGTTTGAGCTCAAAATATTCTGCAATCATTTTTTTTCAGTTTCTCTTGGATTTATTTATTTCAGACCTCTTTTAAGCCATTGTGATGTAATCATCATTGAAGGTGCTTAAAAGTGTCCATCTATTTATGAACATACAATGTTGTCGTCAGAACAATCGAGGTGAATGTCCCTGAGAATACGGCTATATATGAATCCAAGACCATTGTTAGAAGGCTGGAAAAGGCCAGTCATGTTGCTGCAGTTTATAAATTGAATCAGCCTTTCCCCTCATTGATGTCCTTTAATATCATTGGCAGAGGAGAGGAGGGGGAGTATAAGGCAGTCATGAGCTTTTTTATTCTCGTTCAGGTCAATAGGGCAATCATATGATGCTGGAGGTTGAAAATATGATCAGTAGAGGCTGAAAACAACTGACTGAGGATTGTGATAAGCCTATGAGGGGCTCACCAGTAGGGAGCAGTACTGATTCTCCATACTCAATCAACTCTATTTGACTGAATGTTTTTTCAACTCAGGTCATTAAAAAAGGGATTGTAGAAGGTTCTAGAGTTCTTTTGAGTCAGCATTGTGGTACAGAAAAAGTTTCTTTTCATCAGCACTCTTGAATCAGGTGTAGAGGTGTTACCCTTTCCACCTGTTAGCTTTGAAAAGTACAGAGCACATCCTAGATTTCACCAGTTCTATCCGCCTGTCTGAAAAACTGGCGTCCAACCTGCCTGAAGGCTTTTTAATCTTGTGAAATCCAATCGGACAGGCACAACAGTTCACTGAGAGAAGCAATTTAAGCTTTACGCAATCAGAAAACATTTTAAGCTTAGTGGACCCGAGGTTACCCTCACAGACAGATGTGGGACTTGTCCCATCTAGGCCCAGAGTAAATGCTTTCATTACGATGAAACGGTTAAGATTTGTTCTTTCCATCGAAACATCTGCAAACGCTGCTTGTAATCTCAAAGCAGTGAGCATGCAGTGGTTTCAGCCTGACCATTTTACTGAATTGTCCATGGAATTGGAGCCACATGGGTTTGACTGCAATGCAGATCTTCCCTTTTATTATTATGGTGATTAAAGCAAAGGCTTTAGAGGTGGAGCTGAAATGAATAGCACTGCAGCTGGACAGAGTTTTCCCATTTATTCACGGGAAAATTGGTTTGTTGGCAACAATGGCATTAGATTTGTGGTGTAAAGTCATGTGAGTATTGTATGTAAATGTGCCGTTGCCAAGTATTACACTTCAGAATGTAACTTAACATGCACTATTTGTGCTTACCATATGACAAAGCAGTCCAAAATAAACCCTTGATCGTATTTCGTACCAGAATGTTCATCAGAATATCAGAGAGACTTGGGGTGAGCATGAAAGAAAACTGTAAAAGTCTAGATTGGATATAATGTCCCAGTCATTTGGCTGTATCTTCCAACCCTTGAAAGTAATTTCAAGATGTGGCATCAAAGGAGTTCCACCAGAAAATAGTATTCTTCAGTATGCTTATGCATCGTAACACGTTGTCGCTTTGGGAGTTGGACAGAGTAGAAGTTGAAGATTGCTTTTGTTCCTTTTCTACATCCACCCCCAGCTGTTCCAGGAGCCTTCCTCTCTCTCTGCTTTGTTAAATACAAAATGATTGCTTCTAATTTTCCGCCTTTGTTAAGCTTGTGAACAGCATGTATCTGGCTTTAGGGGACCCATTCACAGCGTCTGTAACAAGGTTTTTAAATCACCTTGTTATCAGAATACTTCGCCGTTCTGCCTTAATTCTGTTAGATACTCCGTCATCCTTAACTTTGTTTGGCACTGGAATTTGAGGGGGGTTACAGACTTATATAAGGAGGTAAAGCCTGGACAGGGGGAGTAATAGTTCAGGCAGACCACTCTGTAAAGCAACACAGTGTTCCGGGATTTCACTAGTAAGTTTCTTGCGCTCTTTTTGTCTTGGGTGATTTTGACAGCTCTAGCTCTATGTAGGCTTTTTTAATATTAAATGATTTCAGAATTTCAAACATATAAAAAGCAAGAAAAGTAGCCTAATATTTTTGTTCAGTAAGGCTGATTTGTAGTATGTTGGTGGAATTTGATGTTTTCCAGTGTTAAATCTGATGGCTGGTAATGAGATTAGGTGTTGCTAGAAATCCATTCTGATTTGTAGAGACAAAGTGAGATTTAATAGAATTAATTAAAACTTTACCCTGAGGTGACCAAAGTTTTGCCTGTATTTTTATAGGAGTGAAGTTAATGATGATCTTTAAAAAATATTTAAAAATAAAATTTGCTTCTTTTAGAACAGAATTCTTACTAGTACACTGTGTACCCACATCTTCCATTAGATATTAAATTGAATTATAATTTATAAAGGAATTCTGTGTTAGTGTTTTTATGTGTATCTTAATTCAAGGTTTTTTAATTAAAAAATGAATAATTAAATACTTTAAATAATTGCATAAATATATCGTCATTATACTAAAGTCAAAATAAATCGTTAAAATATTTTTTTGGAAAATAATATTATAAATGAAAAAAAAATATTCATAATTACAATTTACGCCTATAGTTATTTTCGCTTTTTTTCCTCCAAAAACTCCTAGCTTAATGGATTTCAGCATTCCTGATGACTGAGAAAGTAAAGCAAAATGAATTAATCTGTCAGATAAGCAGCTATATCTGGAATATCACAGGTTTCACTATTAATGCAAGCCACATTTACACTTATGCCATCAAAAAGCACTTATTAGTAGTGCTTGCTATGGCAGATATCACTATTGTTCATTTGGCTCGTCTTCTGCCATCTTAAATTGTGTGGTTTATTGAGAAATTGATCAGATGATTTTCACCTGGCACTAAAGTGCGTAAAGCATGCACCATATGTAGTCTTGTTGAGTACCTGTGGAGCTCTAAAGGGATTTCTTTCACAGCACAAAAGACATGTTGATTTAATGTTCTTTTGTGTTTTTACCCCGCAGGGAGTTAAACCTGGCAGTTTCGATAAGGTAGCCATTCCAGAGGTGAAAGAGATCATCGAGGGATGTATTCGCCAAAACAAAGATGAAAGGTAAGGCTGTGCCTACTACACACACCCACGCTGCGTTCGCAGAACTCATTCATCTAGTCATACTTCAGTTCTCAGCGACGTGTGCCATGCGCCTGTCTGCAGATGCGCTGAACCCGTGAGTGTATATCGCAATCTTTATGGGTATGGCCCTCCAAGTGGAATGTGAATAGTAGCAGTAGATAAGTGGTTTCCCACATGCTGTTTTGGAAAAATTCCAACAAGAAACTCAGTGAAATGGATCTGTGATCACGCCAAGCCAGCGAAGAGTGTGCTGTGTCCTCACGCCACAGAAAAAAACAGAAGCCTCCTGTTCAAGTCCAACTACCTAAATGTCCAAGCCAAAAAACCTTGATTTTATATTTGCATGCATATTGAATTTTAGCTATAATATGATTTTTAATGACCTTGATCACCAACTGAAGTAGTTTTCCTAATAATTTGTGGAAAGTCATAAAGCTGATGCTCTGTTTTGCTTCAGTGCATAAAAAAATTGAATGGAAAATCGCAAACAGCGTGTCGAGCGTAAGGTGAGACGACGTCTGATGTTCCGCTGATGAAGCACTGGAAAAGCTGATGTCTACTATATCCAGCTAATCAACAGAACCCACTTGAGATTTTTTTCTTTCCTCAGGTCTGACTTGGTAAAAAGATTGTGCAATCTTATCTTTTACCCTTATATCCATCGTTCCATGCAGGTGACATGGATCAGCTCTTTTTAAATGTGCTGTGATTGGTCAATCCCTGTACCTACAGTACATCCTTGGTGGTTGAATTTGTTAATATGTGCACATTTTATGTTAAACATTTATAGATTTCTTCATGCGTCTCCTGTTGTTGGGTTGTGAATTGAGAATGATAGAATCAAATGCAACAGTATAGAATGTTGGATAGAATATTAATCGCTACACAACCACGGATGGTGAAATTGTTTTCATGACATTCATGCGACATCACCACAGAATGACGCCAAGTTATCAAACTTCATGTCTGGAGAGTTCTGAAACCCAATAAACATCAATTTGATCATGAGACACTCAAATTTAAGTCAGGTCCTCGATATTTTGAGTTTATTTTGCTAGGCTTCGCCTATCTTAACTCATTCAGTGACTGTTTTATTACTCCATCCTGAACAGCCCCAATGTTCCACCTTGTGCCTCTAAATTAGATAATAAATGTGATTTGGTTGATCTTTGTCAGCCACGTGCTTCTAAATTTATTGTATTGATCGGCTATCCTTTATTTAACCTTATCATTTTGCCCCTTCCTTAACAGATACGCCATCAAGGACCTTCTGAACCATGCCTTCTTCCAGGAGGAGACTGGGGTGCGGGTGGAGCTGGCTGAGGAGGACGATGGGGAGATGATTGCCATCAAGCTCTGGTTGCGCATTGAAGATGTCAAGAAACTGAAAGGCAAATACAAAGACAACGAAGCCATCGAGTTTTCCTTCGACCTCCATCGGGACGTGCCAGAAGATGTGGCTCAGGAAATGGTGGGTTTATCAACAATTCTCCGAATTAGATATAGCACATGTAGATGGTAACATGCAATGTTTAAATACAGGTTGAGTCAGGCTATGTTTGCGAGGGCGACCACAAAACCATGGCCAAGGCCATCAGAGACCGCGTGTCCTTAATCTGCCGCAAACGAGAGCAAAGACAGCAGGTGCGAGCCGAGCAAGAGAAACGCAAGCAGGAGGAGGAGCAGAAGCAGTTGTCCAGCGAGTCTTTGAAGAACGTGCCCGGCTCTCAAGGTTCTGCACAAAGTCAGTGTGGTTCCCAGGCTCCGACTCCTGGCCTCGTCCAACCCGAGTGTGAGGAGCCTGATGTAGACCAGCAGCTTCAGTACATGCAAAGTGGAATGACCTGTAAGTGTTCGATGCAACCTATCAGTCTATCGACCTACCTGTCATTTCCTATTTAATTATGAGTGTTGTATCTTTTCCCAGTGGCTGACGGGACGCTTGACAGTGGTCAGGGTTCATCCGTGTTCTCAGAACCTCACCTCAGCCAGCTCAATATGTCGTATAGTTCTCCTGCAGCATCGCAACCCCAGCAAGCCACCTACCCTCCCAGCTCTCAAGCTCCCCAACAGCACACCGCATACCCCCAGCAGCCCATGGTAAGTCACGGAAGAAAAAGGGCCAAAGTCAAGAACTCAACACCCAATTGCAGGTTCAGTGTAGCAGGTCACATAGTTGCATCTTTAATCTGTTTTTTGCAGCTGCTACCTATTGACGAACGCCACACTTATTATGTTACAACATTCTAGTAGCATTTTCTAGCCAAAATGATGACCACACCAAACATCTCAAGAAGCAGCTATATATAGCAATGACAAAACGATCGAAAACAAGAAACTGACTTGTTAAATGCGGTCAGGAAAACATGTTTCTATATTGTAGTATGCGCTTGGCCTTTTTATTGAGAGGTTACTTTAGCAAATCATGTGGCCACATGTTTATCTTCAGTTAGAATATTTTTAGTTCAAATGTCTCCATCTGTTCCCATAATATTTAATGTTGTGCAAACTGCAAAGGCAAGAACCCAGTGAAGCAATACAGATATGATCTTTAAATAGAATTTGTGTAGCCTTGATTGAATAACAAATGAATCACGAATCAGTGTTCAATTGTTGTTTGACTTTTGAATATGATCTCTTTGTGGTTGCATGTATTTATCTTTGGAGTTTGATGATGGTTTGTTGTTATCAGACACTAAATGAATGATGCATGAGAAAGGAAAGCAAAGCCATAATGTCTGCACTCTAAACGGGTTTGATTCTTTTCATACAGCCTGCTCTCAGTTCTTTCTCTCTCTCTCTCTTTGTCTCGCTTTTTCTTTATTTTCTGACTGCCAAGTATATTTCCACTTCCCACGTGTACTTGAGCTGCTGCTCCCTCTTCATCCTCTTTGCATTTTAATACATTTTTTGGGTTACTTTACCTTATTTCTTTTTTTGTTTCATGTCAGAATTTTTGATTCCTCCCAAAAAGGAAGTGCCATGTAGCAGTGTATCATGCTGTGCAGACTGGCAGGCATTCATCACTTCCTGGATGGTTGTTTTTGCCATCCTGGGCACTTAAACCATGATCATTTCAGTACAACAGTGTCACGATTATTCTCAGGGACTTTGAATTTTTTTGACAAGTTTCTCATCTCTTCTTACTCATTAGTTTTGAATTACTTTGCATCATTTTCCATAAAGCCTGAAACACTTTAGTCATAACTCATAAGCACACACCTCTCTCTTTATTACTGTAATTGTCTGTAGGTGTGACTTCTGATGATTTACTTTTATAATAACAGTTTTATTAATAAATACCGTCTCACCTGACTTGAAATGGCTGGTTCCAACTCAAAGTCTGCACAGCACTGATGACTGTTTTTGTACATTTATTTTTGTTCTTCTGTGTTTATACCAATGTGCTGTTTGTGGTCTTTGTTTTTGCTGTACATATTCTGTACATACTTCTGTTTATGCTGTTCTTTATCATAAAACATCTCAGAGGACCGATTTTCTGTGATGTTTTCATGGACTTTGCTAACCTCAATTTGTATCCATTGTCTACATGGTAGACTGTCTATACTGTAGATTTCTTGGAGTCTGAATGCTGCTTAAGCAGTGACAATGTCATTTTTAGTGCCATTTCTTTAGCTATGTATTTTCCAGTCATTAAAGGGATAGTTCACCCAAAAATGAAAATTCTGTCATTATTTACTCACCCTCTAGTAGTTCCAAACCTGTATGAATTTCTTTGTTCTGCCAAACACAAAGGAAGTATTTTGAAGAAAGTTTGTAACCAGGCTGTTTTGGGGCACCATTGACTTCCATAGTAGGAAAAAAAATACTATGGAAGTCAATGGTGCCCCAGAACTGCTCTGTTTCCCATATTCTTCAGAATATCTTCCTTTGTGTTCAGCAGAACAAAGACATTCATACAGGTTTGGAACTACTTGAGGGTGAGTTAATGATGACAGAATTTTCATTTTTGGGTGAACTATCCCTTTAATATACCAAATTCCTGTGTAACAACATGCAACCTGATCAATCTCAGATCAGGTTAGACAAGTATTACTTTAATCTCAAAATCTGCTCACAATTCATGATTCATGAATCGGGTATTGATATTGTCACATACAATCATATCATAGCATAATTGTTTCTGTTACTGATAACATGTTAGTCATTGTAAAACTTTTTTGCTTTTGAAACATTCTTTTGCTCATTCTTTTGGTCTGACTCGATAGTAGATGTTAGATTTAATCAACATGTAACCTTTGTAGGTCAAGGTTTATTGTAAATCAATGTCTTTTCTCTTTCTGTGTAGCATCTTAGAATGCAATGTTGATATTTAATCTTGTATCAAATGTTTCCTTGTAGTTTTCTATTGGTTATTTGGCTTTTTGTGTCATTTGTGTTCCATTGTGGTTAAGAGTCAATTCTCCTCCTTCACCTCCAGCCTTCTCCACCTCTTCCCCGTCGTCGTAGCATGTCTGTTTGCGTGCCCTGCTTTTCTACCACCTCTGCTCTGTCGTGCCCTCCCAAGCCACCTTCCACCCCTCCTCCAGTCGCATCAGCCCCGCTCTCGCCTCGGCTGGGGAGGCCAGATGGGGAGACGTTTGCGGGCCGACTGTCCAAAGCACTGGAGAGCGTCCTGCCCCTTCACTCAGCCCCGCCCCGTCGTCGTGCCAGTCTCCCAGCAATCTTTGCCAGTCCTGTATGTTAGTGTCTCCCAGTGAACCAGGAATCTCCCGCTGTGCTGGACTTGGGTACAACATGGGTATTTGTGAGGAATACTTTTATAAAATAAGAAAATGAAACAAGCTTGAAGAGTTTTGGGAGTGCAAATATAATCCAAATTAATACAATAAAATTAAATTGTTTTTCAGGGCCAATATTTGCATCCCTAAAACACCAAAGGTGTGATCTAAAAATAAAATGGCATCCTTCTACATTATTAAGTCAAAGTGAGCTATTCATAATCCAAAAACATTGAATTTAAGCCTAACAATCTCTAAGTGTTTAGTGTTAACCTTAAAACCATTATTGGAATTAAAAACGCAAACTGCAGCTCTTTTTCAGTCTGTCTAGTCCCAAGCTGATGTTAATCACTTAGGAATCTTAGTGTTAAGCTAGCAAAAAGTGCCGTGTTATAAATAATGCAGTTTCACAAATTAGCCGTTATGTAATGTATCAAGTATAAATAGCTTATTTATATCTTTCCTTGTATGTCAAAGGTTCAGAGTTGCTTTTCCCCCCTTCACTTGAGCCAGAAATCTGATTATATCATTACTCTGGTGGGTTATAAATCTTGAGAATATGAGGGGTTGACAACAGGTCAGTTTTGAGAATATGAAGACATATTAAAATCCTTTTCAGATACCCTTGTTACCCTGGCCCACTCTGCTGGAAACCTGTGCTCACATTAAATACAGATTGGCATGAACTGCAATCATTAGAAAATTATTCCTAGGCCCACAGCCTGTGAAGCATCTGTATTTAATTATAAATCTGTCGCTGTCATGTCTCCACAACTCATTTAGCAGTTAAACATCTCTTAACTTATTCTTTTGTCATCTTTGCCTGATAGGATGAATATTATCTGCTGTGTTTTCACTTATCTTTTTATTTTCTCTCTCTCTTTCTCTTGCTTTTTGAATTTTGTGATGCTGCTTTTTCTACTTCCTCACAAAGATGCTGTATGTTATTGTCACTGCAGCCGCAATCGGTGAGTCAGCTGTACG
This sequence comes from Spinibarbus caldwelli, assembly GCA_039654775.1. NCBI lineage: Eukaryota > Metazoa > Chordata > Actinopteri > Cypriniformes > Cyprinidae > Spinibarbus > Spinibarbus caldwelli. The sequence continues at coordinate 6,406,996 of CM077229.1, read as the reverse complement.
GTGGAGGAGGCTCAGGTCTGGTCGAGCCCCCGCTCTTTTTCCCCACCATCCTGGAACGGCCTGTCTCGTTCTCCCCCCCGCCATCTTGCCCGCCTAAAGCTTTCAACGTGCAGCGCCGCAAGAGCACCTCCATCCTGGAGGCCCACACGCGCCACTTCCAGCCCACCTACCACCATAGCTACGGCAGCAGCCTGCACCCGTTTTCTGGCGTGGAAGCTCTGGGCACTGGCGTCGAACCCTCCATGTTCATAATGCCTGGGATGGCGGCTCAAAGATTGGCCGAGCCACTGCACCTACAGCCTCCAACGGAGTCGCTATACGGATATAAGGACGTTAGGGCCGAGCAAGAGGAAGCTGTACGCAGACTCAGCCTCAACCAGGCTGCATTAATGGACCATCTGGAAGCCATGGCCTATGGTGGCTACCCTATGACTGCTCATCAGCTAAGCCACATCAGCTTCCATCAGCAAATGCAGGTCGCTGCTGCCGCTAGCTTGGCCTATGAGACTCAATCACAGCCTGGACCAGCTTACCTACACCCTCATGTCCAGAGCCACATGCGCTTGACCCACAGCCCCATCCCTCAAATGCCTCCCATGGGTGTGTCTAGCTCTACCTCTGCGCCTCAGCAAACCGCAGATCCAGGCTATCAGCCCCACTCGTTTCCCCATTCTGCACCACCCGTATTGGCTCATACATCTGAGCCAAGCACCGCCTTTGAATTCCACATGCACAACCTCCAGGCGGACCCAGCCATGCTGGCGTCCAGACTCTACCGAGCCCGCCGGGGCTCCATGGACCTTAACCTGGAGGAACCGACTGGCAGCCAAGGCTTGTGCGGTCGACTACAGCCCGTCACGGAAGAACTGTACAGCTACGTGAGCCCAGAGCTGCCCCTTCCCCCAGGCAGCCTGCTTCTCCATGGACCTAAAGAACTCAGTCCTGAACCTTCAAGTGACTCCATGACCTCCTCAGATGCTGGGGAGTTCCACTCGCCTCCGCCTCATCAGTTGTACCAACCTCAAGACTGTTCCGCTGCTCAATCCATCCCACAAACGTGTTACTACAAAACTGACGGATGGAGCAACATCAGCGAAGGACACCCACCCAGTCAGACAACGTTTCTGTTCGTTCCACCTTCTGAATCGTCCACCGTTCCGTCCTCGCACATCAGTGCTCTGCACAGTACTTGGGCCCGTCAACCATCCCTTCCACCGGACCTCACATACCACGAGCCTGCCTTGTCCCATCAGAGCGCTACCTTGGTACCTAGAAATACTCGTTCTCGTCCACCCTTCCCCAGCACTCCCTGTCTCTATCTCAGTTACCTGATTGTTTTTTTTTTTTTGTCCCGTGGTTGTGGTTTTAACCCTCTCCAGCCATAATTTAGGGCTCTGAAAGGTTCACAAGGTGCATTGAGCTAAATGCATAAACCTGCTTTTTAAATCCCCTTGTGCAAAGACATTTCTGTGTCTTTCATTGGACGGTGTGATTTGTTTTATTTCCATTGATTTTTCATTTCAGATGCACTTTGTAAGTATTATTTTGTTTGTATGTTCATATAATGGTGTATATGATACTTGTGTGTTTGCACAGATATTGTGTAACGCTACATATCTGTAGATGGCATACAAATCTGAAGTTTTGATTGCCTCTTTCAAATTATTCTAATTATTCTCAACATTCAACAGTGGAAATATCTGTTTTTTAAAGAAGTTGAAGACTATTTATTTTGTTTATAAAAAGAGGCTTGAATGCAGGATTTGTATGATGAAACACACAGACACATACAACACAAAGAGGGGGTTTAGACAGGTTATGCTTGTCTCGTAAGGTTCCTCTAATCTTCCTTACAAAAAAATCCTGTTTTTCTGTTGTTTTCTTCCTTAACAGCTGCTTTTTAGATCTGCTGCTACATTATAGTTGGCTGGAAATGGTTAAAACGGTTCTCAGTGACTTTCATTTTTCAATTTTGTCTTTGTCGAGGACAACAGCCTACCAGCACAAGAACTCAACATTTGTTGACTACTTTTAGGATGTTAACTTCATAAGCTGAGAAGTCATCTTTTAACCCTTAGAAGGCTGGCATTATCAATGTCATCCTGCAGTCTCATTCTCCGCCCCTATTTTATACACCTTTTCTGCCTCTCTTTATCTTTTATACCACTGTTATTTTCATCCTCTTTTCTGCAAAGGCTACTTTATTTCCTGCTGTTCTTGCTAATAATGAATAAATTCTTCACTATAATGCCAAGGTAAGGTGATCTGCGTCTGGAGCAACTATACTTGTCTGTACCTCACAGAAGAGAAATTAAAGGACAAGTATATTTGTAGCTTTCTAAGGGTTGCATCTGTCGAAACCCTCCGTGTGGGGGGAAAGTGGTCAAATTGAGCAATGTTAGTGGTTGGGTCTATTTTAGGAGACGCTTTCTTGGTTATACAAACAACTCCACATGCTTCCCTGAGCTTTTTTTTAATAACATTCACCCAAGCTACAGAATCATGTAGAGTCACATGCATGAAGGCTACTCACTCCCCGGCTAACACCTGATGTTTGTTTGTTGTTTAATCGTGAGATGTGATAGGCATACACAAAAAGTGAATGGTGACCTGAGTGCATTGCTCAGAGTGTTCACACTTTGTGTATGAATGGTCAGTATTTGAAAGTCGTTGTTTTCACTGTAGCCACCAACATATTTTGACTTGTCTTTTTTTCTTTTCATCTCTCCACCACTGCCATATCTCTGTTTCTCTCACTTTCTCGCCTGCCCCCATATTCCTCTTCATATTCGTAATAGGTGCAGGTCCCAATCCCTCAATCCACGAGTGCCATGTCTCTGGTTTCCTGCAGCACCCCATCAGCCGCTTCTGCTTCACAACAGGTAAGATCAATGTGTCTGACCAATCAGAATCATCTTTTCCCCCATTCATTAGCATAAATGAATATCCGATATTGGCCAAGGCAAATAAACCACTCACTTTCCACATACTCCAAGGCCTTTTTGAGTTTTATTTTTGTTTGTTTAAATCTCTCTTGATTCTCTCCTGCGTGTGAAAGCTGTGGACATCAGAGGTGGCTTTCTCTTACACTGTGTTATATTTGTTTCTTATAGTATGGAGGTTACTACGTCCAAGCACTCCCTTCGCAGGTAGAGAAAAACCCCATTCCTCTCTTTCTCTCTCTTCCTCTTTTTCTCTCTCTCCCGCTTTTTCACATTTACCTGCACTTTACTTTGAAGCTCTTTGCCTTGCTGTCTTTAATTTTGTCGTTTCGTTATTGCATAATGAGGTACTGTTGGTGACATAAAATGTTGCTCTGTTTGAATGAGGCTTGGAAAACTTGTCAATGTTTTGAAGACCCAGATGAAGATCAATGAGTGTAGTAATTAAATTAAGTTTTAGTATGTCTATGTTGAGTTGTTCTTCAAAGGTAAGTTATTTAAAGGTGTTAATAAAGGAATGTTCCAGCTTTAGCACCATGAACAGTGTTTGACATGCTGTTGATGATTACCATAGTTTTGTCCTTTGGTTTGTAAAAACAAAAATCAGATTTGCAGTAATGCACTTACAATGAAGGTCTATGGGGCAAGACATTCCAGTGGGTCTCAAAGCAAAAATGTGAAGCTAGTATTTTTGTAAGTGCTTATTTTACTGGTGGGAACACTGTTCTAGGCGGTTAAACTCGTTGTTATGGGTTGCGGTATTACGCTCTTGTGCAATGCCTTGCCCAGTAGACTTGCAGGTTAAGGGCATTACTGTAAATGAAAATGTCAATGTTTTGTTAGTTTTTACAAACTAAAGGACGAGTCTTTATTTAGATTATTTACATAGGCCTAATAGGATAAGCTGGTTGAGTGCAAACTGCATGTAATCCTAAAATCTACTCATTTTCTAAAGCTTGGAGATTATTTCATGCAAAAATGCTTATTCTCTTTTTAGACTGCTGTTCCGCAACAGGCTTCTCTGGGTCCGACATCCCAACCAGGTGTCTCGTTACCCCAACAGCCTCCCAGCACTGTGGTTCAGAGCAGCTCCCAAACACAGGTCCAGCCCGGCCCCCAGCCCACACAGGTACAATTAAATGTGATGTAAGCAAATCAAACTAAAAGCAGAGTCAAAAATGCTGAAAAAAATTACTAAAGAAAGAAAAAATTTATTTTTTAAATTTTTGTATGTTCATTTATAAATATATTTATATTTTCTATTATACATATAGAAAGATTTATGTTTGAGTAGTAATGTTAAATATATTTTATAATTTGTTATACATATTTTACTACTAAAACATTATTAAAATATACAGCATTATATACACACACATATAACTTGGTAAATTACTTCGTAGAAGTTTTTTCTTTTTGTTTGTTTTTCTACACTTTTTCTGTTTCTAAACAATGTACAGTGTATCTGTGGCCGTCTCTCTCTGACGTGCCTCTGCTGTGCTTGTTTGATTGATGTTTTCTGGCATGTATCTGCCTGTATGTTGCATGGTTGTCAGTTGTGTGGTAATAAGATCAGTCTCTCTGTTTGGTTCCCAATGTTTAGTGCAGAGCTATTGTTTTCCCTTTAGCTGAAAGCACACGTACACTGTAGTGGCACAGAAAAGTTGTTTACCTGTGATTTATCAGATGTGGGTTCTGTCACAAATAAATACATTGTGTTATTTGTGTTTGATGTGGTATTGGATTTGGATTTTATTTTGTGTGTTGTTGACCGTGACAACGTTTATAGGTGCCCCTCCTAACTTAATCTAATAAGTGTTTGGCACTTAAATAGGAGTTTGTTTTTCATGTGTGTTTTGCTTCAGGTCGTTGTGATCCACCGTTCATCCCGCGGCATGCTGTCTCCGTCATGTGGTCTGATCTCGTGATTGTTTTCCTTCGGTTTATTAAGATATCGCTCCTTTTGCACATAAACTGGCCTTGCCGTCTCCATTTCCCCCGGTCGGTGCTTGCAGACACATTTCCCTCCTCCTCCATCTTCCCAACCACTGATCTGATCCAGCTACCCCTCTCGTACTTCCCCCCAGCTTCTCTGCGCGCCAACTATAGCAGTTGTCCCGTTTCTGCAGCAGCCAGTGCCTGAAGCGCTGACATGCCCAGCAGCCGTGCCTGCTCCAGCCACGTCCCCGTCAGCGCTGCCGCCCCATCTGCCCCAATTGGTGCCGCCTCTGACACCTGTGCCAACCATCCATGTGGCCACAGTCCCCTCCCCCACCGAACATCCATGTTTGCCAGCAGACACCCCAGCGCAGGTACCTGGAACGGATCGAACCAGCCCCAAACGCATCAGTGCAGACAGTTTTTGTTTGCATTATAGGGCAAAGCTATTGTATTGACATGTCTTGCTCATTTTTATCCCTGTTTGTCTGGGAAGCATAGCTGCTTAGCTGTCCTCACGCGGCGTCCTTTCTTTTTTTGGCTGTGAAATAAGATCTGTTTTTTTTAGAAAACACTTTACCTGAAGCAGTTGTACTTTTTATTTAGACATGCATTATTTTGTCGTCTTTGATCAGATTTTTTGCATCTTTCTATAATAATTCCTTTGTTTTTGTCGTTTTCTGTTCCAGACATCTCATAGCATCACTCAGACTTTGACGACAGAGCTGTCACAACTCCAAACTCCTGCTGTGGAGAGGTAAGAATCACCATTTAGCAGATCCACAATATGTTTATCAGTAAGTGAAAAACTATGCAAAAACATACACAGTGGACGCAGATGCAATGTGATGAATTACTAAAGTCGTAATGGTGTTTTCATTTCTTTTTTTCCCCTTAGCTGTCATTCTGATGTGGCATCTGGGCTCAGTGATGGTAATGAGGGCGTAACGGGTGGCAGGCATGAGGGTCGTTCTGCCAAACGGCACCAGCGCAGATCAGTACGCAGCCGTTCACGCCATGAAAAAACCTCTAAGGCCAAGCTCAATGTTCTTAATGTACGTCCAACACATTGGCCTTTTTCTTCTATTGTTTTTGATGGTGGTGGAAAAACAAAAGACATTCAACAAAACCTCTCTGTTGTTTTAGATCTCCAGCATGGGCGATAGAGTTGCGGAGTGTCAATTAGAAACACACAACAGAAAAATGGTGACTTTCAAGTTTGATCTCGACGGCGATAACCCAGAGGAAATTGCTCAGATAATGGTAACTTGAAACATCACCCGCATTTTTAATACTGAACAGATATACTCAATTAACCTGTGATTTCTTTTGATCTTGATCTATGTGACAAAAAGCTGATGTCGAATAAAATTACATTTCTGTTTCCAAAATACACTTTGAGCTGCCAAAACTCATTAAGAAGAGGCATTATTTCTTTCATGTCATGTCTTAGGTACAAAGTGAATTCATTCTGGAGAGCGAGCGCGAGTACTTCATCGAGCAGATTCGGGAGGTCATAGAAACAGCAGATGAGAAAGGTGTGGAGAGAGAGCGCAGCCAGGTACGTACCTTCTCATAGTTTTTTTTTTTTTTTTGTGAACACCATTTAACAATGTTTAACCAATGATTCTAGATGGTCAGTGATCACGAGCAGCATATGCCTACCACATCTGCACCTCTTGAACAAGGTAGATCTTACAGTCCAACCATGTTAAACAAGTTAATGTCCCTTTTTAATGATGCATCAGCACTGAAGTTTTTCCCTCCCAGGTGTGCCGCCTAGTTCAGCTGCCCAGGTGGTCCATTCTGCAGGCCGAAGGTTTATCGTGAGTCCAGTGCCTGAATCCAGACTGAGGGAACAGTTCTTTAGCTCACCCCAACCCACAATCGAAGAGCCTTCATCCTGTGAGTGTACTATGTGAAATAATGTTATAGATTAGGTCATTTATATTTATGTATTTAGCAGATGATGCAAAAGCAATTAGTCAAGGAGACAACAATATTTGTAATATACAATGCATTAATTATTTGACAATTAGATTAGTAAGCTAGAGTAGAAATGCAGAGAATACTTTTTTTAGTTACAGGTACATCTCAATAAATTAGAATGTCATGGAAAAGTTCATTTATTTCAGTAATTCAACTCAAATTGTGAAACTCGTGTATTAAATAAATTCAATCCAAACAGACTGAAGTAGTTTAAGTCTTTGGTTCTTTTAATTGTGATGATTTTGGCTCACATTTAACAAAAACCCACCAATTCACCATCTCAAATTAGAATATGGTGACATGCCAATCAGCTAATCAACTCAAAACACCTGCAAAGGCTTCCTGAGCCTTCAAAATGGTCTCTCAGTTTGGTTCACTAGGCTACACAATCATGGGAAAGACTGCTGATCTGACAGTTGTCCAGAAGACAATCATTGACACCCTTCACAAGGAGGGTAAGCCACAAACATTCATTGCCAAAGAAGCTGGCTGTTCACAGAGTGCTGTATCCAAGCATGGTAACAGAAAGTTGAGTGGAAGGAAAAAGTGTGGAAGAAAAAGATGCACAACCAACCGAGAGAACCGCAGCCTTATGAGGATTGTCAAGCAAAATCTATTCAAGAATTTGGGTGAACTTCACAAGGAATGGACTGAGGCTGGGGTCAAGGCATCAAGAGCCACCACACACAGACGTGTCAAGGAATTTGGCTACAGTTGTCGTATTCCTCTTGTTAAGCCACTCCTGAACCACAGACAGCGTCAGAGGCATCTTACCTGGGCTAAGGAGAAGAAGAACTGGACTGTTGCCCAGTGGTCCAAAGTCCTCTTTTCAGATGAGAGCAAGTTTTGTATTTCATTTGGAAACCAAGGTCCTAGAGTCTGGAAGAAGGGTGGAGAAGCTCATAGCCCAAGTTGCTTGAAGTCCAGTGTTAAATTTCCACAGTCTGTGATGATTTGGGGTGCAATGTCATCTGCTGGTGTTGGTCCATTGTGTTTTTTGAAAACCAAAGTCACTGCACCCGTTTACCAAGAAATTTTGGAGCACTTCATGCTTCCTTCTGCTGACCAGCTTTTTAAAGATGCTGATTTCATTTTCCAGCAGGATTTGGCACCTGCCCACACTGCCAAAAGCACCAAAAGTTGGTTAAATGACCATGGTGTTGGTGTGCTTGACTGGCCAGAAAACTCACCAGACCTGAACCCCATAGAGAATCTATGGGGTATTGTCAAGAGGAAAATGAGAAACAAGAGACCAAAAAATGCAGATGAACTGAAGGCCACTGTCAAAGAAACCTGGGCTTCCATACCACCTCAGCAGTGCCACAAACTGATCACCTCCATGCCACGCCGAATTGAGGCAGTAATTAAACCAAAATGAGCCCCTACCAAGTATTGAGTACATATACAGTAAATGAACATACTTTCCAGAAGGCCAACAATTCACTAAAAATGTTTTTTTTTTATTGGTCTTTTGAAGTATTTTAATTTGTTGAGATAGTGAATTGGTGGGTTTTTGTTAAATGTGAGCCAAAATCATCACAATTAAAAGAACCAAAGACTTAAACTACTTCAGTCTGTGTGCATTGAATTTATTTAATACACGAGTTTCACAATTTGAGTTGAATTACTGAAATAAATGAATAAATGAATGAATAAATGAATGAATTACTGAAATAACTTTTCCACGACATTCTAATTTATTGAGATGTACCTGTATATACATTTTTGGAGGTAGTGTACACAGTAAGTGCACTTAATTCCTAAGAATTAAGTGACTACCAATCATTAAACTAGTTTGGACCCAATTCTTATGCATTTGTCCCTTTCTTAAATATCCGTCCTCACTCCAGTACAAATGGCCTAGACTAGAATATGTTAGACAACTTATGCAACTGCATACTCATTTCTGTCTTGCATTTTTCTTCTTTATCAGCTGTGGCACCACCTGCCTTGGGCCTTTCTATGTCTGCGTCTGCAGTTAGTCTACAGCAGGCGTTCTCTGAAATGCGTCAAGGCCGATTTGACCCGGGTCCTAGCACTGCACCTCCAATGCTCCATGTCTCCATGCCCCCTCTGGTTCCCGCAGCAGCACCCTTGCCCTCTAGCGCCGCCCCAGTGCTCCCTCCCCCAGTGTCTTTCGAAGTGACCTCTTCACCATCTCTACCCTCAGTCTCCATAAACCCTCCAGGGTCATCCTCTCCTCCTCCTACCCTTTCTGCCTCCACCATGACCTCCCCTCCAGCCCATTCACAACTCCCTTTGCCTCAAAGTCAGGCTGTACCTGCAGTCATCAATGTTATTTCCACCCCTTCCTCTCTGCCAATGCCACCTGTGCCTGCCGCCACATCCTTCCCCCAAACCTCAGTCCCCATGCCTGTACCTGCTTGTACTACTGCCCCTCTCGCTCACCCCGTGACTCCTATGGGATCTGTTTCTGGTGGCAGTAGTGAACAGCCGCCCAGCCCCTCCACTTCAGCTCAGCTCACGCCACCTGTCATCCCCACCGCAGCCATTCAGACACCACAGCTCACACCATCCACCACTACAGTTATTCCCGTTTCGGCCGCTCAGTCACAAGTGCCCACCCTCCAGCCGGTTACCACAAATATACCAGTCGTGCAACCCACACCTGTGCACAGCCAACCTCAAACCTCCACCGTGCCCAATCAGAGCCACGCACATTGTGTAGAATGTGACAGCGACCCGCAGGGAAAGGGTGTTGATGATATTCAGGCTTTGGATAAAAAGCTGCGCTCGCTTTTCATGGACCTGGGCTCTGGTCCACCTTCTGCCCAGTCTGATGTCATATCTGACCCCATGGCGGCCACAAGCGTCCCTGGGACCTCCTCTCCAACTGCCTGCGCCACCCCTAGCGGCACCCCTCTCCCTCCCTCTAGTTTACCCCTGAACTCCTCCGGTCAGTCCACAGGCTCTCCCATGACCTCCATGGGTAATGCCTCCACCCCGGTTGGCTACAGTCAGTCGACTCCATCCAAAGCGCCATTATCAAGATTACCGGTGAGTGACCGATTGATCAAAAATTCAAAAGGTTGTGGAAGTCTGATTTAAAGTTTGTCAAGAAACATGTAAACATGTATAGGTCATATCACAAACTCAAAGTAAAAAATAAATTGTATTTTTTACAAAGCAAATGAAGTCTATTGTTAGCGCAGCTAAGATTTTTTTTTTTTGAATTGTGACATTATTTTAATTCAAATTAAAAGCAAACTCTCCCACAATTGTAAGCACTGTAATGCAAAAAATCTCATTCTAAATACTATAATTTGTTTAAAAAAAAAAATCTGTAAATATTTTGAAAATATTTTCATGTATTTACATGTATATATTTATATTCAGATAATTTATATTATATAAAAATATTTAATATATAAACATAATATTTTTCTTAAATATATACTTGTGTGTGTTTATATATACATAATAAATATACACAGTACACACACTTATATTGTGTAAACAAAAGCTTTTATTTTGAATGTGATTAATCGTGATTAATCATTTAACAGCTCTAAATATTGATTTATGTTAAAATTTAATTATAAATGTAAAAAATATTGTGTCCAGACAGAATTATTTACATTATTACAGTTTTTAAAAGAAATTAATACTTTTTTTGGCAAGAACACATTAAATTGATGAAAAAATTCAATAAAGATGCTTTATAATGTTACATAAAATTTTGACATTTTTAAATAAATGCTGTTCTTTTTAAGTTTCTATTCATCAGAGTCCTGAAAAACAAAATGGGAATTGTGTTAAGTATCCAGTGTAGTGTGTGTATATATTGCAATACAGTAATGTAAATTTGGGGCATAGTTGTCAATAATGTCACAATGCAAATAATTTGAACATCATGGTACCAGTTAAAGCAGGCACTTTTCTTGTCTTTAACATCACATTTTAACCTCCCTCTCTCAAACCACTAACAATATAAAAACCTGTATGACTTCATAGTCTTAGTTTTAAACCCATTTTCTGCATGGCTGTTGAGAATCATGACTGACAAAATGCATGACATTGTAATCCTACATGAATGCCACATAATTCGACTGACACTTTTCTGTAATATTATAAAAAAAAGCTCTAGTCACATTTTGAGTACAGCTTTGACCATAACGCCCAGTCTTATGCTGCATGTAGCTTGTGGCGGTTCATTGGCACCTCTGCCAGCTCTTTACAATGCTTTAGTTTCTCTTCCGTCTTCATTCATTAGGTGTTGCCTGTCGGCCCAGATCAGGCTGGCACGCCACCCACAGAGCACCTACCACCCTTCCCAGGACCTGGTTTAACTCAGGTGCACTTTTCTTCTTTCTCTCTGTCTCACTCTGTTTTTATGTAGTTGCATTCCTGTAAAACACGCAGAGCATGAGTAAAGATTTTTAATCGCATAAGAATCAAACCGCTGCATGGCGTAGCTTTCCTTTGAGGCCGGTTAGGAGCATGACCTGTGACACTCATTAACTCTGACTCACTGCTCTTTCTCTTTTTCTCTGCCGTTGACGAGTGGAGAACAGGAAGTTTGTGATTTCAGAAAACAACATCACACATGAAGCATTTTCACTGCAATAAAACCTAAAAGTCATTTGTTAATAATAATTATTTTATGATAGTAAAAAGGAAGGTTAAAAGTGCTTTTCTGTCCACTTGTAGGATTTTTAAAGTTTTTTTTTTTTTTAAGGTTTTTTGATAATAGTATACATTTGCTTTTGTGTTCTTTTTTTTCTTATTTTTAAGTGTTTTGAGCTTGTCTTCTACTCTGACTCTTTGACTTCCCCTTTTTGAGTGTAATTTTTCACCCCTAAAACGTCAGTGATTTGTCGTTATCTTTTAGCATGTTGTGGATGAAGTTTGATTTCGGTCAGTTCTCAGTTAATCAGAGTCATTCAGACGTTATATAATTTTCCTTGCTCCAAATTGAACCCTGCTTGCATTCATGTCATGCTCAGAGAAAATCCTTCCCTTCTGCTTAAGGCGATTCGTACTAAATGCAAGAGACTTTCTCTGATCCTGTAGATCTGATGTGATATTTTTGATCCATCACTTGTGAATAGAAAACTTGTGAAAACAGTGATAGCACTCAGCCACAAGCCAACCCATACAAAACATTTCAGGAACTGCGGTGCATGGACCAATTAAAGGATTTACTCTCCATTTCACAAATATGCAGTGGAACATGAAAGGAAGCCTCAGCTTGGATTAAAAGCATTTAGTTCTTCCAGGCAGTGGTCATCTGACCCTTTACTTACTGTAAGAGATCATCTCATGCAGAAGTTAATTAGATACACGGTTCCCCTGCTGTATTTGTGTGCACTTGCCATGAGTAATAAGTGTACGAGTCTGCATGTGTGTGTTTCTTGGGGCTAAGTGAACTTGACTAATTGCCGAAATGGATTATTTAGTCCCAGCAGCCCCTGGAGGATCTGGATGCCCAGCTGAGACGGGCGCTGAGTCCAGAGACCGTTCCAATCAGCAGTGTCACGCACCAGGTACACGCACACCGACAGGGGTCTGGCCGAAAACATTAGCACACGTGGATTGAGTGCCGGATCTGTCTGATTTGATTTATTGCAGTTAAAGTTTCAAAACAGCACCACTGGAACTTTCCATACACAAAGATCAGATAAAAGAAATGGTTCTCGAATTAGCTCCTCAGATCTATCTATCTATCTATCTATCTATCTATCTATCTATCTATCTATCTATCTGTCTATCTGTCTATCTATCTATCTATCTATCTATCTATGTATATGTATGTATATATATTTATATATATACATACATACATACACACACACACACACACACACACACACACACACACTTGTTTCGCTATCCTTGTGGGGATTTCCATAGGCGTAATGGTTTTTCTACTGTACAGACCGTATATTATATTGCCCTACACCAACCCTACACCTAAACTTAGCCCTCACAGGAGATTTTCTGCATTTTTAGATTTTCAAAAAACTTCATTCTATGTGATTTATAAGCTTCTTTACCCATGGGGACCTCAATTTAGGTCCCCACCGTGACATGAGTCCCCATGAGTCTGTGTGTATTCAGGTTTAAGTCCCCACCTGAATAGAAAAACAGGTATACACACACACACACACACTACCAGTCAAAAGACTTTGGACAGTAAGATTTTTAACGTTTTTAAAGAAGTCTCTTCCGCTCACCAAGCCTGCATTTATTTTATCCAAAGTACAGTGAAAACAGTAAAATTTTTAAATATTTTTACTATTTAAAGCAACTGTTTTCTATTTGAATACATTTTAAAATATAATTTATTCCTGTGATTTCAAAGCTGAATTTTTAGCATCATTACTTCAGTCACACAATCCTTCAGAAATCATTCTAATAAATTCTGATTTGCTGCTCAAAAAAACTTTTTTTTTTGTTTGTTGTAAACAGCTGAGTAGAAGTTTTTTTCAGGTTTCTTTGATGAATAGAAAGTTCAGAAGAACAGCATTTATCTGAAATAGAAATCTTTTGTAACATTATAAATGTCTTTATCATCACTTTTGATCAATTTAAAGACCCACCTCCCCCGCACCCAAAAAAAAAAAAAAAATTATACTGACTCCAAGATTTTGAATGGTATAGTGTATGTTACAAAAGCTTTTTATTTTGGATAAATGCTGATCTTTGGATCTTTCTATTCATCAAAGAATCCTGAAAAAATGTACTCAACTGTTTTAAATATTGATGATGATAATAATAATAATAATAATAATAATAATAATAAATGTTTCTTGAACAGCAAATCAGCATATTAGAATGATTTCTGAAGGATCATGTGACACTGAAGACTGGAGTAATGATGCTGAAAATTTAGCTTTGATCACAGGAATAAATTTCATTTTAAAATATATTCAAATAGAAAACAGTTATTTTAAATAGTAAAAATATTTCAAAATGTTACTGTTTTTGCTGTACTTTGGATCAAATAAATGTAGGCTTGGTGAGCAGACGAGAACATCTTACTGTCCAAAAACTTTTGACTGGTAGTGTATATGTATATAATTTTAAAAAATCTGTATGTATTTATATTTATCTAATTTATGATAATGTATAATGTGTGTGTGTGTGTGTTTGATTATTTCTGTACTTTATTTTTTATTATTTTACTTTTTTAAAAAGATAATTAATTTACACTCTTTTTTAATTTGCACATTATCTATATATCTGTAATCTTATTCTCATCCTTTTTCATCTTTGTAGTCATCTATCACTGGGATGCCACCTGGAGGACAGCCAGGTATGTGCTGCCAATTTTATTTCAACCTGTTCTTTAAACAAACAATAGCTAAAAAGTTAAGCCTGTTTTCCTGTTACATGAGCTCATTTTCAGCTCTGCTTATTAATGTTGATTCTCTTACAGTTCCGTTTTCTCTGGATGATGAGCCAGCAGTTGCACCTGCAGCTGGAGGATACAAACTGGGACGATTCCAGGTAACTTGCATTCGCAATGCGATGACAGGAACAGGATGTTCATAGTGTTTGAGTATGACAGGAGGTGGCATTCTTGTTCTCTCTCTCAATCAGGTGTCAGCAGCTCCTGATGAGAACGCCCTGCAAGCTCCCATCACTTCCCATGACTCATCCTCCACGTCTTCTTCCTCCACCACCACCTCCTCTTCATCATCCTCCTCCACTCTCTCCAGCCCTGACAATACTCTGCACCGAACCTCCTCTCCCCTAAGAGACACGAAAGCAGATGTGGTTGACGGCCTTCCTGCTCTCCCTAACCGGACAACAACCCACCCCCAGCCCACCACCATTGGCCGATTCCAGGTGACCACCAAGACGGACACAAAGGTGGGGCGTTTTTCAGTGAGCAGAGCACAGGATGAAGCTCCTGTGGCTAGCTTACAACCCCCAGAACCCCAACTGGCTCCTCAAGCCCATCCAGCTGTAGGCAACGGTCCGGCTCAGAGTCCCGGGAGCCTCAACAACTCTGTCAGCTCCTACTTCAGCAGCGACAATGACTCAGAGTTTGAAGACGAGGACTTTAAGAGGGAAGTCAGCAAGCTGAGGGAGAAGTATGTTTGTTTTTGATTAATATATTGTAACAGGTGTGTAAGTGTAACATAGGTTAAAGATATGTGAAGGGTTCCAATGCAAAAACCTCTAAAAGCCATCTTGGTCAAAAATGAGATAACGATACTGAGTGAATGCTCTCCACACATAGTATATGTTCATCAAGTACTTTCACTTCAAATGCGCTAAATCCCAGCCTCAACCCATTGAGGCTGGGATTTAGTAGAAGTACTAGAAGTACTTCTAGTAACCATACCTATACATATACATAGTAGCCAGAAAGAAATGCTAATTTTAAAGAAAAACGTCAGATGTACTTAGAGGCTTTTGCATCTGAACTCTTCATGTATTGTAATTGTGACTTCCTTATTGTCCTCCAAGGCACATGATGGAGAGTCAGGCTCTGTACACCCGGCAAAAGGCAGAGATTGATGCCCTTTTCACCCGCTTGGGCAAAGCTCCTCCTGCCATGGTCAACCCTCCTGTTGTGAACCCAGCTGGCCGCAGACGACGTCACACCAAGAGCAAAAGCATCAAATCCAGCCGCAGTAGCTCACAGGGCAGCAAGAGTCCTGTACAGCCAGGTATTCACTTGTTCTGCTTTGCCTTTTTGTGCAAATCAGGGGTTGGATTCACAAAACATTCTTAAAAATGAAATTCCTCTTAAATGGTGTTTTCTTCTTGTTTTTTAACTTTAGTGAAGTTAAGAAATGTATTTGGAAATACAAAATATTCTTAAAGCGCAGGTCATTTTGTATTTTAAAATGTCCTAATATTGTGTTGGAGTCCCCTACAACATGTTTAAATGCATCTAAGGTCAGAAAACATTGTAATTTTCTCAGAATATACATTTAATATTAGAGTCATTTCTCAATGATTTCGAAACGATTTGTTCGAAGCATCTGTCTGTAAACCCCTCCCTTCCATAAGCCTACTCTGCTCTGATTGGTCAGCTGGCCAAGCCTGTTGTGATTGGTACAGAGAGGAGTAGCCTACTTGAGCAAGTTAGTGAGCGCTACCTTTACATAAAACAACAATATAGTGTTCCAATCCGTTCTTAAAATAATGACATAAAACATTTTGTTTAACACTTATGCTAGCGAATCGTGGCCACAGCTAAAGTTTAGCTGCTAAACTGTAAACACATAACAAAACAATAATGGTGGATATGTTAGCCGAGTCCTAACGTGACTAACTGACGAAACAATACAGTTTGTAAACCAAAATATGTCTACTGTAATGTCTGAAGAGCGACAGACAAAAAGACGCTCCGTGTCTTAACCTTTAACGTTAAGTAGAACGCAGAACAGCTGTATCACAGGCACACCATCCTAACTAACTCGCCCGTCTCTACCGGGTCTTTTACTCCCCGCATTAACCCTGTAACTGCCAGTGCAGCAAAATAAACAGCAGTTTCACAATGATTATAAAGTCTGTGCCGCTACACTACATTCTTTATTATTAAACGAAGTAATTAGAACAACGACAGTATACATTAATCGACACATTCTTAAGAAATAGTGGTTCACAGCAAATTATCAGAATTATTTCAGTAAGACTGTAATATCGTGGTTTACCTGGGGAACTAAAGCTGCACTAGGTATAGGCTTACATCACATAATAGCATAAACAACTTGCTATTTTGAGCACTCTTTTGAAAATGTACACAACGTATCAATCGTACTACAGGCTGTGGTTTGGAGACGCTTGTTAGTCTAAATAAAGAAGATAAAAGGCAAGATTAGAGAAGCAGTCCTCAGTAAAATGACGAGCACACAACAAAAGGTTTGAATTGTATGTGGTATCGTTGAAAAATGAATTTTAACTACTGATTCTTCACATCATCATCTTCCAGCAATGAAAACAAAACAAACTTGCTTTCACAGCGCAGAACACAGCGTCTTCTGGACATGATGTAAACACACTAACTAGCGGAAGTGTTTGTGGGCAGGTCAGACTGTTCGTATTTCACAGGCAGGCGGGGATTATGCAAATGTGTTACTTAGTGACATAGATCGGTAACAGGCAGAAGATTCGAAAATATGACGACTTAAGGCGATTCAGAATCGACTCTCTCTTTTGAGAGACAATATCTTTATTTATCATGCACTTGTTTGATTTATTTTTTTTTTTTTTTTCAAAAGCCCATATAACCTGCTCTTTAAGAATGTTCCCATCTTTTTTCTGAAGTTTATATAGGCAAAACTTAGGAAACTTTTGAAAAAGAAAAGTTTTGAAAAATAATTTTGTTCAAAAGCATTGTAAATAAACTCTTAAATTTAAGATATTGTGTCTTAAATCTTATATTTTTTTAAGGAAAAAATGTAAAATATTTGATAATGTCTTAAAGGAATAGTACAACACAAAATGAAAATTTGCTAAAAAATAAATAAATTGTACCCTCAGTCCATCCAATATTTGGAAATATTTGGTATTACGTCACTTGCTCACCAGTGGATCCTCTGCAATGAATGGGTGCCGTCAGAATGAGAGTCCAAACAGCTGATAAAAACATCACAATAATCCACAGGAAATCCATACAACTCCAGTACATTGATTAATGTCTTGTGAAGTGAAAATTTGCATGTTTGTAAGAAAATGGAGCATGGATTACTTGTGTATTATTGTGATGTTTTTACCAGCTCTTATTCTGACGGCACCCATTCACTGCAGAGGATCCATTGGTGTGCAAATTATGTAAAACTAAATTTCTCAAAATCTCTTCCGATGATTAAAAAAAATCTTGGATGGCATGATGTAAGCAAATTTTCCTCTTGGGGTGTACTATTCCTTCAAGAATTTTCAAGAACTGCACTTACGAAATTTCTTAACTTCTTTCATAAGAAGGTTTTTGTGAATTCAGCCCCAGAAAATTCAAATCTGTGTTTGTGTCCTGGCTCTGATCAGCACTTCTATATGTATGTGTTTTTGTCTTTGCTCTTACAGCAACCAGCACTTTATCCGCACAGAGCGCTCCCTCTGTGTACCCGCCCCAGCAGGCTTTCCTGGCCCCTGGGGGGATGATAGATGGGGGGAGCAGCCCTCTGCTCCAGTCCTTCAAACCCTCCCCTTCTAATGAGAACCTGTGCTCTGCTTACACCAGTGACGCCACGCTCTCTGCGCCCAGTTTATGTGTCACCTCGCAAGGTAAAAATAAAGAAACCTAACACATCATGGCCCTCAGCTTGACCCTGTGCTTTTATTTTTAATTTTTTTTTTTTTTACACACAAAGTAACAAAGATAAATTGACATTAGGGGTGGGCAATAAGCAGGAAAAAAATAACAATATCACTATCGATAACAATATCACAGTGTGCACATTAATGTAAATTGCAAAGTACAACTTTTAAACCATATTTTAACCATGTAAATTAAATTAATTTGTTGTCATTACAATGAAATGCATTTATAAAAATGATCTTTTCATAAAAAAAAAAATGTTAAATAATTTGTATTTTAAAAATCTGAACTTGGTGGACAAAATTATAATTTTAAAAAGTTTGTTTTTTATTTAAATAGATTAGATTTCTGTCTCCTTAGTTTAAAATTGTTGGCATTTGCTTTGATTTTGAAATAATGGACAGTTGTTAGTGCTTCAACTTCTTCCTTGCAAATTTATGCCAAAAATTATGGTATTTATGACTAATTTCAACCTGTATATCGCCCACTCCTAAATAACATAGTTTACTTTTGGTTTTGTCATTTTTGGATGTTTAGTTACATAAACCAGCTGTGGCCTATTTCCTGAGTCTTCCAAATTTGAGGAGAAAACTTCAGGATGACACAGTGGGAAGAAACTTTTGTCCAGCGTTCATTAAAATGTTAATGTCCCCTCTAATGTTCTTATGGTTTTTGTGGTGGATCATATATTGGCCCTGTTTGTGGTAGTACAAGTCTTAACATAGAAATATTTGCTTTGCCTATCTGAGAAAACGCACACTTTGGTTTGGATGAAGCTGCAGGGCTGATGCTTGTGCCTCCAGGGGGTGCTTTTCCTCCCGTTCTTTTCCGTACAGCTCGACGCTCACCCACCCAGGGCCACTCCTCCCCTCCTTCACCTCCTTCACTCTCTCTGTCAGGAATTCATGGCTTACTGACCTCTGTTACCATTCTCACTGTGTATTTGTGTATGTTTCCTTTATCTCTCTCTCTCTGCTATCTGCTCCATCTCTTTCTTTCTCTCTCTGTCTCTCTCTCTCTCTCACTGTCTCTTGCTCTTTTCCATCTCTCTCTTTCTCTTTCCCTCTTTTTGTACCACAGGCTGTGTAAAGTTCAGCTGTGGGTCGGAGAGAGTGACCTTCAAACCAGGTGGCAGGAGGACGCGTTTTCTGAGTACGCCCTGCTTGGCTCTTTGTGTGTAACGCTTTTTCTTTTGTCTCTTTCCTACAATGTCATATGATTAGTTCTTGATTCCGCCAAGCCTTCTGATTGGCCGATCATCTCAGACATTGTTTCATGAATCTTAAAAACAACTTGTGCTCATCGCTTAACAGTTATCCTTCATATCTCATAATGCACTAGTGTAACCTATGAGGTCTAGTAATTATTTCTAATTCAACTGTGTTCACAATGGACACTTTATCATTTGTAATTCATTTTATTAGTTTTAAGATTTTCCCTCATATATGCTTTGGTTTAACAATAACAAAATGTCAAAATTGCTAAAGATAATTACTAATAATTTAAAAGATGAATAACATGCTGCATTTGACAGTGTCTCAAAACAATACGGCTTGTATTTTAGCAGTTCCCTAGTAGTTTAAGCAATTTATATTGAAAGTGGGAAAATGTACGTCACTTTCACAACAAGATTTTTTTTATGGCTCGATGCCATAAACAGCTTCAGTTGTCTAATTGTTGTAGTTATAGATAATAATTTAAATGTGCAGTGTCCATATACAGATAACACTTCACAATAAGGTTGTAAATGTTATCATTTAATAATAATAAAAAAAGGTATCATGAACTTATAATGAACATCATTTATTAATGTAGGTAAATATCAATTTCTACATACGCTAAAATAATCTTTTCAAGTTGTATGAATCAATATATAGTTAATATATTATGAACAAAACATGAATTAACAGTGAAGAGTAGTACATTTATAAATTAACATTAGTCTAGATTAATAAATTTTGTATAGTAGTTTATTGTTAGTGTTATTTTAATATTATTTATATACTATTAAAATACATATTAATATTTTGAATTAGTTTTTTGTTTTCATTTAAATTTGTTTTAAGTGTACGTACTTGCCATTTTTATTCATTTTTAATGTTTCATATTTAATTTAGTTTTAATAATAAATTTAAATATTGTGATATATAATTATATTTAATATTTATTTAATATTTCTATTTTATTTTTTTTTTCCTGTTATCTTACTACTACAACTTCAGTTAATTGCCAAGGCATTTCTAATTTGTTTGATTTTTAAGTTTAATGTTTTTATATTATTTTAATATTTATTAAAATGAACTATTTTTAATAGTTTTAGTTTCCAGTAAGATTGTTAGATTGTTAGTTCATGATACCTACTGTAATGTAAATATTAATGGTACTTTATTGTAAATTGTTAGCCAAATAGTATTATCATATGTTACTGTATGGCTCATGATTTTGCAGTATTGATTGGCTTTTCCTTTTCTGACACATGCAGTGTGAACCTGCAACTTACTATTCTCATTTCCTCATATTATTTACGTATTAATTTACGCACATTGTTATAATTCATTATCTTGAAAAGAGTGAACTGAAAACAGCTGACACAGTGACTAATATTTCTCCAAACTCAGCAAGTCATTGCATCTGTCTTACAATCTGATGAATTTTCCTTAGTATTTCTTCTTTCTTTTATTAAAAAAAAAAAAAAAAAGATTACACGTCCCTCACCGCAGGTACTTTCACACATCCTTTCACATCAGCACAGTCTTTGTAATCTTTATAAAAGCTGCCCTCTCAATGTTAATACACCTGATCACTGACTTCGGCCACAGACCCGATAGTCACAACTACACATGAACCTTCCTCCGCTCACCCCACCTTCACTTCAATGTAACAGACATCAGGGCTTGAATTCAGGTTGTAGACTAGCATGTTCTGATACACTCCCATAATGCACTGTATTGGTCATGGAGTTACTGTAACACTGATTCTCTCCAATCCCACCGTTCTCTCCATGCTTCAGGGAAGATGGTGAAAAAAGTGTGCCCCTGCAACCAACTCTGTAGTAATTATCTCTCTTTTTTTTTTACATCCTCCCACTCCTCCTTCCCTCTCTTTCCTGTCGTCACCTGTCGCTTCATGTCCTGTGGCCTGTTGAAGGTGGTTTTCCCGCTAAGCTCTCAAGCTGACTTGAGCATTTCTTTCCTGTAATGACCCATTCATGTGTTTATAAGTGTAGCATGTCACGTGCGTTTTCACTCTCAAATTAAACTAGCACTGCTCTAAATTTGACACCGAACTGGAAATCACTCTCGATAAACGCCTCGTTATGCCACGACGCCACACTCAGCAGCAGACTGACTAATGCACTCTAAATGGACCCGTCTGAGCACTCATCCCATTATGCTCAAGCCAATTTGAAGCCCCAGACTCCCTTCTGCACTCTTCCTTTATCCCCTTAAGACTCACTGCACATCGACCTTATCCTGTTTGGATGGAGTTTCTCACCCATTACAATGGTATAATGAGGCCTGGCTGATTTCACCCTCACTGTGCACAAGGCTTAATCACTATCCAATGCACAAGCCACCGTATTGAGGGAATACAACTCACATTTTGCACACAGAAAGGTAGGTTTTCACAAAGAGGATTCCGGGATCCTCCAGTATTGAACAAAGTGAATGGAAGTCATCCAGTAAATGCTGAAGTCAAGCTGTGTGTGGAGCCTTCACCTCCCTTACTCCTTTTCCACCAGATGGTGCTGGTGCTTGGCTAGTGAATTTTTTTTTTTTTTTTTTTTGGCCAAATCTATTTTCAAGTTGTGGATGCATGTATTTGATCAGTATTATTGTGAAACATCATTACAATTTAAAATAACTGTTTTGTATTTTAATATATTGTAAAATGCAATTTATTCCTGTGATACAGAGCTGAATTTTCAGCATCATTACTCCAGTCTTCAGTGTCACATGATCCTTCATAAATCATTCTAATATGCTGATTTGCTGCTCAAGAACCATTTCTTATTATCAGTGTTGAAAACAATTATGCTGCTTAATATTTTTGTGGAAACCCTGATATTTTTTCAGGATTATTTGATGAATAGAGAGTTCAAAAGAATGTCATTTTTTTTTAAATACTGTAGAAAATGTTTTGTAACACTATAAAAGTATCTCTTTTGTGCCAAATATACATTTCTTTAAAAAATAATGTGTCCAGGCAGGATTGTTTACACTTAATATTTTTTATTTATTTATTTTTTAATTAATATTCAATTAATAAAATTTTACTTAAATTCAGTATAATAAATACTACCATGATGCATAAATTCTTTACAAATTAAATTAAATTTTAAAACTTTTTTACACATTATAATATTGACTATGAGATTTTTTTGCATTACAGTACTTAAAATTGAGGAAGAGTTTGCTCAGTTTTAATTAAAATAATGCCACAATGCATAAATATATATATATATATATATATATATATATATATGTGTGTGTGTGTGTGTGTGTGTGTGTGTGTGTGTGTGTGTGTGTGTGTATGTATTAATTGTGCTAAAAATAGGATTGCGTTTTGATTAAAATAGAAATCCATTAATATATTGATTTAATTGTAATGTTTTTATTGATAAACTGACCATGTACCGACCGCAAACTATACAGTTGTTTTTTAAAATTTATTCAGTGTTTTAAGGGAAAGTATAAACCACTTTTATTTCAGTGGAAATGTATGAAACCGGGCCAAATTGGGTACTGGTTTTGGTGCCAGCACCAACATGATGGAAAAGGAGTAGCTATCTTTCAAAGCATGGCTTGCTCTGGACTACATCGCCCAGAATTCCTTTTGGTGCTTCAGTGTTGGCACAATGTGTCGTTTTTTTGTTGCTGCATTCTGGAGGGGCTGTGTTTGCCATCCTAACAGGTCTTGTCTATGTCGCCGGATGGCTGCCTGGATAGTTGGCAAGATATTTGTGCCGTTTGTATTTAACTGTGCAATATTTGATTTCCCCATCAGCTTTATTTTTGACTTACAGTCTATTCTTCAAATGCATCAGCTCTTTGTTCCTCAAAAGATATGTGTAGATAAATGGACAAATCAGCTTATACCAGTGCATGTTTAAATACTATTATCTCTTAGTCATGACAGTGAAGTGTCTTACGAAGGAGCTGAGGCATTTCCACTCATTTTGCTAATTTTTCATCTTGCTTCACATTAACAGCTCAGTAAACAGAGCTTTTTTGTAAAAAAAAAAAAAAAAATTACCACGTAATTCTCACTGCAATGCTTTGTTTTTCATAAAGAGGCTTATTTACCCATAGGTTTTTTTTTTTTTTTTTTTTTTTTTTTTCCCTATTTTAGCTAATGGTACTAATCAAGTCCTGTTACGCTTCTAAATAGTAGGTATTGAAAGTTTCATACTGTTAGCCTCCATGAATTTTGAGACATTGCAGTTCAATTTAATCTAATACTGGAGCTCATGGTGAATCCATTTCCATTTCACCACCCTTTTGCTCCCTCTTGTGTTGCAATAAAAACAACCATGGCAAGCATGATAATGAAGCCCAGGCAGATGCGAAGCACTAAGTTTATGCACCGATGGAAAGCCAGAGATGGTGTTTTAATACTGTCTTCGTGACCTGTTTTGCAGGCTGGAGTCAGAGTGATAAAACTGTCACTTTAGCCTCAGAGCGGATGCCCAGGTGCTCGATAGGGCCTCACTGCCATGACTTTTTTGTATACACATAACATTATATGTACAGTTGTGCTCTTAAGTTTACATACCCTTTGTATAATCTGTGATATGTTTTGCATTTATTCAAATTAGAGGAGATTAACATAAAAAATATTTTTTATTTAGTTTTGTCCTGAAGAACCTGCATAATGGATATTTTAGTATAATCATAAATCAGCTGAAGTTGAGTAATTGTTAGAGTTTTCAAACTCTTTAGTTCTCAATATATTGCTCTATGAGTCTTTTAAATATCTTGCTTTTACTGACAGCAGCTCTATTTTATTTTAATTGATTTAGCTAAAGCTTTCTTTGTTTCCAGGTTAAAATTTGATTTTGAATGCAGCATTTTAAATATCATAAATATAATCTTTTGATTCTAACGTTATTTAAAATCTGTTACGTCAAAAAATTCAGAATCAGGTCAAACCAGTGCAGAACTAAATAAAAAAAAAAATAATATATTTTTTTAAATAATATTTTTATTTTAAAATTTTAAAACATTTTGTAGATTATATAAGGCGTATGTAATCTAATATGAGGAACTGTATATAAAAATATACACACATCAATACATTCTGTGGGGCTTCAGATTGTATCAGCTGTTTCAGAATGACACGTGTTGGACTCACTTCCTTTTTACGATTGTCTTCTCTCTTTCTCTCCGCTCAGGGACGAGCAGCACCAACACGGTGGCGGGAGCCGTTCAGAATCAAAACCAGCCACCCGTCTCTCAGTCCCAGAGCTGCAAGGGCATGTTCACAGACGAGCTGCACAAATTGGTGGACAACTGGGCCAGGGACGCTATGAACCTGTCGCAGGGCAAGAGAGGCTCCAAGCACCAACAACAAGTGGCTCAGGGCCACAGCTACGAAGTAAGACTTTGTCCTTCACAGTTGAAACAAAGTCTAAATCAGGAGTTTTCAACTCTCAGGCCCTTTAAGGTCTACTTTAAAGGGGTCATGAACTGCCTCTGTTTTTTATTTTGTACTGTTAGCTGAGGTCCACTTATAATGTTATCAAGATTTTTACCTCAAAGACCATCATGATTTAGAAGTAATAGGCTCAGAACACTCTGTTTGAATAAGCGTGGCGGATTGTAGACTCGGAAGTAAACACCCACTACTATGATTGGCTAACACTTGTGTAAGTGTGACAGTCTATGTCCTTCACAGATGGACGCTGCAGTGATTTAGGTTAAAACCACATAAAAAAACGATCTGTTTAACAGACAAAGCAATAGTGATGATTTAATAAAAAGTTACTCACACTTGTGTGTTGCGACATTACTGTCAGGTCCAATATAGTCGGCACAGCATCGTCTTTTAGTTTCAATCTTTCTGAAAATCCTGCGTTGAATTGTACCTTGTTTGTAAACGAATCCGCGGTAAAATTAAGTGAATGAAGGACCAAGTTGTCATTGACGTGATCTGGATCTTCATTAAAAATAAAGTTCATCCACTCTTTCCTAATGTTGGGATCAGAAGGAAGGCAATGGAATGACAACTTTTTTTTTTTGTTTTGTTTTTTTTTTTACAACTTGGCACTGCACAGCGTCTTGTCTTCTGAGCCATCTTTATCCTTAGGTTTCTGCATATACCTGCGCGTTTGCCTCTCAAGTAAACACTACATGCGTGAATCGGTGGGCGGGGCTAAACAGGCAGTGATGTCGAAGCAGGGGTTGATGATCTTCTGTGGAGGCGGTGCTTATCCACACTATTACATCATAGAGTAGAACATTCCACAAGCTGTCGTTATGGCAGACTGGCTTCATTATAAGCTGTTTTTAGACTAACAACAAAGTTCTTACATGATGTTTTTATAGTACGGCAGCGGTTTTCAATTCCAGTCCTCACGCTCCCCGCTCTGCACATTTTGTATGTATCTCTTATCACTTCAGATGTTTGTTCTGTTCAACCGTAATTGCCCTGCGAAGTGGACATCACAGGATATTCCACCATGATTCCAGTTCGAAGCGAGAGTATATTTCAATTTAAAGGGTATTAAAGTGTGCGAGACGTGAATTTAAATTGTATTTATTTACAGAGGTATATTATGTTACACTTCACATTTCTCTAGTAAGTTTCATCTGTGTGTGAAGATGCTGCAGGCAGTGGCGTAGTGCAAATCTGTGAATGAATGTTCCGGAGTGAAGTAAACTTCAACAGATTTCCCATGCTCAGGAAGTAGGGAGCAATGAACACTGTAGGGACCATGTCAGTTGGAACAGTTCATGCATGGAGCTCTCTTCTAATGAGCTGGTTATCTGAGGCGTGAGGACTGGAATTGATAACCACTGTAGTACAGTGACCTCTTATATGTCAAAAGATCAAGGGAATTTTGGTTTCTCAGTTCATGACCCCTTTAACGCAGAGTTTAGCTCCAACCCAAATCAAACACAGCTCTACAGAAAAGTGGACCTCGAGGTCCAGGGTTGAGAATCCGTGCCCTAAATAAACATTTTTTCTTTCTCCTCTTCTCAGATGGTTCCTCCTACCAATATGGGCCGTAAGTACTCTGCTCCGGGCCAGCTGTGCCCAAGCATCGCTTCAACTCTGAGCGGCCACCCGCCCATGCCCAACACTCCCGCTACCTCTCTGGGGGCCCGGAAAGGCTCCTTGTGTCCCACGCCGCAGTATGGCTACCCCTCCGCACCTTACAGCGCCCAGTGGGCTGGTTCGGCCGCACACACCCAGGCCGGTCTGCTGGCCACCTCGCAACCCCTGGGACAGTATCCCCAGGTTCCGACCCCTTTACAGACCTTCCACATCAGCACTTTGCAAAAGTCAGTCAGCCACCCGGGTGGACCCAACCTGAAGACCACGTAGGGCAGGGCCTAGCCGCGCCAGGCCTAAATAACTCTCGAGTTGGGGGAAGAAAGGGGGCGGATTGAGCAAGCGTTTGAGTGCATTGCAGAGATTCTGTCAGGAGAGTTGATGGTTGAGAAAGAAGATGCCAGAATCTGCATGCATGCTCACAGATACGCCAAGGGGATGATGCACAATGGAATAATAGAAGATGAAAATAAAACAACGGACACTTGAGTGCAGTGTTACGTGGCCAAAGAAGGTGTGACCATTTTTAATGTTAAGGTGTGTAGTGATGGCATCCTTCACCACCCAGCCCCAAAACATTTGTCAAGGGGTTTGACTAGAGGTTTGCTGACCTAAAATGGAATGAATGCCACCGGTATCCATCTGTATATCCTCCTGATAAATTCATACATCAAGCATGTCAACAAACGGAGGTCAGGTGGGTGACGGTGAGCAGCGAAAAGACGAACCTAGTGTCCTTGTTCCCCTCTTGCCCTAAACCCTCTGCTGCAATGCCATGGAATAATGCAATAATTACAATGGTAGAAAAAAGCCCATTTTAAAACACAGGAAGTGGCCTTCATTAGATAAAATGAGAAGATCCATGTACAGATTTCCTTTGATTTTAAATTGGGTTCTGGGGGTTTGATTTCATTCATTTGGTTGGTTGGTTGGTTTTTCTTCCCTATGCCCTTCAAGCCGGCCTTGTGTAGCAGAATGTTAGGGACAGTACTTTTTTTTTATTTTTTTATTTTTTTTTTTTTGTGTCATATGTTCAGAGGCCTTTCAGCTGCACAACCCCCCCCACCCCCCCAGCCCCCCACCCCCATGCTCCTCCATGCTCCTCCATGCATCCCAGCATGCACATTCACACTCTTACCGTCCTCTTCTGGTTTTCTCATCGGGCCACACCACAAGGTGACTTGTAAAATCGGTTGGATTGGGGTTTGGATATGAGATCGGTCACCTTGGAGGCCTGTGAAGCTTTAAATCTCTGGCTAATTATCAGCTTTTTCTAATCATGGCAGCATTAGGGGCCTCTTACGATAGTTTGATCGAGACATTCAAATAAAAGTCGAGTTCTGTATGGACCTGTATTTACTCATCAGTTTTTGATGTTGAAACACTGTGATTATTATAAATGTTGTTGGACAACATTAGATAAAAAGAAAAGTAGACAAAAAAAAAACATGAAATTTTGGAGGGTTTTGGATATTAGTGTTCATGAGATGTAAGGCTAGCTATTTCATTATTCACATCTCATTGGAGACACTTTAACCCTTCCTTCCCCTTTGTACTTTCTTTATATTATTAGATAAATGTGAATGTAAAATGGATTCAATTAACGTACTTGAAGAAACAAATCTTTCCCTCTTTCCCTACGCCCAGTGAGCTTTCTGAAGATTCTAGTGCCTTCCGTTATTTTTGTTACTTTTTTTGCTTCGGGGTTTGATGTATAAGGCAGCGGAGAGTCTCCAGTTGGAGTGCTGGACTTCACAGAGGATGAATATTAATATATTGCAGGAACGAGGTGTTGTTTGGATGCCGTTTTGAATTGGCTACGACTGAAACCATTTGATGGCACAGTCCTAGTCGCAAAAAGCTTCATATATAAGGTGCGCAAACAATCCAGCCATTATATCACATTCAAAGGCTGTGAAAGTGCTTGAGGGTTGAGTTTTAGATACTTTGATCAATCTACCTTAGTATGCAAGTGTAAATGTGCCTATCATCAGCACATAGACGAGTCATTTAAACTGCTTTCGACAACCACTGTGTCTTTGTTTTCCAGATGGACTCTTAAACGGCGTGAACGGTTCTTGTGAAGGTGAGGGATTGGCTCAGATAGAAACACAGGAAGAGGAAAGTTAGTACGCATGGGACAGTATGTTGTAAGTACTTCAAAACCACCAATAGCGTAGATGTTTTTCCAGCACTGCTTAATCGGTTTTGACGCCATCCAGTGTCAAATCCTCTCCGGTGTGCGTAGAGAGACACGTTTGACTCATTTAGCAACAGATGTGACAGCAAGTTGAGAAAAGGACCAGAAAGGTGAGAAAGGACAGTCAGCAACCCTCACCGACACAAGAACGCTACTCTCTGCCAAAACAGCACTGTTGAAGACTAATTCTCGCTGGTTTCTCATCAATCTGCTTCGTTTTAACTCTCACTGCCCGTGTAAGTTCTCACATCACCGTACTGACAACGGCCTTCGGTTTTATGGCAGATCAGTAGCTTCTTTTTGGGGGATCTCACTCTCTCTCTCTTTTTGTAGCAGTCAGTCAAATCACTCTTGTAAATGCTTTGGTTTATTCAAAATACTAGACCTGCAGTGTCAAACTACCTTTTAGCGTCACATTCAGCACATTCGATTGTGCAAATGAATAGAGAACAGCACTGATCCACCAGAAACAAATGTACAGATCCTTTTATTTGGGGTACAAAAGCGTAGTGGAGATGCTCTCATCAACTTAACTACTGAAAGGTCTTAGATTACAACTCGTTACATACTGCTTAGTGTGCCGTCTGCGTGAAACGTCTGGTACAGGAACTTCATTTTAGGTCAACTGTACAGATTAGATTCTCAACTAGCTCTCTATATTCCAAATACGATCGGTTTACCTTTATCTCTTGCTTTGTACACAACGCTATACCTGTAGACAGCTTGTTTTTACCCACTTTTCGTCGTTCGGTTCGTTCAAACTGTGAACGCATCAAAAGGTCTTTAACAAAGAGGTCCAACCTGCTCAGTGTTCAGACTAATGAAATACTACCTTCTGAGTGCCATGTCCCTGTTCCAGATATGATACAAGTGTTAATTTGCTCTCGCTGTAAGAAACAGGTCCCCTGTTTGACTGTAGAGGGCGCTAATGTAACTGCAGTGCAGGACGTAACGAGATTCACCTCTGACCTCTGATGTAAATGATACAGCACCTTGGAAAATAAAAAACTTCTCTTTTCTTTGCTTTGAAAAAAAAAATATAGCGTGCTGATGTACGAACGAGCCATTCAGTATCGCTAGACATTCAGTTTATGATGAAAAAAAAACAATAAAATGTATTTTTTTCTTTCTTTTTGCATGAGACTTTAGTTACACAGAAAAAAAAAATGCACACAAACTCACACAAAACTATCTTATTGAATGAATCCCTCCTTACTAGTCGCTCTCCTGTGGAAAGAAATACAACAGAACAATGTTTACTTAATGCTACTGACCTGTCATTAAGTTATTTTGTTTTGTACTACTATCTGATCTGCTTGTTTTGCTGTCGTTTGAGTCTCTAGATTTCCTCTGGCGACTTTCATTCAGTTTTTTTTTTTCTCCGTATGATATTTAACATTGTACAAAATGTTAAAAGAGTTACTTAAAATGAAAACCAAACAAAAACATGTAGGGAATCATCGGCAATGTTTAACTGTATGTTTTGCACTAAGTATAGGATGTTCAAGCTTCATATAAAACTGCGCTTTGCGCTCCAGTAAAACAGCATTTGTTACCCTATTTGTAAACTTAATAAAAGTCATTTAAATAAATCAAGCTTGCCTCTGCTTCTCAATTCATAATGGATGCTGGATTAGTTATCATGCAGTTCAGAGCAATATGATGAGATTTAATAATACTAAAGTGCATTTAATATCTGTCACTCTATTATGTCTGTACTGTTGTGCCCACCTTTTGATGTCATATACTGTATGTCCAAGAATTATTTGTGATCATACTAGCCAACCTGCATGTAATGTAGAAAGAGAATGAGGAGTTTTGTTTGAAAATTTGGTTGAATGGGTTTTGACACTAAATCTTTATCTGGCCGTGATCCTATTTGGAGGTAAGTGACAGACTCAGTCCTTCTACGTGTACATGTGCACTCTGCCCTGTTCTCCTAAATGTGTACGTGTATTATGTATCTTAACCGTTGTTCATATTGGTGAAATTTTGGATTCTGAGTCAGACCAGCAATGAGTCAGTTGAGAACATTGCATTTCCATGTCCTTTTGATGTGCTTTCACAAACACAAAAAACCCTAATGGCCAAGTAAGTAGTTATTTTTTTTACTATATGAACAAATGTTTTAACAAAACTTCTTCACTGCTTATTAATATTCGAAAGGCTTATTATGTGGTCCAACAAACATACAATGTCTTCTAAAACAGCCAGTCATTTAAACGTTTTTGAAAACGCATTTACATTCTTTAAAAAAAAAAAATTGTAACTTAAAAATTGTTTAAAACAATTTTGAGAATAATGTTTTTTTTTAGATGGTTTTTTTACATGATTCTTACACTTTTCTTAAAAATGGTATAAAGGTAAAAAAATAAAAATCTGCAAATAACATGTAAATAGTACATTTCTAAGAATTTGGCATGTGTGAAAATAAAAAAAAAAAAATCAATTTTTTTTTCATTCTAATGTACACTCTTATATGCCCCAGTGTTTTCTGCTTTTGTTGCCTCTCAGGATATAATTACTAACATTATTTTAATCCACTGCTTATGATTTCTTGGGATAACATTTTATCCACTCTAGGCAGCTTGATGTGTAAACAGGGAAAACAATGTTAACCAAGACAGGCATGACATTTCACCACCTGATGACATACTGAATGATGGTACTGGCTTTATAAAGGGGGTGAGAATCATGAAGCATTCATACGGAGTCTAATACAAGCAAGGTAAGGCATATTTTAAGACAATATTATTTTTTACATTTCAGTATTTGTGTTTTACATCTTTATAACTGAACATGTATTCTTTCTGACAGCCATGGCAGTGTTTGATCATCTTCGGCTGGGTGTCTCTGGCCGTGCTGATGCTGGCGTCTCAGCTGGACTTCGCCAGTGCTGCTGTTTGGGTGTTTGGCTTACACGCCAGCGGCCTCACCGGTGATCTTGCCGGAAATGCTCCTGATCCGTACGCCAATGTCTGGTGTGGCTCTGTTTTTGGAGGGATGACAGAATTGCACAGGGATAGCGCTAATCCTTCATGGTCTGCACAGTTCAGCTTCCCAAATTGCAAAGCAAAGGATAAACTGAAATTTCAGGTGTGGGACAAAGACTTGAATTTTGATGATCATTTGGGCACATGTGAAAGACAGGTGCAATATGGATCTTTCAGCGGTACTTGTCATCTGAAAGATGAAACCCTGTTTTACAGTTTTGAAGCATAATAAATCTGTTCCAGACCAGCATTTAAAACAAACCTCCACTGCAACAAGCCTGAAGTAGAACAGTATTGAATGTTTTGCAGTGTTGTGTTCATCAAAATCTACTGCTGACACACTTTTCTTCTTTAGTGAAATGCTTTAATAGTCTATTCACTAACAAAATATGCTAATAAAAGTCTTAAATCAAGGTTGTCTCTGTTTTTCACTTAATGGTGGAAATAAAGTTTGTTTCTGCCACGGAATAAAAAAAATTGACTTTTTCTCTAATTGCAGATCTCACAATTCAGACTTTATAACTCACAATTGTGTGTTTATATCTCACAATTCAGACTTTTTCTCAGAATTGCTAGTTTTTATTGTGACTTTTTTTGCAAAGAATTAAAAAAAAGCTGATTAAACTGACTTTTGAGTGCATTTAATTTCTCTTGGTAGCTGATACTCCGTGCTATTTGTGCTCACCTTCAGTAATGTCATATACAGTATAATTATTTGTCATACTAGTCAACCTACATGGAAAGATAATAATAAATTATTTTAGATGAAATGGTGAAAGAAGACAACATTGATGTGAATTAAGCATAGATGTGCAGGTTTGGAGGTAACTAATCTTCATTCATTCCTTGTTTCAATGTGATAAAAGTGTGAATGACCACCTGTTCTTTCACGTGTTTGTGAACTACGTGTCTTGTTATTGAGCAAGACTCCATATTGGTAACATGGATTCTGAGTCAGACCAGCAACCAGTGAAATGAGTTTGCTGTAGCTGCTCAGAACAATGAATTATTAAAATGCTTTTAATGCATTGGTATCTTATTTTTTAAGATCTTAGGATGCAGTTTTGCACTATTCACATATGGACAAATGTACAGTAAATAGGTCATCATGTTTCATAATATTTAACACCGATAAGCATGGGATTTAACCATCTGTTGATCACCTTTTGGAAGATTTTTGAGATTGCATTGGCTTTATAAATGGGGGGAGGATCAGGAAGCATTCATACAGAATCTAATGCAAGTGAGGTAAGGCGTCTTTAACACTTAAACATTTTCATATTTAATATCTGTTTGTTGCATCTTTATAAATAAGCATGCATTCTTTCTGACAGCCATGGCATTGTTTGATCATCTTCGGCTGGTGTCTCTGGTTGTGTTGATGCTGGTGTGTCAGCTGGACTTTGCCAGTGCTGTTGTTCGGGTGTTTGGCTTACATGCCAGAGACCTCACGGGTGATCCTGCTGGAAACAAACCCGATCCATACGTCAAGGTCTGGTGTGGCTCTGCTTTTGGGGGCCAAACAGAATATCGCAAAGATACTGCTCATCCTACATGGTCTGCAGAGTTCTACTTCCCAAACTGCAAAGTAAATGAAACCCTGAAGCTGGAGGTGTGGGACAAAGACCTGAATTTTGATGATCACTTGGGCACGTGTACCAAACAGATGCAATATGGGTCTTTCACCGTTTCTTGTTATCTGAAAAAAGGAACCGTGTTTTACAAGTATGAGTTGTTACAATAAATTTGTTCCAAACCAGCACTTTGTGAAGACAAACCTCTAACTATCCCGTTCGTAAAAAGTCAGCAATATACATTGAACATTCACACTGAATTTTTAAATGTTTTTGATTCATTACATGATGGAAATACAGTTTATTAGGCTTAGTTTGTCATAAATTAATACTTGAGACTTCTGTTGGGTAGGTTGATTCACAATCACCTCTTTTTCTCATATGTTTGTGCCATATCAGCCCTGCTTCTCCTCTTCCTGCTCACAGATTCTTGTACACATGAGTGTTTTACACATTTTTATGCTAAAGAAAGGGTAGTGTGCATCAAGTGTACATAACGTGTAATAAATGGTAAGTTGGCTTATAAAAGGTCTCTTGCTTCTAAACTGGGAAATTAATAATTAATACATATAAATAAATAAAAAAAGAAACATGACGTTCTTCCATGAAAAACCAAAGGTGTCATCATTCATCACTTTTTTCAATGAATCTTTTGATCCGGTTCACACAACTGATTTGAATGATCCATTTGCGATTCGGTCTGCAACATTTAATTGCTCTCATAATATTAAGATTCTCAGTGAATATAATACATGACCTTAATGCAGGGCCGTGCACAGGGGGGTGGCCCGGTGGCTAGAGCCACTGCCCCTCTGCCCTCATCGGCTGAGGTGCCCCTCTCACGAAACCCACCCCTGCTATCACCGCAGTGGTTGATCTGCTGAATTAGTAATTTGGTAGTTTGTTTTTGTATTTTCTCTCGGTCTTCTAAAAGTCGTAACAACGACTTTTAGAAGAATATTTAGCAGTTTGTCACACTTTAATTCTCGCTATTAAGTATATTTCCCATTATAATAACTTGTCTTAGTTACTAGTAATCTAACACATTCATAATATTTTATTAAAACCATATTAATAGGCCTATAATAGTTAAAAAGGTAATATAAATGTTCTAAATGAGCTGTTTATTAGTATATAATATAGATTTATGCTGTATACTATTAAATTAAATGTCTAATATTTATACTTCCATTGAAGATGAGGCAGAAGCAGGCTCAGAGAGTGAGGAAGAGCCAATTCTATCAAAACATCTACAATAAAGTCTGAAATTAATACAGTGCTGTCTTCTCTTTCAATTGTACACTATACAGTCAAAAGTTTTTGAACAGTAAGATTGTTAATGTTTTTTAAAGAAGTCTCTTCTGCTCACCAAGCCTGCATTTATTTGATCCAAAGTAGCAAAAACAATAACATTCTGAAATATTTTTTACTATAATTCTATTTAATATTCTATTTGAATATATTTTAAAATATAGCTAATTTATTCCTGTGATTTCAAAGCTGAAGTTTTAGCATCATTACTCCAGTCACATGATCCTTTAGAAATCACTCTAATATACTTATTTGCTGCTAAAAAAAAAAAAAAACTGACTCCAAGCTTTTGAATGTTTATAGTGTATAAATGCTGATCTTTAGATATTTCTATTCATCAAAGAATCCTGAAAAAAATATATTCAGCTGTTTTAAATATTGATTATAATAATAATAATAAAAAATGTTTCTTGAGCTGCAAATCAGAATATTAGAATGATTGGTGAGCAGAAGAGGCTTCTTTAAAAAACAAACAAACAAAAAAAACATTAAAAATCTTCAAAAAACTTTGACTGGTGTATATTTGTAACAACTGGATAATTTGTATTAACAAGCACCCACCTCCTTAGTGCCCCTTTTTTTGGTTTTGGCCACTGGCCCTCAAAATGTCTGTGCACGGCCCTGTCTTAATGTATAATAAAGCTGTGTGTGTGTGTGTGGTATGATTCTCGTCCTTCAGTAGTTTCTCTTTAGGTTGAAGCAGAGATCTGACCACATGGAAGCCTGGCAGCACAAACAAATCCTGTTATTTTACAAAAAAAAAAAAATGACACATGCAATTAAAAACACAAAGTAACTTGCTACACAAGTTATTGTCACGGCAAAAAAAAAAAAAAAAAAAGATTTTATCGTAAGCCGTAATGTTTCTTCATTCATCATATTGGAATGAGAAGGTCAAAGTATTTATTTTCAGATGTCAAATGTCAAAGATCAGCAGTGTATTCATTGTGTGTTCAAAAAAAAAAAAAAATCTACATGATGTGCACAATATACAGTACATACTATATAAAATGCAGAAGTATGTTGGTATGAAGTCACAGATTACGTGTGTAGTGGTATTCTGTAACATGTAGATACAAAGAGAGATGGATGTGTGAGGTTTCATTTCTTTAATGAAAGTTAAAAACATTAAAAAGGGAGACATGAATTGTAGTCACCAGAAGAAACCTTTCAACAAGTCGACACCAAGTCATGGATCTCTCATCACAAATTTGCCATGCCTCAAATCTTTAAGAATCTCCAGTTTTCTGAATTTTGTGCAAAAAGAGCCATTTAATCTTGCTTCATATTAATCATTTGTGAATTGTAAAGCATTTACATACTGAATTAAAGGCACAAATTCATCATTAACACATTAAAACATTAAAACCATTGTTTCTGGCTAAAATAAGTACCTCTATATCTTTAAAATCAGTCTTAGCTATTAAACACACACACAAGCAAGAACTAGATACTTAAACATACACACACATATAATTGGGTCTATCAGTGACTAGGGAGGAATTTGACTTAATGAATTAAAATTTTAATGTTTTTAATGTTCATTTTAAATATAAAATGAACCCATCTAAGATCACTGTAATAATCAACATTCACACCCTGATATAAACACACAATGCTCTTGATGATGCTGAGAAAAACTCCAACAGTGGTTTCTCGTCAGGATGACCAAAACCTGTTTGAGAGTACAAACAAGTTATTCAATAAATATTTTAATTTTCACTTTCAATCTGCGTATAAATAACACGATTTTACACTTTCCAGTTGCGTGTAATACATACACCAAAGTCCAATTTTGCATGCATATGATACGCCAATCCTCACCGATAAGCATGGGATTTAACCATCTGTTGATCAACATGTTGGAAGATTTTTGTGATTGCATTGACTTTATAAATGGGGAGGAGGATCAGGAAGCATTCATACGGACTCTAATACAAGTGAGGTAAGGCATTTCAACACTCAGTCATACCTCAGCTTCTGCTTTTAACATATGAATCAGAATCAGAATCAGAAATATGTGAATACTATGTTCTCATTTCAATATTTGTCTGCGTTAAATCCTCATTATTACTGAACATTCTTTCTGGCAGCCATGGCTGTCTTTTATCATCTTCGGCTGGTGTCTCTGGCCGTGCTGATGCTGGTGTCTCAGCTGGACTTTTCCAGTGCCTCTGTTGTTGTGTATGATTTACATGCCAATAACCTGTCTGGTGATGCTGCTGGAAACAAACCTGATCCATACCTCAAGATCTGGTGTGGTGGCTCTTTCGAGCAAACAAATTATATCAAGGATAATTCTAATCCTCACTGGACAGAAACCTTCAGCTTCTCAAACTGTGATTCTGGTGACAAACTAAAGCTGGAGGTGTGGGACAAAGACACGACGTATGACGATCACTTGGGCTGGTATAGTGGACCGGTGGGAACTGGATCTAACAATCATGTTTCTTTTTCTGTGGGACAAGGAACTATGTTTTTAAGCTATGATGTGAAATAAATCTCTTCCAAATCAGCACTCTGTAAAGTGTTTGCTTTGAGACAAACCTCCTTTGTAAGAGGCTCTGTAGTAATAAAGTAGAAAAGCATGCATTGAACAATGTATGTTTTGCATTGATGTGTGTTCATTAAAATACCCACTGCTGGCTTTTTATTTTAACAAAATGCTTTTTGTCTATTTGCTGGAGAAAAAAAGCAAGCTACCTGTGCACTCACAATATATGCTAGCGTCATCAACTTTGGTGAGCATGAGAGACTTAAAAAACTTCTTTCATAATTATTTCAAACTTTGATTATTATTATTATTATTATTTCAATCTAAAGTATCTTATTGAAGGAAACCCTCCTCTCTCGTCATTCAAAGCAGCTGATTTAGAATAACCTAACAAATGAGATTTTAAGTGGCTGATGAAATCTTCTAAGGTGCCATATTAGTGCCATTAAAGTGTCTAAAGGAGAGTATTCCAAATGTACAGCTATACCAATGGTTTAGCTGGGATCAGATGTTTGTCATTGCATGTTTAATGCTGCTTAGTGGTGCTAAAAACGCAGAAATTGAACACATCACCTGTACAGACTGATGCTGTCTCTGTCTCGTTCACTCATCCACTAATGGCACATGGCAACTGAATGCACTATGAAGTGAGTGAATTTGGATGGTGACATGCTTTGGAGAGATTAAATTGATCTTACTTCACTGTAGAAAAATATGTATTAATACAAAATCTTTTTAGTCTGTTTACTAACGAAAAGGTGAACAGTACAATATTAATAAAAGTCATTCATCAAATATGTAATACATCATTTAGTGTAATAATGTCGCTGGATTTATGGAGCAACAATTTGGGGGCAAATTTTCAATTTTCAGACATTATCATTATCAGTATTCATAAAGTGCATCACAAGAGGGCACTGACTCCCTACAGTCTTGTGTCAAAGACAGTTTAAATATTTATATGAAATTCAGAAAAGTAGGTATTAGGTAAGTATTAACATGCAAACACAGTTGTATTCAGGGTAATATAGACCTATTATAGAAAGAATCTGCTTCTGCACATGTAGCTACCCAGTGTCCTGTTCTTGAGCATATCTGAGACATTGGACTTTGAGTTGGACCAATTCCATATCAATTTGTCATGTGCTTTCCCAAATCTTCACAGCTCAGCGACAGAAAAAGACAAATGCGCTGACCAAGTAGATTAAATAAAATATATTTTTTTCTAAAAATAAATGAAAGACAAATCTTCATGTATACAGAAAGCACATCAGTTTCAGCAGCTAGGCAAAAAATAAATAAATATTACCAGCTGTTGTAAATAAGATCCTAAATAAAAAAATAAATAGCATAAAAGCAGTAAGACAAATTATGTTAAACTACATTTAAACTACATTTATCAGCTGACTATTATTAGTCAGCTGAAGCACCGGGGTTTGCTTAAAGACATGAATCTGTTTCAGACACGTTTTTGGCCTTCATTAATGTTTGAATTCCTCTACAATTTAAGAGAATGTTAAACTTGGATGCAAATTTTTTATTTTATTTTTTTGGCTTATAAAAAACCTGCTTTTGTATGTGGTTCAGTACTGTGAAATGTTCAATTATTGTACACACTTGCTGACTTGACAAATGTAAATTTGCCAACGTGTTACAAGAAAAAAAAAAAGCTGTATAAGCAAATATGCATGGGATCTAACCACCTGTTGATTGTCAATGCAAGAATTTTGCGTTGGCGGTTACATTATAAAGGGAAGCTAGGATCAAAAAACATGCACACAACACCTAAATACAAGCAAGGTAAAGCATCTTTAACATTATATCACATCTCACCTTCAGATATTATTTTTGCCTTTCAATATTTGTGTGTATTAAATCTTCATTATAACTCAACATGAATTCTTTCTGACAGCCATGGCATTGTTTGATCATCTTCGGCTGGTGTCTCTGGTTGTGTTGATGCTGGTGTGTCAGCTGGACTTTGCCAGTGCTGCTGTTCGGGTGTTTGGCTTACATGCCAGAGACCTCACCGGTGATCCTCTTGGAAACAAACCCGATCCATACGTCAAGGTCTGGTGTGGCTCTACTTTTGGGGGGCAGACAGAATATCACAAGGATACTGCTAATCCTACATGGTCTGCAGAGTTCAACTTCCCAAGTTGCAGATGTGATGAAACTCTGAAGCTGGAGGTGTGGGACAAAGACATGACTTTCGATGATCTCCTGGGCACATGTACCAAACTGGTGCAATATGGGTCTTTCACCGTTACTTGTTATCTGAACAAAGGAACTGTGTTTTACAGGTTTGTTGCTAAATAAATCTGTTCCAAATCATCAATTTGTAAAGATGATTTGAAACAAACCTCCTTTGTAATACACTCAATAAACAATGAAGATGAATGGTTTTCAAAATCTATGACCCTTTGATTTTTATTTTTAAAAAGTGCACTTACAATACTATTAAAGTCATCAAGTATTTAAACCGGATTCAGTGTGAATTGAGAAGTAGAGGCAAAACGCAGACGGCTTAGTCCGTAGTACTATGTTATGAAATCTTACAGTAGTTATATGGTGGTTATTTCTGAGGAAAGACTGAAATTTTGCACTCCTTGGCGTGTTTATGAGACCCGCGTCGATGTAGTGAATAGATGGTTCATTTGAGTCGAATCTTTTCAGTTCACAGAACTGGTTCACTGTTCACTTTTCTGACGGCTTCGACGGTTAACAGCAGCTGCTGTCGGGAGGTGAAGCTCATCAGTGAATAACAACTTTAATTTCGGTTTGTTCTTTACATAGGCTAAGTCTATCATATCACTTACTAATAATAGGAAGATAACGAACGAGTCGTATTGGATCACTTTTTAAAAAAACTTGCCATTGTGGAGCGTGACGGCGCCCAGTCAACATTCACTTCTTTAAATTTAGGCTACATGATTGAGGTCGACTATTACGTGCTTCAAAACTTTAATTTTGACTTCCACTGAGAAAGGCATACCGATTTCGACATAATTACGGTGAGTAAATGACAAAAAAGTTTAATTTTTGGGATGAAGTCCTTTATTATGCATTTTAACGCTACATGCTGCAGGGTTATTTACCCATAACTTCAAGAGCAGCTCATTAACGACAGTCCATGTGTCGAAAACAATATGAACTTCAGAAAGGTATTTATTAGATTTAAGCAGGTATTAACAAACATACACGGTTATATATTTAGAGTAACTTGCCCCATATCTAACTTACTAACCTTGCTTATCAAATAGAATAAAGTGCTTTAACAGTAAACAGATCCAACAAACAAAAGTAAGAAAAACATTATCTGTTGACTTCTGTCTCAAAATGTGGGGCACTGAAAGTATAATGAAAATATAACTAACTGAGATTTTAAATCTTTAAAATATATAATTCTCTCAGAAACATTA
Organism: Spinibarbus caldwelli; assembly: GCA_039654775.1. Classification (NCBI taxonomy): domain Eukaryota; kingdom Metazoa; phylum Chordata; class Actinopteri; order Cypriniformes; family Cyprinidae; genus Spinibarbus; species Spinibarbus caldwelli. The sequence continues at coordinate 6,366,614 of CM077229.1, read as the reverse complement.
ATCTTAAACAAAAATATTTTTGCTACTAATAACATAATTCACCCACAAATTAATCGATTATGTATGCCACACTGATTGCCCACCTGCAACATATTTTTTTAATAGCTGACAGTGATAAATTGTCTTGAAGCAGCTTAATAACATTGCTGTTATATAGGGTGTATTTAGAGTAAATCCAGAACCCATTAAACACACATTAAAACCTGATTCTCACCCTCGACCAATAGCATCTATTAATCTGAAAACATCCACACTGATAATATACAGTATTGTTAGGATGCAGGGTTTATAGACCTGTGTTATTGAAGCGTTATGTTTCAGGCTGCTTGAATGTAAAGCTATCAAACCACTAGTTCACATATGGGGGGGGGGTTCTGGTATGGTTACTAGGCAAGAGGCTCAGATGATGCAATCCATGATGTGGATCTGCAGGGAGTCCAGGTCAGGTAGGACTTCCCCACATTTGGGACAAGCATGTTCTGGAATATTCTGCTGCTGCCAATCACCTGTGGAATAAAGAGGTCTATGTAAATTGTCATCCTGATATGCAGTTACAAGTACAGTAGCACAAAAGTTCACAACATGGACTCATTATGGTAAGGACCTCTACCTCCTTGTGGGTGATGTGGAGATGCTGGTCCTTGTGGATTGGCCCCACGTGACACATGTCTCCTTTGCATCTCACTCATGGAATGCCTGTAGGATAAAAAATTTCCCTTTTCAAAATCATAGAGGTCTCATGTAAGAGGGTAAGTGTTTGAAGTTTATGACGTACCTGCTAAGTGACTCCACCTCCTCCTGAAGCTGGTTGTTCTGTTTCTTCACATACTCCAGCTGAGTGGCCAAACGCTCTCTCTCCTCGTGAATCTTCTCCCGAGCTGCTCTTTCCGCATAGAAATCTGAGGAATATATCTCTGCCTGTGTGTGTACACAAAAACACGTAATTATAAATAATGATGTAGATTGCAAGGAGCTTAAAAAAGTGGCAGGATGCCCAGCAAGCCATACAATCGTGCGTACCTGAGCCTGGAAAACAGAGATGGTTTCTAGTTCCTTTTCCTTCTGGAAGATTTCCATCTTCATCTCGTCGATCTTCTTCTGTTTGTCTGCCAGTGCCTTTTCAGCCATATCAAACCTGCTTTGGAGGTCATCATAGTTTTCCCGTGATACAGAACCCTGATCATGCACAATGAGGTACGTAAGAAGGATCAACCAGCAACAAACTCTGAATACAAAATTAACTGCCTTAAAGCTAACTGTATTTAAATATAAAAATATTTTGCTCCATGCTTAATACTCCTTCAAAAATTAACAGAATATTTGTAGTTCACAGATGTACCTAAATAATAGTGTCCTGCCAAATACAAAAAATTAATGTCAGACTTAAGTTTTCTAAAGTAAAATAAATGAGAATTCGTACCTCTCTCTTCTTATTTTCCTGTTGGAGCTCATTGTAGTCTTCAAATAGCTTGGTATAGGCATCTTTCAGCTGGTTCAGGTTGTTCCTGGCAAAGAAAGATAAGAGGAGGATGTGATTATTATAAAAACATCTTAAACACAATGTGCAACCGAGTTGAGTCTATATTTCCCCCATGCAATTGTTAAAAAAAGGAAGTTTTTGTAGGCATTAGATGGGGTAACAAGCTGCACTCACTTCTCATCCTGAGTTTTCTTCTGTTCCAGTTTAACAGCAGCCTGAAGGCTTTCCATCTGAACCCTCAGAGTGTCGTTCTCAGCCTGGACCTTCTGTTTCTCTCCGAGCTGAGTTTTCAGAGTACCTAGATCCTGCTCCAGATCTTTACACCTGCAGAGAGAACATTAGATATGAGAGCTAGAAAACATTTGGTAGATCTTCATGCCAAAGAAGAAAAAAATAAGTACACCCAAAAGAAAGAATTGGTTTTCTGTATGTATTACTTATAAAATGTGCTCTACAAATCTAGGTTAAATTCACATATAAATACAATCTTCTGGAGCCATTATGTTTTTAAGATAAGTTAAGATAAGTCATCGTGTTGTTGCATATAACAACAGACTATTAAACTTTAGGTGACCTTATATATTGAAACTACATTTGCATGTACAGAAAGAACAAAATCAAGTTTGAAAGCAGTGTATGATAAGCAATTTAGTCTCAATTTCAAGTTAAATATTTAGAAAAAATACATAATAATAAAAATCTGTATATATTTTTATATTAAAAAAATATTTAAAAATAAACATAAAATATATGTAATATTTATGATTTGTTTTAATCAAAAAAGCTGCGTATAGGCTGTAGGTGATGGGTGTTTCTAACCTATCCTGCAGGTTTCTTTTCATGTTCTCAGCCTCGTCCAGTTTAATTTGAGCCTGTTTCAATTCATTACAGAGCTTCAGCAACTGTTCTTCCAGATTCTTCACCTCAGCGCTTGACTGGTGACAATAAAAACAGAAAAAAAATGTTGCTTCCTCATAGTAAATGTAAATTCAAAGTTGTTGCCGCACTCCCAACAATTTTCTTTCACTTCCTTTCAGACAAGATTTTCCTCAAAAACCACAGTCACATGGATGTTTTGGTTAAATAACTAGTTCAAAAATGGCACAAGGATAGATAAATTTTTTTTTTTAAAAAAGTCTGATTATCCTACGTTGATTTCAGTTGTACAGGGGAGAGATGTCTGGGCGCTGCTGTCAGCATGTTCCAGTCTGGTCTCCAATTCGGCAATTCTACAAATACACAATATGCACATACAATAAAAGAAGCTCAAACACCTTAAGTTCTGTTTCTGAGAGGGTATGCAAAATTGTGTCCTACCTCCCACGTGCCTCTTGGAGCGCTAGCTGCAGCCTCTCCTTCTCATCAGTCTCTGCTCTGAGGGAGTGAAGCAGCTGCCTCACCGTCTGTTCCTCCGACTCAGCCTTTGGCCTGCATATACACATATTTGCTTAGTTATCAAACTGAGGACCTATTATATGTTTCTACTATTATTATAGACCCCCTATGACCCACATCCTAACTAAAAGGACATGTTTTGCATGTTTAAAAAACTATTTGAATGCGTTTTCCAATTTAAGACACCCGCATAAAGAGTTTTTGTCAGATTTAGCACCATTTATAGCTCACAAACTAGCTACATACAACAAATGAACAAGTAAACAAACAACGGGTCAAAGATTGTTAAATTTACTGAATCAGGAGCATTTGATTGGAAATCTGCTGGACTTCATGCCTAATTCTGCAGTGCTTACATGTTGAAAGCACAAAGGTCCTTTGGCATATTGGGCAAATCTCTGGTCACTTTTAACTCATCTTCCTGTGGAAGAAAGCACAGAGAGTTAAAAATTGAGCAACAGTGTTGCTTTATTGTGTTTGTGTGTGTGTGCATGTTTGTGTGTGTGTGTGCATGCATACTTACAGCTATTCTAATCTCAATGAAGGAATCTCTAGGTGAACCTTGACCCATTTTGATCTGGAGTTCAGAGTTCAATGCTACCAGATCATTCTTCTCAGCCTGAAGACGACCAATCTGACCCCTCAGCGCCTCCAGTTCGGTGTGTAAACACTACAGCAGATATTTAACTTCATTTAAGTCTTCAGTGGCTAGAGCCTTGATTAGTTATTTCTGAGTGGTATGATTTTTCACAGTTTCTGTCTTGTCTCACCTCAGCTCCACTTTTTTCCAGCTCTTCCACTCGTTTCTTCAGCGCCTCGTTCTCCGCATCCATAGCGTTCAGTCTGGTTTTGGCCTCCTCTAATCGTTGCTCCAGGAAGTCTCTCTCCTCCTTTTGCTTCTCCTTCCATGCAGACAGACCCTCAAATCTCTCCTTCATGGACAAGTTGGTTTGTTTCAGGGCCTCTGTGAGGAACACATAAGGACGTGGCGTTGTTGTATGTGATGGAGTGTGTTTATGTACCGTTATGTCTTGAAATGAAATCTCACCCTTCAGTTCTCTGTTCTCTTTGATCAGGGTGTTCATTTGCTGAAGGGTCTCTTCTAAACTGCCCAGATTCCCCGGGCCGGACCCGCGAGGGTGATTGATGTCCCCGTTCATCATCGATGAACCAGATGCCATGTCTCTTGAGCTGAGTTATGAGATATCACAATATGACTCTGTTCAAGAATGGTTTATGCTCAAATATGCAGTTATCAGCACAGAATGAAAAGTGAAACTTTGGCTGAACCAAAAAATGTGTGCTAGTGCTAGTATGTTCAAAATGTAAATAGTTCATCAAAAAAACCTAAATTCGAATAGTATCAATTACTCAGTTGATCCAAATCACTAAATCTGATAAGGTTATCGAGTTAAACCCAGACTCGGTCTGATTGGTGGCGATGATTCGATGGTTTGGAAGATTGTAGGTAAGAAATAATGACTTTCGTTCTGTATATTTGCACAAACCTATCTAATGGCTTCAAATGACTTTTGAATGACATTACTGTATAAGTAGATGACACACGTGTATGAGTGGCAAACAATGGTTTAGTTGCTTTAGTTTCCTCGTGGGATTGAACGCTAATCTAAACGGTGACTGTTAAAACCCCACCTGGGACGTTTCACAATCCATGGCACGAGAAAACGAAAGAACATCTGCGGTAGAAATGAACTAACACTCGTTAAACTACGCCCTAATATATTTCATAAGTGCGCAACATGTTAATATATCCGGAGACACTTATTAAAGATGTAACATTTTAAACAACTCGCTACATTTACGAGCACTGCGATACTCACCAAGCGTTCACTTCTTGTGTACACCAACTTGTTTTGGGAAATGCTGCGTTTCCTGATCCAGACGTCAGTGCAGCGCGCTGAACGCACAGATCTGTGATCAAGAAGGATGGGTCTGTTTACAGTAAGCGTTCTGCAAGTAAATGTCTATCCGATGTCATAAGGCTCTAGCCTCTGAAGCTGCTTCCATGCACAGCACTGAACCAGCTGACGGTGAAGTCACGACGCGGCCCGGGGTTTCCCTGCGCCTGTCCCGCTGAGGTCACCCCGCATGACGCACCCAGAACTGGGGCAAACGGAGGGGCTTTTCGGCCCCCTTTTATGATTTTAGTGTGTAACAGTCATACTTTCCTATTTATAGGATGACAAAATCTCGTGGGCGAAGAATCTGCTTTGCGCTTTCCTTCCATATGGTAAATTTAAACGCTGCAATATAGCAATAACAACAATAATAATAATAAACAAATATAGTAGTAATAAGAAGTTGTTACCGATGTAATGACTTTGTTGATGCACTAGATCGAGCCATTGAGACAGAGCTGAGCGACAATGTGCATGCTTTCAAAACTTAAGGACTGTGTGATTTTAATGGCTATAATGCTTGTGGGGAAATCTTAAAACAGAATTTCAAACAAGATTTTAGTTTCAAAGATAGTTCTAAGAGAAATTATAATCTGGTAACCTAATTAAGGGGAGACTGAACTGTCACTGAAAAAAAAGTACGGCCATGAAAAACCTGGAAAAGTCATGGAATTTTAATACAGCTATTTCCAGTCCTGGAAAAGTTTTGGAAAAATAAATAAACCCAGAAAGTTTTGGAAAAGTCATGGAAATTTATTGGTAAAAATGTGTACGAACCTTGAATACAACTTTATATTTTTAAATTTCAAAATACTCGTTTTAATGCTTATATCACCAGCATGAAATAAATGGATAATGTTCTTTGTTATATTATTTATATGATTAATTGTTTATTCTGTTCTGCCTTTTGCAAACTTGTTAAACTTTATACTAATCGTCACGTTAAAAGAGCAAAAAATAAACAAAAATCACATCTAAATATTATAGAAGTGTATCCCAGTTAAAGAAGACAAGTTTTATTTTTATTTTTATTTTTTTCAGGCACCTGGCTAATTTAAATCATTTTAAATGGGCAACACAATGCAGAGACAAAATAGCTATTTCATATAGGCTATTATTTAATAAAATAAGCTTTTGAATGACTGAAAAGTCCTATACGTTCTATAAATGTATTTTCCATAAAAAGCACTTTTGTAGAAAGTAAATTCCCATGAACAGTGATCTGTTTTCTGCCTGTATAATCAATAAAGACAGAAAGTGAGTCCAAATGCCGTCCAGGAATGCAGCAGTGAGGCTGCTGGATGGACGCAGGACGCAGCGCGTCTATTGGCTGTTTAAACTCCAGCGCGTCCGATTGGCCTGAGACGAACTTTAGGAGTGATGGATCGAGGAGGAGCAGGACCTACAGCACCCTGAACAGGTCGGGATTATGTGAGCTGACCCGCTGCATGGGTGCTTTCACTTGCATTGCTTATCCACCGAACTGAGCACTTTTTACGCGTGGGTTTATTTATTGGCACGGGAAGCATGCACCTTGCGCTTCTGCTGACGCTGGGTTTCGGGTTCGCGTTTGCGTGTCAGCTGCCCAGCGAGTGGCGACCCCTGAGCGAGGGTTGTCGAGCTGAACTCGCCGAGATTATTGTATACGCCAAGGTGCTGGCCATCCACGAGGAGCCGTACGCGTCCAGCCTTTACAATTACCTGCCGTACCAGAAGCACGAGCGCGCGGAGGACGCGCTGCTGTACGCGGCGGAGGTGGAGCTGCTGTGCGATCAGGCGTGGGGCAGCATGCTGGAGGTGCCTGCGGGGTCTCGCCTCAACCTCACGGGACTCGGGTACTTTAGCTGTCAGTCACACACGGTGATGGAAAACAACTCCTACATTTTCTTCCTCAGGTGGGTTCACGTCTATTTAAAAACCAAGAACCGGTTCAAATTCTAAATTTCATTTGTGGGGAAACGAATAAGTTCCATGATGTACGATTCCGTTATAGGTTTTCGAACATGCATGCGCCAGAAATATTTTGGCATTGTTTTTTTTTTTGCACTGACATTCAGTACAGCGCCGCTACTAAATGACTCATATGAAGTTCTTTTTAGTGAATCAAAACACTGAGTGCGAGCGGTAAAGTCCTATTCACAAAACGAGTAACTTTTATGAGTCGGTTCTTTTAGTGAATCAGAAACAACGCGGCCAGTGCAGTTGAAACGAATGACTCTTATGAGCCGATTCTTTTATTGAATCAGAGGCATACAAACGCGGCCAGAGCAGTCGAAACTCTTATAAGTCGGTTCTTTTTTTTTTATTTTTTATTTATTTATTTTATTTATTTTTTTAGCAAATTAACATATTTAGTCCCACCAGTGTAGTCCAGTTTTAGTGCAACCGGTGTAGTCCGATTCCCAAAGGAATGACTCTTGTGAGCTGGTACTTTTTAGAGAATCAAAACATTCAGTGCGACTAGATTAGTCCGATTTCCAAACGAATGACTCTTATGAGTCGACTCTTTTAGTGAATAAAAGCAAACAACGCGACCAGTGTACTCGAAACGAATGACTCTTATGAGTCGACTCTTTTAGTGAATAAAAGCAAACAACTCGACCAGTGTACTCGAAACGGATGACTCTTATGAGTCGACTCTTTTAGTGAATAAAAGCAAACAACGCGACCAGTGTACTCGAAACGGATGACTCTTGAGTCGACTCTTTTAGTGAATAAAAGCAAACAACGCGACCAGTGTACTCGAAACGGATGACTCTTATGAGTCGACTCTTTTAGTGAATAAAAGCAAACAACTCGACCAGTGTACTCGAAATGGATGACTCTTATGAGTCGACTCTTTTAGTGAATAAAAGCAAACAACGCGACCAGTGTACTCGAAACGGATGACTCTTATGAGTCGACTCTTTTAGTGAATAAAAGCAAACAACGCGACCAGTGTACTCGAAACGAATGACTCTTATGAGTCGACTCTTTTAGTGAATAAAAGCAAACAACGCGACCAGTGTACTCGAAACGAATGACTCTTATGAGTCGACTCTTTTAGTGAATAAAAGCAAACAACGCGACCAGTGTACTCGAAACGAATGACTCTTATGAGTCGACTCTTTTAGTGAATAAAAGCAAACAACGCGACCAGTGTACTCGAAACGGATGACTCTTATGAGTCGACTCTTTTAGTGAATAAAAGCAAACAACTCGACCAGTGTACTCGAAATGGATGACTCTTATGAGTCGACTCTTTTAGTGAATAAAAGCAAACAACGCGACCAGTGTACTCGAAACGGATGACTCTTATGAGTCGACTCTTTTAGTGAATAAAAGCAAACAACGCGACCAGTGTACTCGAAACGGATGACTCTTATGAGTCGACTCTTTTAGTGAATAAAAGCAAACAACTCGACCAGTGTACTCGAAATGGATGACTCTTATGAGTCGACTCTTTTAGTGAATAAAAGCAAACAACGCGACCAGTGTACTCGAAACGGATGACTCTTATGAGTCGACTCTTTTAGTGAATAAAAGCAAACAACTCGACCAGTGTACTCGAAATGGATGACTCTTATGAGTCGACTCTTTTAGTGAATAAAAGCAAACAACGCGACCAGTGTACTCGAAACGGATGACTCTTATGAGTCGACTCTTTTAGTGAATAAAAGCAAACAACGCGACCAGTGTACTCGAAACGAATGACTCTTATGAGTCGACTCTTTTAGTGAATAAAAGCAAACAACGCGACCAGTGTACTCGAAACGAATGACTCTTATGAGTCGACTCTTTTAGTGAATAAAAGCAAACAACTCGACCAGTGTACTCGAAACGAATGACTCTTATGAGTCGACTCTTTTAGTGAATAAAAGCAAACAACTCGACCAGTGTACTTGAAACGAATGACTCTTATGAGTCGGTTCTTTTTAATGAATGAAAACTTTCCGTGCGACCAGTGTAGTCCAATTCCTAAAATCTTAAATCTCTTATGGTTATTGAATGTTTATTGAATCATTCTACTCATATACTGAACCACAAGTTATTTTTCATTTCTGATTTTAAATTAACTTTTAAATTGACGTTTGATTCATTAGATTAATTAAAATTAGTGTTTTACCTGCAGTCTAAAAAAATAAATAAATAACATTGCATGTGCATTTATTTTCAAGAACTGATGCTCTTTAATAAAACGACAGTTGGATGTATTTTTATTTTCAGTTTGTTTTACTATTTAAATGAGATTTTTAAATATATATATATATATATATATATATTATCTGAAATAAATTTAAGTCATCAAGTCAATTAGACATCCTCACAAGTATATGCAAAACTTGTGTGTTTCTTACAGGATGGATGAAAACTACAACATCCTCCCTCATGGAGTCAACTTCCAGGATGCCATTTTCCCTGACACGCTGGAGAACAGACGACTGTTTTCCAGCCTCTTCCAGTTCTCAAACTGCTCTGGTGGACAGACGATGCACAACTTTAATAGTGATTGGGAGAGCCAGGAAGACAGCAGGGTACGACACCAATAAACACACAGATGGGCTCAATATACTCTATAGCATGGTAGACATAAATGAAAACTATATATCTTGTCAAGACAAGAAAATTGAAAGGTATAAATCTGCAAAAGGTGAACATCAGTATGTGTACGTGTTTGTGCAAGCTTGTTTGCATCGTTACAAGCAGACATTCAGAGCGTGTTCAGTGTTTTGAAACAACTCTGTTGTAAATTCAAGAGCCTCGTAAATGGCTTTTTATGAAGACAAGAGTGTCTGCATGCACAGATGCATTATTTTTACCTGTGCTTTAACAGTGAAACAGCAGCCAATTTCCATTCCACTAGTGCTGCATAGCGTCTAGAGAAAAACAATTAAGGAATCGAGGAATCTGATTGGCTGCAGCCAAAAAGGTGTGAGTAACATAGGAAGTGAGAATAATAGGAAAGTAACATGTTCAGGTTCTCATGGGTAAATGGAGCTCTGTTATACAGCACACACTAGTCCCTTTCTTTGGTGGTCTTTGTATTGACGACTGTGACTGTTCATCACGGTAGGAGGCTGAGGTAATTCAAGAGTTCATTTGGCTCGATAGAGGCCGGATTAAAGACCTCCCAGCTAGAGCTGCCCTACCTTACACACAAACACACACACTCACGGACAGCCTGTCCCATCTAAACACACACATCTGCCACTGAAAATAAAGCTGAGATAGAAAGAAGATGGAGAAAGAGTGAGGGAGACATCAGCTGGACATATGGATGTTCTCTTGGGGAAACGGCGGTGGGTTTTGAAAGGAAAATAAATCATGTGTTTGATGTGGACGTTTCAGGGCAGAATGGGAAGAATGTCAGAGGTTATGGCAGGGGTTTTTGAAGGATGTGGGGATGTAACACACACGCAGTATCGAGTGGAGACAGATATGTGAGCCTTGATGAGATTAGCCTGCTGTACGTTCACACACATCAAACACAAAGCCGCTCATTAGTCGGACTGCGGTCTGCTGTCGGAGGGGAGGGGTTTATTTGAAGGCAAACACAATGAGATGCCTGAACGTACAGACTAATAACCACTTCAGCTAACCGAAAACAGTCATCAGCTGGGGTGACACTGTTTCAGATTTGTTGAGCATTATATACCAACAGAAAAAAGTTCAGGGTGTGAGCCAGCGGGAATCTCCCTTTACTTCCAGACAAATGTATACAGTCAAACAAAAAAAGCATTTGGCAAAAATTCATGAATTTCATTGCAGTAGAAAGTCAAAAATATCAAAGCAAATTATATTTCTTTCAAAAAAGTTTTTTTTTTAGGTTTTAAGTGATAAAAACGATATATATAGTGTTCAAAATGAAGACAAAAATTATCTGGATACTTTCAGGTTATCAGATTTGAAGGAAACTGACTTCATCCACTAAAAGTAACTTGGGACCAGTTGCATTAAAAACAATAGCAAAAGTAGCAAAGAAAAGTAAATGTTTCAATTTTTATTTATTTATTTTATTTTTTTTTGCAGATGCCACATGGTTTGATACCTAACACAGTTACATTCATACATTCATATAGAGTGATTTAAATGTCCAGATACTTTTTTTAAGTATTATATTGAATAGGTCAGATCTTGATAGGATAGGTTTAAATTCCCAGTCTTTTATGCCAAACAAAAATACAGTAAAAACAGTAATATTGTGAAATATTGTTAAAATAATAATATAAAATGCGATTCCTATTTTATTATGTTTTAAAATGTAATTTAATCCTGTGATGGTAAAGCTGAATTTTTAGCAGCCATTACTTCAGTCTTTAGTGTCACAAGACTTTTACAACAATGTCAGTGTCTTTACTGTCACTTTGATCAATTTAATGCATACTTGCTGAATAAAAGTATTAATTTTAAAAAATACATTTCGTAAGTATTAATTTAAATAAAGTGTAGATGCAATTAAGGAAAAAATTACATTCAGAATTTGAGTTACTGAAAGCAATTGTAGAAACGTTTATGCATCAAAAGCTGTCAGAAGTGTGTTTGTCTCTGTCCATTTATGTTTAAGTCAGACGTAGTGACCTGAGGAGGTGCAGGATTCCTCTAACAGGTGTCCACTCCACTAAACAGATGTGACAGTCGGTCTGTTTAGATGCAAACAAGGGATATTCAGGTTCGAAACAATTAAAGCTCTATTAACAGCATCTTTTCTTAACCCTGAACATTTCTCTAAAAACACTGTTACATTCATTCAAGTATTACAGATTAAAAAAGATACACGGGGGCACTTCACTAATCACATCTGCACAGAGAGACAGACAGATGCCGAGAGAGAAGATAAAGATAATGATGGTGTGTGCGCTGCAGGAACAGGTGGGGGTGATTATCAGGCCCGGGAACCTCAGAGAGATAATGAGAGCTGTTTTACACAGGAGCTTTCCTGTGGGAAAAGGATTGTTTGAGGCCGCCTGAGGGACTTTGTGCTCTTGTGACTGTAGCCGGCACCATGTCTGTGAGTTATGTCACCCCTTGCTTCCTGTACTATCCATCTTAAACACCCATTATGCTTTATTAAACTATAATCAGATTCACACAAATGCAAAAACACCATTGCATTTGCTCCACAGTCAAATGTCTCAAAGCATAATGTATTTTCAGCAAATATCATGTCTGATTCTGAAGAGCTTGGGCAAAACGTGCTTATCTATCTATCTATCTATCTATCTATCTATCTATCTATCTATCTATGCAAACTCAAATGTGTGCAATTCTTTCTCTCATTGTCTATTGTGCATTCTTGTCTCATTTTCTTTTCTCAAAAACACTCATCTATTGTTATGGATGACTCATTTACCACCACATCTGGGTCTGGTTTGGGTTTGAAAGCAAAGCAGGCTATGTTTGGCTCTTGTGGTTTTAAATACACAACACCCACATTAAGGAGAAATCTTATTATATCGAATAGCATTGCTAAATAGCTGTTTACATAGTTTTAGAAGCAAAAGAATGACCGTAAGGGCTTGTTAATGAGCATAGATGTTTATTCCAGCATGGTTGTGTTGTTTTAGGTGTGTTGTGTCCACCTGTCTGTCTGCTCTGGGTGTCGTGTAGTTTGGAGGAGCTGTCGTTTGGAGGGTGCTGTTGTTGTTACAGCAGTGGGTGTTTTGTTTGGACAGTAGGACACAACAACAGTCATTCTCAGCAGTCCTTATTCTACAGTATGCATGCTTTTTTGTCCAATGATAGTGTTTTAAAAGCTGTGCAAACATATTATATAAACTTATGCACTTTTGTTCAATAATTTGGGGACTGTATGTTTTTATTATTTTTAAAGAAATGAATACTTTTATTCAGCAAGGATGCATTAAAATTGATCAAAAGTGATAGTAAAGACATTTAGAATGTTACGAAAGTCTTTTTTAAATAAATAGTTATTTTGAACTTTCCATTTATCGAAGATTCCTAAAAAATGTATCACAGTTTGTTTTCAACATTGATAATAAGAAATGTTTCTTGAGCAGAAAACTGGCATGTTAGACTGATTTCTGAAGCATTATGTGACACTGAAGACTGGAGTAATGATGCTGAAAATTTAGCGTTGCATCACAGGAATAAATTACATTTTAAAACATATTATAATATAAAAGTGGTATTTTAAATTGTAATAATATTTCACAATATTGCTGTTTTTAATGTATTTTTATAAAATAAATACAGCCTGGTTGAGCAGAAGAGACTTCTTTCAAAAACATTAAAAAAAACCTAATAAAAAACATAATATACAAAAATATTTTATCTAGTCTCTGTGCCATATTTCTGCTACAGCTTGAACAGACTGACATTTAAATCATTACTGACTGAAAATGACTGAACTCCACAGCATCTGTCTCCATTCATTTTCATGACATTTGTTTTTCACTTTTTGTGCAATTAGCTCATGTGGTGACCTTTGACATCATGTAACACTCAGATTTGGCCCGTTTCAATTGGGATTTAGACCTTTCCGCTGTTCAGGAGAACATGCGGCCTCCCGTTGCTCAAATACACACCGACACAGCCATGCAATCACACACTCTCCACATGTACACACACACACACAGCAAGCTTCAGCTTGTGTCTACCGTGGGCATGACAGCGGGTCACTTTTGAACTGCCTCCATCACACACACACTGGCATGTGTAGGGGCCCAGAGAAGAAAGGCAGCGCTCAATAGAGTTAATAAGGCTGACCGAAGCTGGAAATGATGTCCTGTTGTATGGTGACCTTCATTCCACAGGGTCAGGTTGTCAGTGCATGCACAGATTATAATGTACATCTCTCTCATATTATCTTTCAGCTGCTGTGTTCCTCAGTGCAGAAGGTGTTGTTTGAGGAGGAGGAGCGAGTTGGACAGCTTGAGGAGCGCGTGGCTGAACTGGAGAGGAAGAACGAACAGTTAAAAGAACGAGTGGGGAAACTGAGGCATTCTCTGAGGAAGGCCCGAAAAGTGTCCCGCCGTGCGGAACGGGAGCGCCTGGAGCTGCAAGAGCGCCTGAAGATGGCGGAGAGACATGTAGGACATCACCTCAATGCCATTTCACCCCAACACAGCACTCCACGCCACATATACACACACGGACTGTGAGCTCCAACACACACACACACACTCACAACTTTACATGGACTCATACATACTGCAGGGCAGTCATCAAATCTCATATGTTTGCATTTTTTTGTTCTTTCCACAGTTTTTAGCAAATAATGAAGCGACAAATACTTGATGTAAACTTGTTTTGTACATAATTGTAATGTTGATATTGATAAAGTAAGCTTAAAATTAATATTCTTTTTGAAGATTTTAGTGTAAAACGTGAATATTTAGGGAGCTATTTATAATCTGACCCTTTGAAATGACTTGTTAGTGTAAGCTAATGTCGTATTTTAGACTTTTAGTTTGAATTAAACTAATTAATTTTGATGTTACCAACATTAAAATATGTTTAGTGCATTATTTTGAAATCTTAAAGGGACAGTCCACCCAAAATTCTGTCACCATCATCATGTTCCAAACCATTTGTATCTTTTGCTGAACACAAAAGATATTTTGAAGAATGCTGATAGCCAATAGCCAAACAGTTTTTTTTCCATACAATGGGAACAGAAACTATTTAGTTAATATCATTCTTCAACAAATCTTCTTTAGTGTTCCACCAAAGCAAAAAGTCATGCAGATTTGGAACATGAGACTCAGTAAATGAAGACAGAATTTTCATTTTTAGGTTGACTGTCCCTTTAAATCTTAAAATCAGTGTATCCCTTTGACATACACCGATGGATTGTTTACGCATTCAAAATCTAACTGACAGTGATGATTGAAAAAGAAAAAGTTTGATCAGTGTTACAGTATTTAGCATTTAAAATGTAACAAGAAGCAGTGATGTCATCATCATATTTGCATACTGAATTGTGATTGGTTTGTCTTTAGTTTCACCATACATTGTAAAACTGTTGATATTAGACAGTTTTAAAACAGCTGATATTAGTTTGTGAGCAAGAATGAGTAAACAGATGAATATTATGAATAAAAGAAAAAAACAAACATGCTTAGATGGGATGAAGATACATGATGTATATAAAGAAACATTGGTGATTTTGATGCTTTTACAATTATTAAAGTTAACTTTTTTTCTTTTTAAAATTGTCAAAGTCAAAATAATTTTTTTTAACAATATCATCACATTACTATGAAAGCCCGTTTCTGCCACTGAATAAAAAATAAAAAGGTAATTGCGACTTTTTATCTCACAATTCTGATTTTTTTTTTTCGTAATTGCGAGTTTAGGCTACATTTTTACATTCATTTGAAAGAAAGACAGAATTGTGAGTTTATTTATTTAATTCTGAAAAAAGTCAGAATTGCATCAAATAAACTCAAAATTCTGACTTTCAAATGAAGTCAGAATTGTGAGATATAAACTGGCAGTTTTGACTTTTTTCTCAGAATTGCGTGATATAAACTCGCAAGTCAGAATTGCAAGATTGCATCAGGCAATTGTGAGAAGAAAAAGTCTGAATTGCAAGATGTAAACTCGCAACTGTAAGAAAAAAAGTCAGAATTGTGAGATAAAAAGTCGCAGTTGCCTTTTTTTAATTTTTTATTCAGTGGCAGAAACAAGCTTCCATAGATTACATATAAACTTGAATTTCAATCATACAAAGCTTAACAGACAGCTGATATTCCAATGCAAAAAACACTAAAAGAGACCATATATAGGACCTGTGTGGATCACACCACACACTTCACACAGTCACATCATAGGTAAGTGTGAGGACACACACACACACATGTTCAGATACTATGATTACACTGAATTATGTTACATCTGATTCTTCCTTTCTGGTGTAGCTGATAGTAATGCATCACAGGTTCACTTATCAAGCAGACAATCCAGTGACGGCTTTTCAGCAAATCCTCACTCATTGTCTCCTTTCATCTGGTGAGCAGATTGAGATCGAGCGCAGAGGAAGTGGAGAGAGGATGTGTTTAACACGTGTCTCAGTCCAGTTCTGAGAAATTATGGCCTCTCCCATATTCCCAAATGTCTTTAGGAGTTCAGGTTATGGGGACGCTTAACGATCCTGCAGCATCTGGTAAGTCAAACCACCAGATGATCTGTAAAACTGACATCACGATTATTAATTAACAAAAACAGTCATATTTTATTTATGAGAGGAGACAAATATATTTTCAAAAAAAAAATAAAAATGGGGGGAAATATAATGAAATAAATGTTTTTCTCTAATACACATTTAATACACAAGACTCAACTGATCTCTGCAATTCCTGATATCTGCAGTTCTCCAGCAGTGATCCTTGGAGAGTCTTTAGCCACTCAAACTCTCCCCCTCACCGTGCATTAGGACGATATAGACACACGTCCTCTTCCAGGCAGATTTGTAATATCTTTAGTTGATTGTGAACATACTTTCCAGAAGGCCAACAATTCACTAAAAATGTTTTTTTTTTATTGGACTTATGAAGTATTCTAATTTGTTGAGATAGTGAATTGGTGGGTTTTTGTTAAATGTGAGCCAAAATCATCACAATTAAAAGAAACAAAGACTTAAACTACTTCAGTCTGTGTGCATTGAATTTATTTAATACACGAGTTTCACAATTTAAGTTGAATTACTGAAATAAATGAACTTTTCCACGATATTCTAATTTATTGAGATGCACCTGTATGTGTGTGTGTGTGTGTGTGTGTATATATATATATATTCAATATTGAACAACTATAAAATATTTCTAATATTTATTATTATGATTATGATTATGATTATTATGAATATTATTAAATTTTACAACCCCAAAAATATGTTAACTTTGAGCTAACTTGCATTTTCTGAAGTACTTTCTTCACACACACAGAGGAACATCAGGAGTTTTCATCTGTACACCCCCAGTTATTCCGGTAATGAAACTTTGCAGCAGAAAGAAATGTTAAAAACATCCTGAATATTTCTCTTATTCCATATGACAGAGACCCTGCAGAGTCATATCACATGTGTGGCATTAGAGAGTCTGCATCCTCTCTTTTAAGGAGACAGTAGCTTTGATTCACCAGTTAGCTGTAGGCTTTCTAAATCAACCAAAATGCCTCACTGTGAACTAATATTGAACATTGCAGGATTGCTGCTACACAAACATTACCACAACGGCATATCAGCATGCTGACAATGCAGAGCGTGTAGTTCTAAGACGGTTCAATCTCACTGCAACCCAAGCAAACATTATCTGATCCTCTCATAAACATTAACCTCAGCTGATCCCACTACAAAACATACCAGTCTGATGTTTGTCCACTTTCATCACAGTCTGAGTCTGTTATCAAAGTCTTTGAACTGCAGATGTGATCAAATAGCAGGAACTAAGAGGCTGGAGGCTAATAGCAGGAGCTGATGATGGATGCTGACTCTGAAGTTAAGAACCACAGAACAGACTGAAAAATGGCAATGTTAAGGTTTGCCATTTAATGTTCTAAAAATGTTTGCACAAAAAATATTATTTACATTTCATTCTTTTTTTTCTGAAACCGTTTTGTTGGATGTTCTTTCACGGGGCTTATTGCTTTTATAAAATGGTTATTCCATATACGTAGTAAGGTTTCACAAAATAAAATAGAGCAAATAAAGTGTAAGCAGGTAGTAGCTGTACTAGAAAATAATGAGAATTGGAGGTGTTGCCAAGATGGCCGCCATGTGATTTCTTTAAAACACCCTTGTCATGCTTTCATTGAAAAATGACCAACACGTTTGCACAAAAGAAAGCCTGTTGAGCATCTCTTGATTTCAAGTGAACTTCACTGGTGAGTCAAGATGGTTTCATACTAATTGAACTGTAAGCTATTGCGTTTGAGGTGTTGTTGATTTGATTTTGACCACGTCATTTTATAATATTCAGACTCTTTTGGGTGATTAGTTTTGTTGTACTGTTAATATGAGCTGTTTGAGATCATATGCACTGCAGGCTATAGATTTGGACAGTTTAGCTTGATTTGAAAAGACCAGGTAGGCTTGTGTGTGTCCTTAGTTTGTGTTCAACCTCAAACAGAGAGCCAGAGATGCCTTCTAATGGCTTGAGTTTTTATTTTTATGACCTGCTAGATTTCTGAGATGTCTTAATAGCCTGGTGTGTGTGTGTGAGTTCACATAATGCTCTGTTTTCTGTTATGTGTGCCACTATTCTGGTAAAGTTTCTTCATTTGTACCCCCAGCATCCTCTGAAATGCCCTTCAGCATGATGCAAACAAAAAGATGAACTTTTTGTGGCTTAGCAAACTATAACATTAGTATGACTCATAATTTCCCACTGTTAGGTTGGATAGAGAGCGGGTCACATGTTGCAGAGCACACTGACATTGGCTCTCGAGGCGATGCAGTTAGAAGTCATTTATTTTAAGAGGATAATGACAGGGAAACTCTGCTGCTCCCTGCGGCAGCATGAGGGGAAAAACAATGTATGCTGTCCTCCGGGGAAATCTCAGTGTCTATTTTAAGATGTTTCGGATGTCGGCGTGTAAAACGAAAGTGGGTTTCTTCACGGTCAGGTCTGCAGAAGAACCTATAGTGCAGTATTATGACTGGATCTGATGATGATGGTGAGTGGAGAGAAAAATATGAACAAAAATATATGAATATCTTCTTTACAATTCTCCTTTTCTCTAGCTTGCTTCCTAATCTAGTTGTCTATAAACATTGGATTGTATATTATGAATATTGTTGACGCTTTGACAAAGAGAGGATAAAATGCATAAATATAATGTAAATGTAACAATAATTTACCTTTACACCTAATTTCATATTCAGGTACTGTTGTAAAGTTTGGAGAAGACAATTGAACATCAAAACAAGAAAAATAATCTTGTTTTGCCTTTGAATTCAGATGATTTTTCTTACTCAATTGGCAGATTTTTTTTTTTCTTGTTTTAAGCAAAAACTAACAATTGAAAACAAGAATTAATATATTAAGTAATTTTGCTTTTCAAGTAAATGCATCTTGATTCAAGAATGTTTAGATATTTATACTAGAAAACAAGACAAAAATATTAAGAAACTCTTTTTTTTTTTTTCTTTTTTTTTTGCAGTGTATTTTGAAAACATACTGTCTTAAATTCAAGTTTACCTTCATAAAACCTGCAGAAACACTGAAATGTAAAAAAAATAAATTAGGGAAAAGTCAATATGTTGTCCATAAATCACATGAGAGAGAAAAAAATTCACACACTAACTTTTTTAACTAAATGTTAGCTATAGAGTATATTGTTTTTATTTCATTATATAGACTAATCTAATTGCCATTGCCAACAATCAGTAAAAAAAAAAAAAAAAAAAATCATATATATATATATGCATCCACATGTCATTATGTCAGATATCTGGTGAGGTTCCTGCTTACAACAACAAACACAGTTTAAGTCTGGATATTTGATTCTCAAACAAATGATTCTTTTGAACCGGTTCTTTTTTTTTTTTTAAATAGTTGGTCAGAATGACTCACAGGTAACAGTTTGAATCAAACTTACTCGGTCAGTGAATCGTTCAGAGCTGTTAATGAATGTGTGTATACAGTATATATAACCTACTGGTCATTGGTTTATCATAGTGAGGTCCAGTTGTAACTGTGAATCAATTGTAAGGGAAACTGTAAAGGTGAGTGATTTATTATTTTTAAAAAATATTAAGACATAGTGAAGTTTATGTGGCGCATAGTAGTTCAAATATTTCATTTTATCTATTTGTTTTATTTATTTTTATTTTTTCTGAATATACCACAGTAAATGTTCTACCAGTGCCTGATTCTCTTTTGGAAGGATGTTTTTTTTTTTTTGGATTTTGTGTAAAATGATCTTATTTTTTCCCCTTTCTCTGCTGGAAAAGCATATATGTATATTTGTGTGTTTGTGTGTTTACTATGCTGGCAAACAACCTGTACTTTTTGAATATCGAGTAGCTTGGCAAGCAAGCTGGAATTTCACCGTCGCCCCCTTGACACAGCTAATGTCTAACATGTTGGCCAGACACACGCACAGATGCCTGGGGTCGTACGCGGTCACGCATGGCTGGATGGTTTTCACATGCTCTCTTTCCAGTCTGTTTGGAGTCTGTAGCAGCAGGCATCTCCTGAAGCTCTGAGCTGGTGGGAGACCAGCAACGTCCAGCCTGACTGACCGCTAATGAAAGACCACTTCCACTGGATCCAAACCAAACGAACGACAGAAAACACAGTGTTCAGAAGCTAAATAGGGGTCAGAGAGATACTGAGATGCTTATGGAGCCATAAAAGACAAATGATGATCATTCAGGATTTATTTAAGGAAAAAGGAAAGAAAAAGAAAAAGAAAGGGAAAAAAAACAATCATTCATTCCCCATTGCTTTACAGCATGGAATATAAACTCTGATATGTGCAGATGATTGTCAAAGGCATTGGATATACAAGCCCCATATCAACAGAAGATCACGTCACAGTAAAGTTAGTATTTGTATGCCACTCCCAAAATATGATCGTCACATGCATATGAGTATATAATTCACATTTCACTGGGCAACTTTTATTTCGGACAGGTTGTGTCAGAGATGCAGAGATCACAAGGCCTGCATTATCAGAGTTGCATTTTTTAAATATATATTCATATAGATATAGACAGATTTCTTCATACATATAGTTACATTGTGAGGACTTTTGAAAATAAGCAACAATCGGTTGAATCGGAAAGCTCATTTAACATGCTCGCAGTTCTTTATAAAATCATTCGATGCAGTTGCAAGGTTTTTTCTTTCTTAATTTGCGAAGAAGTCGACATTCAAGGGACAAGTTTAAAACTGCACAGTCACTGGGTAGCACAGACACTTGTCAGTCACAGCTTTTTCATTGTAAGAGGCAAAAGTGACGCCTGAGTTGGTAAAAAAAAAAAAAAAAATGAAAACGTCAGGAAACGATTCGTCCGGAAAAGGTGCATCACAACCGATCATTGTTAAATATTCACCAAGTTGCGCGTGTGAAGTTTGTACAATAGAAACGTGATTTTCTCGGAACGTACGACATTGAGAGACAGGTTTGTGAATATACATCTGTGTGTGTTACAGTCAAGTGTGGCCGATAACTGCAGAGAAAGGCAGTGTTTAGAGAACGAAATGAGACACGCAACGTACACACTAACATCTCCTCAGGGACAACATGATAGACACGTCACAATCACAGTCTATTTACAAAGCCTTTGGACACATGGAGTGATTTGCTCTGGACGCAGACAGACCATAGTGATGCTGTAATCGAAGTGAACTGAAACATCGCTCCTATCTGTCCTTCATTGCACCCACTGATTGATCAGGATGTGTTTGTGTTTGTGTGTGAGCCATGGCACGTGTGTGTGCATGTATTTACTCAATTTCATTACTATAGTAAGTTAAAATGAGTTCATAGACTTAATTGTTAGATTTAAATACATTTAAGTTTGGCTTGCAGTGACAGTAACTGTATATAGATTTATTTATCTTCGTTCAAAACAGCCCAACATTTTGGTTTATACTTTTTCTGCACATCCCAATAAGGGTTTAAAAATTTAAAACCAGCATATCGGACAAATTTCCTGCATTTTACATCCATAAATACACACAGAAGAAAGTGACACTCACAAACACAGACTACATGAACACTGAGGCCTAAAATGTTAAACCCTGTCACCATAGAAAATCATTTCTAATTGTCCCTCAGTTTATAAAAACAAGCAAAAATGACATTTATAGTAATGCACTTACAATGAAAGTCTACAGGGGCAACAAATTGCAATTGAAATACTGTAATTTTTTTTCAAGATTATTCAAATTTTTTACAAAAAAAATCAGGCTTGTTTAATTCAATGTGTTACTTGCCACTTCTTTTTTTATAGTAGCAATTTCTGAGTGAAAATTGTTTCTACACCAAATGTTTTTCATGCACAGTTTACAAAGTATGAGACCAGTTGGTCAGAAATTGCTTACTGCTCTTGTATGAACATTCAATTTCAAAATTAAGGTAAATTTAATACAATATGCACAAAGGTACTGTTTACATGACAAAACTCGTCAAAAATTTATAGGTAACATCACACTAGAAGCCTAGACAGTCTTCCCACTGTTAACTAGGTGATTAACTAGCTCAAATAATATATTTGTACAGAAAAATTAATGGAAGTGCTTTAAGAAATCTCTGTTTCAAATTTTAGATTTTAAACTAACTTAAATGCCTTTCCATAGACTTTTATTCTTACAAACTAAGAGACAAATTGAAATGATTTCCGGTGGTAATCAACATTACGCCACAGATATTATCAAAAGAGCTCAACATTCATTTAAACAACTGTTACTTCTCAAACACCTCATGCTTACAGCGTAAACGGCTCTGAATGAAACAGAAATGTGCAGTATGGTTCACTCTCAAAGAAAACAGCTTTCAAACATAACGTCGCCCCAGTTTCGTGAAAAGCTTTGCAGTGCATCTCCGTTGTGAGATTACAAACTCCTCTCGAGTGTGAAAATGAAGACAAAATGGTGCATGCATGACCTGACTGAAAAATAAACCCATTAACTCAAACCCCTCACGGTGAAGCACCGCCCACACTGAAACAAACATTCAGGATGAAACTAATGGGAAATGCGTGAAGATATTCGATGGCACTTTGGAAAATGTCACACACTCCTAAATCTTGTCCGTAGAAGAGGTTCCCTCCTGTGATATTAACAAACCATAAAGGGCAAAGAAGACATCAGTCACTTTAAAAACCCGACAGGACATAATAAGCAGAGCCGTTCAGGGACAGAAGACCAGTCACCCATCAATAAGGAAGTGTAAAAACCTTAACTTAGCCCTTAAACCAATGCTAGAAATTCAGACACTTTGAGTCGTACTGGAAAGATGTTTACAGTCACCAAAAGTTATGCTGCATTCATGCTGTGTCAGAATTACGACGCATAATGAAGACTTTACTGCAAAATACTTAACAGCCACGTTAAATAGCCACATTTTTTGCAAAATCAGGAAGAGCGAAGAAAGCACACCATGATATGCTGGCTATAATAAAATGACATATCAAATAGAAATACTTAGCAGTAACTATACAAAACTCCCTTTAAAGTGAAGTTTCTACACCACTAGAATCACAAAATGTTGCAGAAATAGTAACAGGTTTACTAAACACTCCTCCATCTGCCATTGGTTGGATAAAACGGTCAGTCCCGCCCTTAACTTGTTTCCAACGTGTAATAGAGTGCTATAGTGACCGCCCACATTTTCAGCAACCTTGGATCCGGAAGTTTTTTCCATTCACTTTTCTCTTTTAAGAGTTATAAGCCATTAACCAAACTAACCAGAATCGAGGTGACTCACAACATTATAAACTTTGAGTTGAAGCAGAAAAGTGTATGAAAATTAGAGAAAAATCGCTCTAATGAGGGAAAGAACTACAATCCCATGAGGCACTGCAAACAACAATCAAATAAAAAACAACAAATAAATATAAAACCATAGATTTAAAGATGTTCATTGTATATGATTGTGTATATTGCAAAATATGCACATATATAAGTAAGTGTAAATAAGTAAGTGTAGGGAGATTACATCAGTCATTAGCATTAGTGCTTCATGGGAGTGTAGTTTTTTTCAGAATCATGGGTAATGTAGTTTTTCCACCTGGAATCACACTGCTGAACATAATTATTAAAAAATGTTGAAAAAATGCTATCAATAAACATTAAAAATCATATACCATCAATAAACAACCTCGTAGCTCACAGTAGGTGTTTAAAGGCTTATAAATTAGGGTTAAAAATCAAATCTCTCATGGAGAAAATTGATGGGATTTTTACTTCCAGAAGCCGACTTTTGCTCTCTATTAGTTGTTTGTAATCACTGCAGGCTAATTCCGAAATGGCGTGAACGTAGCATAACATATCAGTTTTCCGACATGGTCAAATTGTCATACAATCGTTGTGCGAGTTAAACAGCTGTCCATCATCCTAATTGACATTTTTTGACATTATTCCAGCTGGATGAGACAATCTTAAACCATGGAGGCATTACTAAAGATACCATCACTTTGGTGCCCAGTGCAGCTGCGGAATTCCCTGAGAACTCGTACACTGGGCGTAGAAAGACGCTGTCATGGCTTTTCGGGAGATTCAATAACTAACACTGACTGTCTGTGTGTATTTAAAGTCACGTTTGAAGCAGAGAGTAACAGAATCTAGCTGTTTTTCTCTCAGCTTTTTCAAAAAAAGTCCAGTAAAGTAAGATAACAATCAAACATATTGCATGTTTTAACATTATCATGAACTTCGCGATGCTAAAACCCGACGGCGAGGTCGCAAATCGGTAATCTCCCTTCTCGTAAAATGCTAGCAATTGCGCTACCTGTTCTCTCGTATATGTGCAAACAGAAGTCTCGATTCGAAAAATGTTACAAAACAGTCTAACGTGATTATTAAAAGCACTTCTGCGGGTCAGCGTGACACATCAGTGGAAAACCCCGAAAGATCAAAATGGTAGCTAACGAGAAATACAATAAATCGTGAGTAGATAGAGAAAGTAAACAGGGAAAAGAGGGAAAGAGGGAAGAGCTAGACATGTTACGATATAGTAAGAAGAATCATTTGACGTTGGCGCCATCCTCTTATAAGGGCGGACACGATCATGCACACGCTTTCGCACCTAAACCTCTCCACTCTTCGTTCTTTTTTTTCATGGCTGGCGAGGTTCATAGCACATTCATAGCAAAGACATCACAGTTCTGTCCAGCCGCACGAATTCACTTCTCAAAATGGAAGCCTTCTGGTGGAAATCTCCGTCTCCTGCCATTGCATGCATTGCACCCTCTAGTGGCCTGGAGGTTAAATGGCAGGAGTGCCTTAGGCGCACGCAGTGTTTTGAGCCTCTCAGTGGTTGCTATGGCGATGGGTCAGTCCTCTGCCTTATTGGACGGCAGGGCGGGGAGCGGGCTGAGGGGCGGGGCTCACAGGGCTGTGGCCTCCCAGCTCTCTCCCCGCAGAACCTGGCGTCACTTGGTCTCAGTTAGCACTGTGCTCACCGACGCAACTGAGGGAGGGAGTGGCCTGCAGGGCTCCGCCCCTGAGGCAGAGGAGGAAGCAGCTGATGCCAGGGAACAGGAAGTGTGGGGCGGGGCAGTACCTACGAATGCAAATTCATCGTTAGAAGTGCTTGCATTTAAGTTAGAACTAGGGTTAGGCAATTGTAGCTGAAAATATATGAAGAGTTTATTTGCAAAAACAGATAACTCAGTTTTTAAAAATTTTCAAAAATCATGTTTTTTCATTCTGCATTCCAATTAATATCAGTCAAACTGCAGTTAGATTGTTTTGATTAAATAATAATAACTTAAAAAATACAGCTAACTAACACGATAAAACACCATAAAAACATAACACATTAAACACATTAAACATAACACATTTAAAAACGGAGTTATCTGTTTTTCCAAATAAACTCTTCATGTCTAGTTTAATATTGTTCAGCTATTCTACATCTGAATATTTACTATTTGGTCTTAAATGGCTTAACATTTTTTTTTCCATTTTTTGAAAGTTAGAAGAGCCATTTTGACAGTCATTGATGAAGTGTAATAAGTTAAATATGTTAAATCTTGCATACTTTATTTTAAGTTTCAATTCACGCCATAAACAAACTATTAACTACTACTTTTGCCTTAATAAACTCCTAATTTGCTGCTTATTAATAGTAAGTAAGGTAGTTGTTTAGTTTAGGTATTGGGTAGGATTAGAGATGTAGAATATGGTCATGCAGAATATGTGCTTTATAAGTACTAATGAACAGCCAATATGTTAATAATAGGCATGCTAATAAGCAACTAGCCGATAGTGAGAATTGGTCCCTATACTAAAGTGTTATCAATCTTAGTTTTAAAAACACTGATGTTTTTCCACAACATTGAAAAGTATTTAAAATATTCGTATTCATGACAATGTATAGCTATAAATAATATTTCCCCATATTTTGTACAATATTTTTCTTTTTTAGTAAAACATTTCATGCAAGTCTTCCTTGTGTTGACATTAATGATTATCATTATTATTAACATTAATATCAACAAAACTAGTAAAAATACTTTTTTAATTAAAATGAAGTTAAAATAAAATAAAAAAGAAATATAATATGAAAAAAATAACCTAAATGAAAATGAAAAAAATATTGCCTTTGCAACGAACTGAAATAAGTTTGTTGAAGCACTAAATTTACTAGAAACAAATAATTAAAACTAAGCTGAAATAAAATAAATATATATATAAAAAATAAATGAAACCTAAATAAGAGTATTTAAAACAAAAACTGGTAAAAAAAAAAAAACAAATGCACATAACAGTACTAAAAATAAATCTACAATTAAAATGAAAACTGAAAATAACAAACTAAACGTTTATTCAAAATATTAATAAAAGTAATAGTATATAAATAATACTAAAATAACTGCACAAGTGATTAAAATGATTCATTTAAACAGGCACATAAAATGACTATATGTGAAAATGAAACAAACAGCCCAATTTTTGCCATTATAAGGGTGTTTACATCTAGATAAAAATGCTATATACATCTTAGCACAGGAGTGAAAGGAGTGGGTCTAAAACTGGCTTATTGTTTTAGAAAATTTTAATAAAATAATTTTTATTTAAATAAATTGCATTCAAATTATTGTAATTCATGTTCATTGAAATGTTTACGATGTATGGTACATTGATAAATTTTATATTAAAATGATGTATGTTTAAAAAATGATTAATACTTACAGTCTTTGCGTGGTATAGAGGTGGTTCCTGTGGCCATATCATTAATGAGAACGGCATTTGCGTTGGGAGCAGGTTTGTTGTTTTGGGTAAGTCCCGCAGTGGAGTTTGGTGTTGTGTTTGGTGTGGTGTTGGGCGGTAGGTTTGGAGTCTGGTTGGCGTTCAGTATGCGGTTCTGGTTGGCGTTGTTTGATTGGTCCATGCTGCTCCCCATGCTACTGCCCAACTGCAGTCTCCTCATGTGGCGAACCACAGCCGTGGCATTGAAAGCTTGCTGATATGTGGAGAAACGAGAAGTCATGGTCAAGTCATGGAGAAGCGAAATGAGGCCAAAAACATACAGTACTCTAAGCCACACAAGCTAGATTTTGTGTTTCAAGGTTGCTGGCCTTATTCACAATGTCATTTCTACTCACTCTCCATTTGCTTTTTGCAAAGTTTTTGCGCATCTGTCGACTGACGGACTCATGGATGTTCTTGCAGAGCGCAGTGTCTCCTGCGATCCTGGAAAGCAAAACGACAAAGTCAAAACTTTGCACCCTTGTTCACCTCTTCACTTCATCCTCTCCTCTCAAGAAGCACTTTGATTTACTCCAAAGTGTGTAAATTCCCTATGGTTTTCGATCCTTCTGCTCTGTTCTCCAGTTTTTCAGACTCCAGTGTTTGGTAAAGGCTTGTTAAAGGTGCCTGTAGAGGATGTGCTAATTGCCGATTAGCGCTTTGGAATACATAATGTGAGATTAGGTGCAGTGTCTTAATTGGCTAGCGTTTATTCAGTAGCTTTCCTCCTGCCCTTGAGAGAGATCTTGGTGCATGATAATAGAGAGACCGAATTCAGCCTGATACTCAGATCGTACACGCAATCCCCTGGCTGACGCAGACAGCGTCTCAATCTAATACCAATGAAACACTGCACTAATAACGAGAAATAAAGCTCTGTCTCTAAATGCTGTTTATGAGGTCACGGTTTAATTGTTCTGGTACAGCTTAAGTGTCTTTGAGGACCTGAAAGAAGGGGGTCCAACAAAGTAAAAGTAAATCATAAAGAACAATGATCTGCAGAGATCTACTTGTTGCTGTTAAAAAAGCATCTTTATTAAATTTATCATTTAGACAACATCACCTACAGCTAAGCTAATGTACTATATTATTTCTAAGAAGAATTGTTATTTTATTATTATTATCATTAATTATTAGTATCAACAATAATAAAAAATTTAATTTAATTTAAAATTATTACTTTATTATTATTATTATTATTATTAATTTATGTTATTGATTGATGATTACTGTATTATAAAAAAGAATAGCAACTGAAGTATTATTATTATTTACTATTTAATAATAATAAAAATAATAATAATAATAATAAAATCATTTTACATTTTTATTTAAAATGATCTTTTTAAATCATTTAAAATTTTATTTATTACTTAATAGTTTTAAGCTAAATTATTATTATTAATTCATTTAATTTACAATTATTGCTTTTATAAAAAGGAGTTTCAACTCTATTATTATTCATTAATATTAAATAAATCATAATTTTAATTTTAAACATTCTTTTTACTTAAATGACAATTTCACTCTTATTATTATCATTATTATTATTATTATTATAATTATTAGGACCTGTACAGCACAGAATCTCATCAGGACAGTGTTGACTTACCAGGGATGTCGAAGGGCCTGTTCACATGTGTATCGCTTTGAGGGGTCCTTTTCCATCAAACAACTGATGAAGTCTTTTGCTGTACATTAAATTTAAAAAATATAAAAGGTAAACATTAAAAAATAGAAAACATACATGTTTAGCAGCTTAGAACCTTTAAACTACATTGACATTTCAAGGCATCATATTTGCACTGTACACTGTGAACCTATAATATGCCACATTCATCCTGTCGGTGAGATAAAACTGAGCGTTTGGGTTTATCAGTGGAAAGACTGACAACAAAATTTGGATTCATTCACAGTTCCCTGATTTGTAGGTTGGAAGAATTTCATAGAGCTAATGCCCGTGGTGTTTACTGAATGCCAGAAACGGCGTTCAGAGTTTCCTGTAAAACATTTTTCCACTCTTACTGGCAGCATGTTCAGTTACTGATAGATGAGTAAGTGAGTGTGTTATAGATTAAACACCTAAAAACCAGACTATTAGCACAATGTGCTTCTCTTCTACACTTCCCAGAGTGAACATACCGGAGTCAGATATATCATCCCAGTATGGCGCGTCAAACTCATAATCCGCTTTCAGGATCTGCTCAAAGAGTTTGGAGTCATTCTCGTCATAAAAGGGAGGATAACCACACAATCTGTAAGAAAACATAAGTTTATTGCATCATTTCCATACTCACAGCTCATTCAAAGTAGACATTTTACCAGTATATGTGTGGAATCGAACCCACAACCTTAGTAGTTCTTATATGGTACTTATATTTAAAGGGACAGTTCACCTGAAAAACGTCTATTTTGTCATTATTTACTCACTCCCATGACTTTTTTCCCTCTGTTTATAAAGAATGTACTTATTGCTCTTTTCCATATAATGAAATGGGATTCAGTTTGTCAAGCTTCCAAAGGTCAAAAATGAAACCTATATAAAAGTTTTTCATATAACTTGTACAATATAGCTTCAAAACACTAGTAATATAAGGCAATAATCATAAGGACTACTTTTCTATACTT
This sequence comes from Spinibarbus caldwelli, assembly GCA_039654775.1. NCBI lineage: Eukaryota > Metazoa > Chordata > Actinopteri > Cypriniformes > Cyprinidae > Spinibarbus > Spinibarbus caldwelli. Next base: position 6,337,323 of record CM077229.1, on the reverse strand, counting down.
ATTTTGTCATATTGGAGATTAGTCCTGAATAAATAATGCCAGATTTTCACTTGTGAGTGACCGATCCCTTTAGATTATCACTGTAATCCTCTAAAAACACATCAGCTCACACCTTGATTCAACAGTAAACGTTACGCTTAGTAAATAAGCGTAAATAAACCCCATGGGCTGGAAATCTGAAAAGAAAGACAGCTGATTAAACCTGATCAACATAAATCAAATTTCCTCAACACATCTCTTGGAATGTTTTTCTCCTCCCATCATCAAAGCCATTAAAATACCTTTCCTCATGGGGAACGGAGGCAGTGGGGGAGAAAGGGATGGTAATTTTCTGCCTGATTTCGACCCCATTAGCTTTGTGTTTTTCTCTCTTCTTGTTGGGTTAGCTAATCAGATGCTAAGAGAATTAGCTACGGTTTCAGCCAGTTGTCACTGCAATAATCACACCTGAGAGGAGGCCAACCATCCATGAGATCTGACTCCAAGCTCTAGCGGACAGCTGGCTCCAAGGAATAGGTGGGCAGAGGCCCTTATCAGCAAACACACACCAGAGTTATTTTAGTATTAATTATATACTTTATGCTTATTAATATTCTGAATTTGCTTTTATTTTTAGATTTTCTGTTTATAGTTTTCGTATTTTTATGTGATTTTGCCAACTTATTTTTAAAAATATTTAGCTTTATTTATTTGTTTTAGTAATTTAACAATTTTAATACACATTCCTGGACTTACTGTGAATGATTCTTAAGCTTTATTACACTTAAAGTGATAATATTGCATGAAAATCTAATAACTTGGTTCATTTGTTTCTTAGGAATCAACATCTCCCATCCAACACTTTGTCATATAGACACCACTTTTCATGATCCAATCAGTTCCTAGTGGATAAAATCAAGTCCTGCCTTATATTTTTTCTTGTTTAAAGGAATGGTTCACCCAAAAATGAAAATCTGCAGAAAAAAAAGTCATAAAAACATCACAATAATCCACTAGTAACCCACATATCTCGAGTCCATCAAATAATGTCTTTTTTTGCGAGTTTGTAAGAAACAAATCCATCAAGACATTTTTAAATTTAAACCATCACTTCCATAATCCATAATAACACTTCCTCCACTAATAAAAAAAAAAGTCCATCTCTGCTGTCCTCTCACATCAAAAACCACCAACATATTGGTTTAGAACTGTTTTGGACTGTTTTCGCTTGTAAACAGCTTGATCTGTATATGATGAACTGGAGTTGTGTGGAATATTGTGACGATTTTATCAGCTGTTTGGACTCTGATTCTGACGGCACCCATTCACTGCAGAAGATCCACTGGTGAGCGAGTGATGTAATGTTAAATTTCTCCAAATCTGTTTCCATGAAAAACAAACTCATCTAGAGAGAGTAAATTTATGGGAGTTAAAAATTAATTATGAATTTAATAAATAAGAAAGTTAACGTTAACCCGAGCAAAAGTAAAAACTGTAAACAAAATCAACCATAAACATGTGAATACTTTGGATCAGGACAGTGATGGGAAGCGCTATCTGAACGACAGCTTCACCAGTTTGTTGACAGACAGTGTGAGTGTTTGTGTTGGCGCAGGAGTCGCCCCAGAGCAGCCGGGATCGAAGACCAAAACAAAAGACAATTGACTCAGATGTACAAGGAGAACTGCAGCAGACTAAGATATGAGAAGGTGACGAGGCACTTGTTTTTATGTTGGTTTGTCTGCGCTCAGTGAAATGCTAATACACACAGAGAAGCACAGATGGCCACAGCACATGTGAAATGTACAGCTTTTATGACACACTCTCAGTATCCTTATGAACATTCCCACACTAAGAAATGGAAGAAAACATACAGAGGGAGGAAAAGAGGGTGAAATGAAGATACCACAGTGGTATCGCAATGATTTTTTTGGGGAGAATGTACAATTAGTGTGAGGAATATTCCATTTATAGGCTATTTAATAGTCATGATGATAATTTTTCTGGCAATATTAAATTAAGAAATGTCATGAATATTTAAATGATTTAACACATTTTATTTGGCTAGTATGTTTCCTAAAGACACATGAGTATGAGAGTGTCAAGACTCTTTAAGTTGTAGTGGGTAAGTTTGATTCTTCTTCCTGAATCAGTTCAAAAGGTCTGTTCTAAGTGAATCGATTCAAAACTCTGATTCCAGGTCAGACTCAGAAATGTTCGTCAAGTCCACATGGTATTATTTTTATATAATAAAATGTTTTCCTTAAAAAAAAAAAGAGGTTGGATAAATTTAGTTTTTTTGTATAGATTTTCTAAAAAAGTACTCAAGTTCTAAGTACTGTTTTTACATGGTAAATACAGTACTTAGGACTTGAGTACTTTAGATATTAAAAGTGTAAGTACTATAATATGGGCAAATATATAGGAAAATATGGTTGTTTACCAGTATTGTTATATTGTTTCAAATAAATCAAAATGTTTGCTGTGGTCATTTAATGAAAAACTACAAAAAAGATAACTATTTTAATATAAAACTTTATAATATTATAAAAAATATTTAAATTTATATACATAACATTTTTCTATTTTAGTTCTTACATTTAAACACTTTTAATCTACTTTGGTGAAATGGTTTCAGAGCAAAATAATGATATAGTTATAAAACATCAATTATTTAAAAAAAAAAAAAAAAAAGAGCTAAATTATTTTCACCATTTTTTTTTTTAGCCAAATCACCCTGCCCTGTTAGTAAAAACATGTTATATAAGAATTCATTATATATCAGTTCCATGGCATTAGCATCTCATACCATCACCATGTACCATGGTAACACCGCAGTGTTTATTGGTAAGAAAGTGTTCCCATCTGCTGAGAAACCAGAGAAAATCCAGAAATCTTCCATTTATCAACATCTGAAATATTTGTGAGACACAAACTCTCTCTTTTCTGTTTTAATGACTCAGACTCGCTCAAACTGCACCACAACAATAAGCCCATATAAGGAGTCCGAGTACAACATCTGTAGCTCATCTGGAGAGATAGGTATTTACTACTAGGTCCAGTGACATTGTGCAAATGTTTTCATTCAAACCTTAGCTGAAGGATTCCTCAGCTTATAAATGAAAGGACGAGTGTGGCATTTTGGGTACTCACAGGATGTAGGCAATGACTCCAATAGACCAGCAGTCCACAGCTTTACTGTACGGCTTCTGAGCAAGAACCTCTGGAGCTGAAATGAGAGAAAGAAACATCAGATTGAGACAAATCATATCACTCCTCTCTGCCATTGAGTTTCTATCTTGTTAGACAGTCTTGCAACTATATAAAATTAATGACTTGAACATATTTTTGTTAGTATATATGTGAGTGCAGGTGTCTGAGAAAGCAGACAACAATTGAAATCATGAAGGGCACTCAATTTACCATCTTTTTGAGACACACCTTCACGCACACTCATAATCCTGTTATTCTCCACAGGAGGTTGAGGTTCCTGAGTCCTTCTAAATTTATTCTATTATTCTCCATTTTCTGCCTTAGACGTTTTCTTCCTCCCTTCACGAAACAAGCTTTCACTCACAACACAAAAGCTTTGGTTCTGTGTTTTAGGGCTTCAACTTATCCTAGAGTCGCCTATTGTGTGTGCGTGCCGGACTAGTCTGTTACTCATGAAAGCTCTTGAAATGAAACCGGTACATTTCCATCAGAAATGATAGAAACTCTATGACCTTTAAACAACAGCTCCTAAAAACCCACAGGTAGCAGTGATGAAGAAGACATTTTTAACCTGTAGCTTGCTAGGTTACAGGCGATGCATAATTCATAAAGTACTTCAACTAAAGGCGAAGCTACTCTTTGAAAAAATTAGGTATTTACAAGGGCAATATATTAGAAAATAAAAGAAACACGTTTGAAACAAAGTCCAAGTATCTCGATTAGGGTTGTGTTATGTATTGAATATTCATAATATATTTACAGTTATTTAGCTGGCATTGAGCAACACTGTGAATTTCACTTTTTATCTGGTCATTAAGTTAAAGAACTCCACTCAAGAATATGATAGTGCTACAATATAAAATTCAGTAATTGAAATTAAGTAGTTGGCAGGTTTGATTAATTTCTGTGAATCAGTTCAAAATGTTTCACTGAATCAAATCAAAACTCTGATTCAGTCCACTGTGTGACTTAATATAATATCTAATGTACTAGTCAAATAACTGTTTAATTTAAATGATTTAAAATGATCTTCAGAGCAAACTAATAAACACTGAGCAGCTACATACAGTATATTTGATACTGTACCATTGAAAGGATGAACTCTCAATTAGAATGACTTCAACAAACTCAAAACACATAATTATAAAATTATATACCAACTTAATAATAAAACAAACAAAAAACATATTGAGGAACATAAATATTAATTTATTAATATTAAGTATTTACATCTCACAAATCTGACCTTTTGCTTCTGCCATGGTTTAAAATTTTTATAAGAAAGGTAATTGCGACTTTTTATTTCACAATTCTTAATTGTTTCTTACAAATGTGAGTTCATATCTCAAATTTCTGTCTTTTCTTCTCAGAACTGCAAATTATATATTTTGCAAATGTGACTTTATATCTTTCAATTCTCATTTTATATTCTGAAGTCTGAATTGCTGGAAAAAAGTTTGAATTGTAAGATATAAAGTAAGAACTGCGAGGAAAAAAAAAGTCTGAATTGTGAGATTAAAAAGTCAATTACGTTTTCCTCCTCTAAAAACTGTGACTGATCTGATACTCATTAAAAAAAGTAGTTTGTAATAGTGAAAATTACAGCTCAGGTTTAGTCATGCTAATTAGAAAGTATCGTGACTACAAGTACACAAACACATGCATACCGCATTAGGTCATATGGGCTTCTTTTACAGTTTAATTGAGTATGTGCAAACAAAACCTGCTTAAGCTCATCTCCCTATGAAAACTAAACAGTTCATTTCTGTCTCAGGACTGCAGGAATGGATGTTTTCCAAGACGGGCTATTTTGAGGCTATGATCAATAAAATTCCATCATCACATCTGAAGTGTCTACTAAAGAGATGTGTGTGCATGAGCGAGACGGTGAAGCAAAAATAGGGAGAAAGATGAGGAGCTAAAGGATAGAAAACGATGACAGCGGTTGATCCTTAAATTTGATTTGGAGAGCTTGGTGTGAGATTGTTACCATTTAAAGACAAAACGAGGACATTCCAGACGCACACACTCATACAAACACACACTGAATGCATGCCTGCGTGCTGCTCTCATTCAGCTCTAGTGTTTCCATTGAGGAGAAAGCTGCACGCACAGCAGCGTCTGACCCCGGTCCAGGGTGCAACTGGTTGAAGACTCGTTTTATAGCCGCCACAGCGCCGTTTAAACACAGTTACCATGGAAACTTGCCCGTAAAGACTGCCTTAAACACACATGCATGAAGAGGCATGTAGGAAACTCAACACTACTGAGACTCAAACCCTGGTGACTTTATTCTGGTTTAGTTACGGTGTGTGATGGACCTGCAAGAGGAGATATTTCAATCATATAATGACTCTTAATTTATCTTATTCATTTTAATTTTACAGTTACTACACTTATAAGTAAATGAGTTTCTGCCATTTCGTAAGCTTGTTTAATGGTTTAATTTGTTAACATTACTATTATTATTGCATTAAGTAACAATGAACAATTCTTTTACGGCATTTATTAATTTTGGTTGTCCATTTCTACAGAATTTCTTCAGTGTTTCACTAAATTAACATAGTTAATGTATTATGAACAAACATTAATTCTATTAACAATGAAAAATAGTATATTTATAAATTGTAGTTTAAACTAGCTTAATAAATGCTGTAAAAATAGTTAACTAATTTTAACAAATTCCTAATTGTAAAGTGTTACTGATATTTAATAATAATAATTATTATTATTATACCATCTGATATTATGTTTTTTTTGTACATTTACCATGGTAATACTTGGTATATGGATAGAGCAATCATTCAGTCCTGTTGTATGAATTAAAATACCATGGTATTACCATCTGATACTACCACTGTACCATGGTACCATCTATTGTTATTTTAGTATTAAGTATATTTTAGTATTATAATGTAATATTTATTCATATTTGAATAATATTTGAATAATACAGTATTTGAATTAGCTTTGACTTTTTGTTTTTAGTTTTCATTTTTAGTTTTAGTAAATGTATTATGTTTTTGTCATTTTTTTGCCATTAGTTTTTATTTTAATTTGTGTTCTATTAAGCTTTATTTTATTTCAATTTTAGTTTAAGTAATTTTAGTAATTTACTTAAACTTATTTTATTTCAATTAGTTGCCAAGACAACATTTCTAATTTTCTTTTATGTTTTTCATCAAATATTTATATTTTATTTTAGTTTCAATTTCAATTATTTAATAGCAAAAATCCTGACCACATAGTATGAAAGTTACTTTTCTAATTTAAGATTTTCTAAACTGAATTTTGTATCCATTCTGTGTGTGTTTATTTCACATGCAGCATCACATACAGCCATGTCGGCTCAGAGTGTTGCAGTCGCTCTAATCGCACGGGAGAAGCAGGCGACTCTGGGGCAGTTCTGTCAGTATGAGATAAGAATAAGCTTCAAGTACAGATGCAGGCTGCACACAAATGAAATTACATGATTCCCATGCAGTCACTTTCCAATAGCTACAATATACACATTTGTATATACAGTATATGAACATGCACATCTACAATAGACAAAATCATAAACATCTCAATGTGTCTTTAATATCTAAACTCTTACCAACGTATCCCGGCGTTCCACAGGCTGTGGACATGACATCACCTGTCCCCTCCATCTTAGACAGACCGAAATCACTGATCATGATCTTTGAGCCATCTTGAGGGTTGAAATAAAGCAGATTCTCTGGCTGAAGAAAGAAAACGCACTCCTATTGAAATCAGACATCTCAAACCAGAGCAGAACTGTGAATGTAGGTGTGTTTCATTCACCTTTAGATCTCTGTGTACGATGCCCATACTGTGGAGGTAGTTTACAGCATCTAGCACTTGTCTGATGAGCGTACTGGCATCTTTCTCAGTGTAGAAACCCTTCTCCACAATCCGGTCGAACAACTCGCCTCCAGACACACTGGAAATAGACAGAAAGTGAGAGAGAGACCACAACAAAGAGCTGAGAGACCACTAAAAAACAAATTCCATATTAATGTATACATTTAAATATTTAGTTACATATTAAAATATTAGCAGTAATGTTTGCCCTAATATACAGCACAATTGCAGGGCTGTAATTGATGTGAACTGCCCTGTAGGGGGTGCTGCATGTCGACTCTGATCTCACAAACCCACCACAGTGCAAAACTGATCTGAGTACGGGGGAAAAAATGACTTTATCTCATCCCTGTAAGTGTAGAGACCAAGCCGTCACACAATGGAGCCTCGGCAAAGAACTCAATGACGTTTGGCCTCTTGATCTCCTTCGCCTGCATTAGCCAGTTTATGTAAATTCAAACTCTACTACATGCAATTAGGCAAATTTAAGCTCAAAGCTGGAGAGTGCAGACATGTGCAGCTTTTCAGAGCACTTTAATGCTTATTGAAAGTCGAAGGCTGGACTTGGTGTGGTCTGAGCTGGGGTTGTTTTTAAACTACTAAGACTATAGCGCCCCCTTCTGGATGGAGATACAATCGCTTTTATTTATAGTCTCTGGTGATTGGCTCAAAAAATTGATGCACTGCCCATTGATGTATTAACACATAAACATTAAATAAGTTTCATGCCGCCTTGGATTTTTCCACAGGATAATCTGATAAAATAATCTTTAGAACCACCAAGATAATCGGGACATTACCTAGGATTGTCGGAAGGGAGAAATCGGCCCAAAATCAGCCCGATTATCTTGTGATGTGTACCCAGCATAATACCAAATGCAGATTTGCACCTTTTCAAGGTTATACTGGACGAAGCAGCACTTTTGGAGACTATTTTGACTACATTCTTAAAAACAAAAGTTCTTTATTGGTATTGATGGTTCCATTAACACTAAGAAAAAATGGTTGTTTTAAGAACTGTTCACTAAAAGGTTCTTTGTCGAAACAAAAATGATTCTTCATAACTCACATAACTGCGAAAAGGTTCCCTTTCATTTTTAAGAATGTATGTAGGATTATTTCTTATTTTTACAAAGAACTACTGCTGCCAACCTGACAATTTACAATAGGCTATATATACCTCCAATGCACATTGCTTATTTCATTTCCAAGTCTTATTGACTCCTGCCAGGGTAAGTTATGATTAGATGGACCTTTGGAGGGAATGGAACCGTAGAGACCTTTTGGACTTTAATTGAACACTCCTTCTCTACGTCCTCATGATGCACCACTTCAGTTGTAGTCAATGGATTTACAGAGCTCTCTGCTGCAGTGTGCAGACACCCTTAGTCCATCCCTTTCTCTCTGTCCTCATCTAGTCCTTATTTCTCTCGTTCCACTGCCATAAATCGTGTCATACTGTGCAGTAGTGCCTGAGGGTCTAACATGCATGAAGAAAACAGTCCATAACTGATTGAATCACACTTGCACACACACTTACATGAAGAGTGAATTATGAAAAGAGTTTCTAAACGGCATCTGTGAGATCATACAGAAAGCAGATTGGTACTGTTTAAATATTCATCTCAACACCATATGCCAAAATGTTCTTCATGTTTCTCTCAGTAACACACACACACACACACACACTCGGCGCAACCTATTAACAGGGAAAAGAGGGGCAGGCTCCCAGCCAACTATCAAATTAACACTGTGGAATTCAAATTCTAATGCAGTTTCCAGGGCTGAAATGAGGACGGAAAATAAATGTTTGTTCCCTCTAATCCGCCTAACTTCCCTCTCGTCTCCACATCATCAGCATTTAAAGTTGAAATGAAATCAGAATTGACCCCGTTTATGCTGTTGTCTTCGTAATCTCTCATGAAAATGTAATAAAGTGCTTTGTCCCTGAACTGAATTTCCTTTTCAGCTGACGTCAGCAACCCCTCCCCTGCAACCACCTGTCATAGAAACCACTTTACACATCATGTCAATTCCCAATGCACTCACTTTTCTTAGCTACACATGGACACAATCATTCGAGTTTTTGAATACACAACCCACAGAGAAGCAACATCATAAATGACCTTTATGTAAAGATTACTCCTGGTTCAATACAAGTTAAGATAATCTACAGCATAATGTTGATCAGCACAGAAAATTATGTGCATTTATCCCTCTTATAGTAATAATAATAACAATAATAAAATAAATTAATTAAAAAACTGAGTTACAGTGAGGCACTTGCAATGGAAGTGAATGGGGCACAAAATGTAACCAATATGCATGTTAACATGGATTTAGTATGAAAAAATCACTTATTAACCATTACTGTGTCAAGTTATATGCAATTTTACTGTTCCCATTATACCTAAAATGACTGTAAAAAATAATTTTAAAGTTTTTACAGCTCAAATAATACACAAGATTTAACACAAGTTTTATCACTTGAAAATACACTACTGTTTAAAAATGTAAAAAAAAAAAAAAGAAAAAAAAAGTCTCATGTTCACCATGGCTGCATTTATTGGATCACAAATACAGTAAAAACAGTATTAATGTCAAATATTATTATAATTTCAAATAGCTGTTTTCTAATTGGATATATTTTAAAAATGTCATTTATTCCTGTGATCCAAAACTGAATTTTCAGCATGAGTTTTCAGTCACATTGATCCTTCAGAAATCATTCTAATATGCTGCTCAAAACACATTTCTGATTATTGTCAGTGTTGAAAACAGTCGTGCTGCTTTGTTGCTTTTGTGCAGTTGTGCTATGTTTGTGGATACTGATACTTTTTTCAGGATTTTTGATTAATATAAATCTCAAAAAAACAGCATTTATTTGAAATGGAATCTTTTGTAACATTATCCATGTCTTTACTGACACTTTTGATGCATCCTTGCCGAATGAAAGTATAAATAAATAATAAAAAAAGTCATATTATAGAAGGAAAATTGCCAATGCCATTTCACTCGCTAATAACAACATTTAACATGCTCTGAAAACACACAAACTGCTCTGATGTAGTAAATCTTCTTTCAGGCCGTATTTGTTTAATAGCAAGAGAGGGCTCATTTTTTTCTTTAAATGCATATGATACACACACTACACTACTACTGTGTGTGTGTGTGTATGTGTGATTGCAGTGCTGGACAGACATTCTGCTACCCATCACCGATGTTATGCAACGCTTCTACGTCAGCATACAGCAGCGCTCAGCCAACTCACCAGACTGCCACCCTCTCTCTTCCTCTCTGTCCAGATCTACATTCTTCATCTTCCAGTTCCCTGTGATCTCTGTCATGGCCTACCGTGCCATCTTTTTTTCTTATCGCTTTACAGATTAATTTTTGTGCATTCATGTGCCAGAACATTAAGGTCATCGAAACAGAGCTGAAGTGAAGGACGGTACAGAAGTCACTTTAATACTTGAGCAAGAGGTCAGACTGTCAACTACCATTTAATCAAAGAGTAAAAACACAAAATACAGCCTTTTTAAGCGCAGAAATGTCTGAGGATTACATAAAGATGAGCATCAGAGCTGTTCTTCTATGTCTGTCAAGGTTTCTTGTGGTGATTTAGTTTTACATGATCACTTTCCGCCCTCTCTCTGACCCTTAGAATCAAACAGGCCTTTTTTGTTACTGTACTTTTAAGACTTCAATATGTAAATGACCTCTGTTATGATGGGCTAACCTCTTCGCATGTGAAATGAGTTAGTGACGCCCCCGCTGAGTTGCTGAATACTGATAAGGAGATGACGATGTGGGCGGTAATATGTTAAAGTCATAGTTCACTCAATTCTGAAATGGCTGAAAATCATGCCACAGACTCCATCAAAAGTGACAGTAAGACATTTATGATCTTTCAAAAGATTTCTATTTGAAATAAATGAAATATGTGTTCATCAAAGAATCCTGGAAAAAATAGTATCATAGTTTCCACAAAAATATTAAGCAGCAATGAAAAAATCTTACCAGCACCAAACATTTCTATATACACAAGCAAATAACTGCGTATTTGTTCGTTAAATGTCCACACAATGAACAGGAAGACATAAGCACAATGCATTGTGGGTAATTGTGAAAGTGTTGAATATACTCACAGCTGCATTATAAGGTAGAGGTGATTGGAGCTTTCATAGATGTCCTCCAATGCCACTATGTTCTCATGCTTAATTCTGCAAAACAAAATGCATAAAGCTCATTTTAATGCACAATTTTTATATCAGATGTATTCATATCAGAGAAAAAAAGATGTATTTTTCTGAACATTTATGCATATTCAAATAGTGTAAAACAGTTAAAAATCATTGATAAATTGCAAAAAAAAAGTCATTAAAATCTAATTAACAATTAATTATTACTATAAAGGGAGACAATTTTGTGTAAAACACTGATTTATAAAAAAAAAAAAAAAAAAAAAAATATATATATATATATATATAATATATATTTTAATTCATATATATAAATAAAATTATTATTATAAACTTTGTGAAGGCAGACTCAGCTGTAATTGCCATTTTAAAATTGCAATTACACATTTTATGGAAAATTGCACATTTCCATAAGCCCATAAAATGTACAATAAACACTGCCATGTTTTATGCTATGAACTTGCATGCAATAGCATGTATGCTTTTATCATTGAAATTAACATTCAGCACACACATACAGTATATACACATTTGTACATGCATTTTTGATTTAAGGTAAATAACATTTTAATTTAATTTACATTCGTATGTATTTACAGTATATTGTCGTGCCAAAACAAATGACTAAATGGCTTTTGAAGATTCTAAAGCATTTAGATGCACAGCTAGTCTAATTATTGTCATCTAATGGATACTGTTAGGCTGCCTGCTTTAAAAAGCGTCTCTGTCATATCAACTGGCAATATTTTTTTATTTTGTTTTTCTTCTCCTCTCCTTCCCTGCAGTTAACATCTCTCTCTCCTCTCGTCATGGTAACACAGTCACGGTGGCTGTGTGTATACACATTAGTGTTGCATTTTAAGTGAATTCTGATCAGCGAGTCCAACTGGCACATGATAACAGGCCGGGCAATGACGCAAGTGAGCGGACAATAACAAGATGCACACGCGGACACACGCTCATAATGGACATCGACGAGTACAGATAATACATTTGTTTTCTCCCCTCCCTCCCACCTCAGTTTCCTATAATTAACTCTCTTTGTTCATCCATATGTTCAGAAAAGGTTGATCCCTACAGGTAAGGGGCAATCATCTCAGAAACGGCCCTTTCATTGGTGCTCACTGCTATCTGATCCCGGATGAAACAGAAAAAGGTTTCGGTTCAGAGAAACAGAATAAAAGACTGCAGTAAAACGCCTCCAAGCAGCCAGCAGGCATTCGTTTTTGTCAGAAATGCTCCTCGTATTGTAGCTTAATATATAAAAGAGTTACTGAGGTATGGATAAATGTGAGAGCAAGTGATTCATTTAGTGGTTTCATATCAATTCGCGATTCAATGAACTGGGAGTCACCTCTGATGCAGCATATTAAAACGTTAGCTTTGGAAACAAATGAATAAACAAAGACACGCTCTGCTTTTTCTTCTTAAACAAAACCTGTAGGTCGATTCGCCCTTTGACATATTGATTTTTCAAAACTGATTATGGAAAACCTGTCTGCTGGAGGATTACAAAGCCATTCACTGGCTTAATATTCCTCTTTCATGCGTTCGCTTCTTCTTCCCTCTGTCTGTTTCTCTCTCTCTCTTTCTCCTTCAGCAGTGAGTGGGCAGAAGCTGTAGCACGACTCATTTGCTGCCTCTGAAACCATCTTCTCTTTTGATTCAAGAGGAAAAAGCACTAAGGAATAGGGGTAAAAGCAGAACGAGGAACAAAAAACGCTCTCTATTCCATTATTTCACAAAAAACACGGCTGAGTGCCAATAAAAAGAAATCATTTAAAAATAAAAAAGGTAGAATGACTAGCTATTTACTGCTGAAAGCTGAGTCTCGCTTTCTTTTGTGTCAGGTGCTTTTAAGTAATAAGCGATTCACTTCAGAAGTGAGACTCATTCTCATTAAAGAAAATACACAAATGAAATTTATTTTTAAAGGGGTAGTTTACCCAAAATTTAAAATTCTGTCATAATTTACACACCCTCCACTTGTTCCAAACCTGTAGGAGTTTCTTTCTTCTGTTGATCACGAAAGAAAATATTTTGAAGAATGTTGGTAATGAAACGGTTGATGGCAGCCACTGACTTTTATAGTATTTTTTTCCATACACTGTAAAAGATGATGCACTGTTAACTTAGTAAAATTACGTTCATCTTACTTATTTGTTTCTGCTCTTTTGACATTACTCAGTTTGATTGAGTTTTTATTACTTTCTGTTACTTAAAGCATTGCAATTAAGTTCAATAAACTTAATTTCTTTGTGTACAATGAAAAGGTCGAACATGTGACTCCTTTGTGCATATGTTATAGACAGAGATGCACATTAGTTTTTCAGCCTGGTTCTCATAAGAGAACCTGGAGATTTGATTTGGTCCTCACACTGTGCATAGTGTGACCCTAATAAATAAATAAAAAGTACTGTTTATTTTGGATGCGATGTGGATGTGATTGTGGATGTGATTTTGGATGCAATTTGGATGTGTGCGTGTCTGTGTGTGTGTATATATATATATATATATATATATATATATATATATATATATATATATATATATATATATATATATATATATATATATATATATATATATATACACACACACATCCAAATCGCATCCAAAATCACATCCACATCGCATCCACAACAAAAATAGTAACATTTTTAAAAATATATTTAAAAATATTTAAATATTTTGAAATATTTGGTGAGAAGAAGAGACTTATTTAAAAACTTAAAAAAAAAAAAAAAAAAAAAAAACTGACCATACTGTTCAAAAACTTTTGACTGGTAGTGTTCTTTATGGATCCAACTAAACTAAATTGTTTGTTATTTGTTAATTGTTATCCACTGTATGATAAGTAAAGTTTCTTTGTTTTATTGATTTTTATACAAACACACTGTGTCTGTGAGTTGATTTGTATGAGTTTTAATTGAATGCATCCTAAAGGTGCGTTCCCACCAGACGCGAATGAAGCGTTAAGCGCGAGTGATTTACATGTTAAGTCAATGCAAAGATGCGAATAGACATCCTGGGGTGCGATTCGCGTGAATATTACGATGTAGCGAGTGGAGGCAGAAATCCGAAACAACAATGGAGGACAAAATCATCGTCGCTGTATGTGGATACCCGGAGCTGTACGATACATCTTCGTACTTTTATAGAAACAGGAATAAAAAGGATCTTGCTTGGAAGAAAGTGAGTGAGAAGGTCGGACAATCGTTGTAAAAAGCGCTCTTTACTCAATTTGAGCCATATAAGCCCCTCCCAAGACGCGAATTCGCGTCTGTTGTGAAGTGAATTTCACGCGCGAATGAAGCGAGTAAACTCAAAATGTTCAAGTGTTCAACTACGCGCGAATAGCGCGATTTATTCGTGCAAGTCGCGTCTGGTGTGAACGCACTGTTAGAGTGTTCATTTTGTCAAGCAGTATAAATGATGTCTAAATGAGACTGCGGTTATTCCTAGTTAACAATTTTGTGTTAATGGCTCTCATCTCATTTCAGGCATATGCTAAGAGCACGCTTAAGCAGAAGTGTCAGCGCAGGACTATTTAATGGATTATGCATTCTTCTTTTGTGTGGGTGAATTGTGGTAAGTTATTTACTTTGACAGTCTTGCAATATGTAAAGAAAATGTAGTGTAATTGTAATGTTTGAAGTGTCTGTTAAATTAGTCCCAAAAAGGCCACGTCTCATTCTGAAGGTGTTCACTAGCAATAACAATGTCAATAACACCTGATGTACTTGTTACATCTTAAGAAGTATGGCATCTGTGTTAATATTAGTCTGTTTCATTCTTATTCCGAGGTCACCGTAGCCATCTGGATCTAGTCCGTATCTAGATCAGATGGTCACTGCAGTCACCTGGACCCAGTCCGGATCCAGTCAACATGGTGGAGACAACTCTATAGCCCTGAATGTCAGCAGAGACCATGTCAACTAGATGAGCCCCAAAGACAGATCCCCAGTGAAAGCCTCATCACCTATACCACTCATCGGCACAAAACCGTTGGTTCGTCTTGCCAGAGAACTGGCCCCCCAACTGAGCCTGCTTTCTACCAAGGTTTTT
This sequence comes from Spinibarbus caldwelli, assembly GCA_039654775.1. Lineage (NCBI taxonomy): Eukaryota > Metazoa > Chordata > Actinopteri > Cypriniformes > Cyprinidae > Spinibarbus > Spinibarbus caldwelli. The sequence continues at coordinate 6,321,994 of CM077229.1, read as the reverse complement.
TCTCCATTTCTGTCATCTTTGGCTTGCTTATTTGGGGACACTTAATTTTTGGGAATATTAATGACTTGTTTGCAGAGATACTTTTTTGAAGGGAACTGAACTGAGCTGGATGATGATGACATCACTGAATCAACGATGAACTGACTTTAATTGAAATATTGACTGTTTACTTTTGTCCTCTTTTTAGAGCTGCTTTACTGCATAACTGAATTTTGTTTGCATTATTGACACTATTTTCCTGTTTAACAATGTAAAGCTGCTTTGACACAATCTGTATTGTATGAAGTGCTATATATAAGGGTGAGCTGACTTGCTTTTGACAATTCTTCATAGAAAGTTAGTGTGCTGTCTGTTTTGAACAATTTTGTATTTTTGAGAATTGTATTAGTAGCCTTCAATGTGAAAGAAATCAGTAAAATAAGATTACATCAAATCAGTCTCAAGTGAATTGTAATACACAAATACAATAAGTTGTGGTTACTTAATTTTCTCAAGGCAACGGGTTTCCTCAATTTAATTAAGTAGACAGAACTTAGATTAATTTGTTAGTTTTAAGTTAAGTAGATTCACACTTTTGAGTAATCACAATTTAATGAATTTAAGTTAGTCCAACTTAAAATAAAAAGTGACCACAACACATTTTCTTTTGTTTATTTGTTAATGTAACTCAGAATTGTCAAGTTCACTTAACTTTTTTCTTTTAATTATGCATGAATTTCCTTTACTTAATAATTTTAAGGCAACGGGTTTCCTCAATTTTTTTTAAGTAAAGTCAACTGATCGCATTTTACAGTGTACTATGGAAGTCAATGGCTACCGTCAGTTGTTAGCTCATACGGATTTGGAACAAGTGGAGGGTGAGCAAATGATGACAGTTCTGTCATTTTTGGGCAAACTATACCTTCAATAACTCAGTTGCTTCTCCAAGACAGAAATGAGATTAACTGGAGAGCAAATGGAGATCTGCTGCTTCTCAGAATTATTTTTTAAAAGAAAAATGCCACAGACTATATCTTCTGTCCTCAGATTTACCAAGACAACAAAGTCTCTGAGACCTCAAAAAACATGCACTTGAACTGTTCCAATCTTACAAGTATATTTTTGTAGTCAAAGTTTTAAGTTTGAATTTGTTTTAAAAATGATGTGTTGACTAACAACTACACATGTAAAGTACTAGACTATGATTGATGAACTGTAGTGTGTTATGCAATATTACATTTAAAGTTAATACATTTTAAATGTACTAAATTGCAACTTCATCATTACATATTTATTTAAATACATGACAAAGTTTCAATAGAAACAACAAAGTATATTTTAGTTAACCATAAATCCTTGTCATTACATTCAGCTGTACACAATAAACATATTTCAAAGACAATATAATTATGAATTTACATATGAAGATGTATTTAAGTGCTACTCAAGTGGGTCAAAACGCACTCTAAAGTTCAGCTAATTGCAATTAATGTACATTTCAATAATTTTCTTTTAATTGCAATTAACATGCAATTAAGTGTCTAAAAACATTACATTGAGTTTGCAATGTATATTAAGTATATTAAGTTCTGTTAATTAAAGTATGCTAAAGCGTACTTTTTTTCACAATGGTATAAATTTTTAATATATGCCAAAAATTATATGAAAATGATATCTCTTTTGTTTCTGTTCTTGTATCTTGGAGAAACATCTGAGACAAAGCTGATATTTAAACAAAACGAGCAATAAAAGCTATCTCTTCCACGCAAATCTTAGTTTTTGTACTGATCAATGACAAGTGATGCTGTGCTGGGTAGCCCCGCCCACCGTGAAATCTCATTGGTCCATAATCCTAATATTGACTGTGACTATTGCCATACGCAGCATTTTCACTTTCATTTATGACCGGAAACTTCACATCATGCCTGATTAGAACTCAATTATGTCTCGTGAGCTACGAAAGAGCAGCCTTTGAGCAATAAAATTTTCCCTCTGGGTTAGCGAGTCCCATGTCTGGATAAATTGAATTGACTTCAGTATTTAAACATAACATTAGTCAGTCAGGCAGCATGACTCTGAGGCATGCTGGGAGTGTACGTTAGCAATTCTCTGTGGGTATTGCGAAGATTAAACTCTAACCTATGAGGGCATCTCATTATCTCATTTGTAGATGTGAAGGAAATATCTTCTACATATGCAGGCAAGACAAACAGACAATGAAGGAACGAACACTCTTGTTTCGTTGGCTCGTGCGTGCGCTCACTCTATCTAATTACAGGCCTATGGCATCACCCAGGAGATGGCAGACAAGCTGTCAATCATTTGGTTGCTATGATATGAGATGAGGGAGAGCGAGACTTGAAGGACAAAACCGTGTGTCCGATCTCCAGGGTACGATTGCTGTGACAACAGAAGCCCGTGTCAGAATCAGAGGCAGCCTTTTCTGATGAGTCTCAGGGGAAACACCCGTCACACGCCATATGTCACACACACCGAACACACCTGCTTTCATTTGCACCGACGGCAGGAAAATACCTGAGAAATGTGTTAGCTTGTAGCTTGTATGTGAGAAGTTGGTTTGCTTTGCTTTCTTTGAGCTTGAGTGGCCATATTAACAGTTGTGAAGTGATAAAATTAAGAAATAAAGAGAATATTAAACGCACAGACATATAATGTTCGGACATACTCTACCACACCATTCTTAATATATTTTTAATATGTACTGTACGTGTGCCATGCACTAATTTAGCTTATATTAAACTATTCTTTTGGTTTTCATTAAAAAAAAAGCATGTCAAGATAAATTGATTTGACTTAAACATAACATTAAAAACTATAAAATTATAAAAAAAATTGACTTATGTAAATAAAATATGTAAATTTATCTAAAATTGGCTTTATGAACATATAACCAATTTGCAAAAATGTAAAGCTGATATTGTGTCAATGACAATTCAGCGAGGAACACTTCATGAATATCAATTAGGAAAGGGGACTGAAAAGTGTAAAATTACCTGGCAATGTCAATACTAGCTAATTAATATTCATAAGCTCACTGATTCCCAAAAATGACCTCACAACCAGCCCATCTTTGGCCTTCTAGATGTAATATTGTACCACATATGTAATAAAAAACAAATATACATTACATTCAAAATGTTCTCTTATTTATATATAAAAACTAATACTGTGAAAAGATTACAATTTAAAAAAAGAGTTGTTGTTTTTTTACCTTTGATATTTTGAAAAAAATTTATATCATATGTGAAATAAATCCAATTTTATGTAAGAAAAAAATCCCCTGTAATTTCAACCAATTTTTGTCCAATCACACACTACCATTTAACAGTGTGGGATCAGCATTTGTTTTAATGTTTGTTTTTTTTTAATATTAATATATTTTAAACTGTAATTTATTTTTGTGATGGCAAAGCTAAATTTTCAGCATTATTACTCCAGTTCATTCTAATATGCTGATTTGATGCTCAAGAAACATATAATCTTATTATCTATGTTTAAAACTGCTGTGCTGCTTAATATTTTTCAGGAAAACATGATACATTTTTTCAGGATTCTCTGAACAGAAACATTATAAATGTCTTTACTGTCAGTTTTGATCAATTTAGTGCATCCTAGCTGAATAAAAGTATTAATTTATTAAAAAAAAAAAAAAAAACTCTTAATGGGTAGTGTGTGATTAGACTAAAATTGGTTGAAATAACAGATTTTTTTTTCTTACATAAAATTGGATTTATTCCACATGATTTCAAAATGCATCCTTGCTGAATAAAAGTACTAATTCCTTTAAAAAAAAAAGTAAAAATCTTACAGACGCCAAACCTTTGAAAGGCAGTGTGTGATTGCAATTTAAATTCGTTGAAATTACATAATTTTTTGTTTTGTTTTGTTTTTTTTTTACATAAAATTGGATTTATTCCAAAAATGATATCTACTCTATTTTTGTTTACTGCTGCACATACTATCTTTTAAAACTAATAGGAAGCAAACAGTATATACTGTGTGTTCAATATGCAGTAAGAAATTGCTTATTTTCCATTCTAAACACATTGAAGCCTCTGTCCACACTCATGGACATGGTTCGCACGCGTGCGGCTTCACGGAGAGAGAACATCTTCGGGAGCTTCCCTGGTGTAATTGGACGAGGGCACCCGAGTTACCACGGTAACTGGAGGTCAAACCTCAGGCAAACAAGCTCCTATCAACTGGCAAACTGAGGGAATGAATGTTGAAAGCAAGGGGTGATGCTGTTGCCATGGGTACAGGTGTGGTATGGGAAATGGAACTCACTTGCGTAGAACGGCAATCTCATTCTCGATGCTGCTCTCCTTTCCCTTCAGTGCTTTTTTAGGGATGCACTTCACAGCGAACATCTTTCCTGTGGACCTCTCCTCTGCCAGGACCACCTCTGAGAATGCACCCCTTTAAAAGAGAGAGAGAAAAGAGGGTTTATGGCTTCATTTATGATTGCAGAGCTGGGAAATATAGACAGTGGTAGTTGGATGCTACAGGTTAATGCATGCAGCAGAACAATTGATAGAGTCAAAAAATTAAATATTAATGTTGCCTCTTAGTCAAACATTATATTACCATGTTTTACTATGGCAATCTTTTAAATATCATGTAAATATGAATATGGTAATCATTATGTACTATATTGTATTTTAGAATATGAGGTTACTATTCAAAATTTTCACAGTAGTTTTATAAAAATTTAGATAAAAGCAGAAAAAAAGTACTGTTTTTAATATTTTCACTGGTCCGAGACTTCTGAATGCCAGTGTTTTCATAGTGAATTTAAGTCACCTTAATTTATTTAGCATTTCATACAATACAGATTTGATTTGAATTACAAATGATTCAAAGCAGCATCACAGCATTAAACAGGAAAATGTGAAACAAATTCAAATTCTGCTGTAAAGCAGCACTAAAAAGATAATAGTGTCATTATTTCATAAGTAAGTCAGTCATAATAAGTCAGTTCAGTGTTGGTTCAGTTCAGTGGTGTAAAGTTCATCAATTATGAAACTATTTCGATTCAGCTATAAACCCCTCTCCAGAAGACAATAATGTCATTTTTCTGCCCGAGTCAGTTCAGTGTTGATTCAATTCAGTTCAACTCAGTGTTGATTCGTTCATAATTGATATTTTGCAATATCATCATGTCACAACTGAATTGAATCAACAATGAATGGACTTGCTGTATGTTGTGAAATTTGTCAATTACTAAACAAATTCGATTCAGATAAAAATATCTGTACAGAAGACAACAGTCATTATTCAGTGAGTCAGTTCAATGTTGATTCAGTTCAGTTCAGTTCAGTGTCAATTTGTTCAGAACTGACAAATTATGCAACATAGACATGTTATTGAAATGAACTGAATCAACATTGAACTGACTCTCTGAATTTTGTGAAATTCATCAATTATGAAACAAATTGGATTCAGCTGTACGTAGCTTTACAGAAGACTAGTGTCATTATTCAGCTTGAGTCAGTTCAATGTCGGTTTAATTCATTGCTGAATTTGCAAAATTCATCAATTATATAATGAATCTGATTCAGCTTTAAGCAGCTCTACAGAAAACAGTAGTGCCATTATTCAGCTCGAGTCAATTCAATTTTGATTCAATTCAGTTCATTGTAAAATGTTGCAAAATTCATAGATTATGAAAAAAAATTGATTCAGCTATAAAGCAGTTCTACAGAGGACAATAGTGTCGATATTCAGTGCAAGTCAGTTCAATGTTGATTCATTTCAGTTCAATTCAGTATTCAGTACCAATGTTCCAAAATTGTCAGTTCTGAAAGAAATTCAATTTGGCTATAAAGCATCTCTACAGAAGACAATCGTGTTGGTATTCAGCTCAGTTCAAGTCAGTTCAAGTTTTGTTCTCATGGAATGGTATCACTGCAGTCAAAACAATAATATTACTGAATTTTAAGTGTCTTTTAAACCCCATCTAAGCAAGCCAAAGGTGATGCTGGCAAGGAAACCAAACTCCATCAGGTGTGGAGAAAAAGTGGAGAAAAAAAAAACCTTGGGAGAATTAAAATAAAATAATTTTAAAATAAAATAAATTTATAAATTGCCTGACAGAGCCTGGTCTCTGTAAGGCAATTTATAAATTTATTTTATTTTCTTTTCATTTTTGTAAATTTATAATTCCAGGCTGCATAGTAAAACTCTGTTGCTTTAAGTCTAACATGTGCATGAGTGTGCATTTTTCTCATACATCATGTATGTCAGATGATGGCATGTTTAATGATGGAGTGCTGCACACGCTGTCATTAGTCTGAGATGAATTAAGTCTACAATAACACGAATGAATGTGGCACACTGGCCAGTCAGTCTCTGAAGCACTGAATGTGATTAAGTAGTTTACAGGCATCAGCATCTACACACGGGTGCTAAAACCCTTCTGTTGTCCTCTCTGCTCTCATACACTATTCAATAGTGACTCTACAAACACACATATTTACAAATTAGATTTGCATTTCCCGAAGGAAACATCAGTGCTTGCAAGGCAGAGTGGTGTAAAAGTTTTCTAAGTTCGGTAAAGTTATTCCCAGTGCCCTTGAGCAAGGAACTTAACATCAGGTTACTCCAGAAGGCCTGAACATTTAACAAGTGTACTAGATAATGACTATTTGCATAATTATTGTATATTTTTTTTACTTCACTTTCAACTGAAGTTCAACTGAAATTTACTACTACTTAATATTAATGTTGCAATGTGACAGAAGTAGTGACAGATCTTTTTTCTGTATTGTGATGTACAGTATAGCTGAGTGAAATGGATTACTGTAAAACAAAAATATGTAGGGTGTAACGTAAAATAAAAAAATATATACACTGTAAAAATATTTTTCAAAGTTGTAAATAAAACGATCACTGTAGTGCATTTAGTCTTTCTACATTTAAATTTTTAGCTTCAAATGTAATGGGTATCTTATTGCCTCTTTTGTAATTATTTATGAAATTTACTAGCAATTTCGGTGTATGCATGAATGAATCGTGCACAATAAAATCAATAATAGGCCTGCAACTAATGATTATTTTGATAATCGATTAGTTGGTCGATTATTTTTTCGATTAATCGGGTAAAAAAAAACCCTAAATTTTCTTCTTTTTTTATTTTATTGACAAAAACACTTCCACATTCTGCCCAATGTCCTTCAAACAAACGTGCCAACTGAATGCTATGAAAACATACAGTGCTTAACAATTTATTAGACCACCTGTCATAATAAACAGAAAACACAAATATTTTAGGAATTTGTCAAAGAATTGTTTAAATCTAAAAATGTTATTGTCATTTATTGGGCAAATAACAAACTGAAACAACTAAATTTTTATTCACAAAATAAATATTTAGTTGGCATTGTTTAGCTACATTTTGACTCTCTAGCATTGTTTAGCTACATTTTGACTGTAATTGGGTATCTGAAAAAATCTTTCATAGATTTTTCATTCTTTCATAGATAACAGAAATAATTATATTATAGCATTAGAAATAGTCTACTGTTACTAAAGAGATTACAAATACAGATAGCTAAAAAATGATTTTAGTAAACACCAATACTGTTAGTTTAGAGCAGCAGTGGCACAAAGCTTACATTATTTGTTATAAACCTTAAAGACATTTGTTTTAATAAATTTGTTAAGCACTGTATATAGGCCTATAGTTTAAATCTCTTCATCACAAATTAAGATAATAATAAAATAATAGACGAATAAAAACAAACTCAGCATTAACCAACTTTTTGATCACAGTCACGTTTACTGTCATTTCTTTATCCTGTAAAAAGCGGCTATGAAGCATCTGATATTTATATTCAGACAACTATACGCGGTTATCCCTTTACAGTTCCTACTCTCATAAAATACGTGCACTGCATGTTGACTTTTAAAGCTTAATTTAACGTTCAACAAGAGTTATTTCAGCACAATGAATGTTTTTGCTCTGAATATTAATCCCTCTCTGACGCGCGTTCACGTGTCCACCGAGCCGGTGCTCATTCAGTAAAGATATAAACTTAACACAGATTGTCAGGACTGAACTTTATGCAAAAATGGAAATGCTTGCGTAAATTTGTGACATTTACAGATAAGGATATGACCATAAACGGAACGTTTTTGCGCTGAGGATGCACACGCATCTGTCAAAGCGCCTGAGGCAAGCCATTACGCTAATGCATTAACTTAAAGCTTAAAATAAAGAATTCTCATGTTTTGTGCAGCTTGGATCACGTACTTCTCCCGCAGCATCTCATTCTGTTTCCTCCACTATTTTTAGATGCATTTTGGCCACAGAAATGTGTTATTCAGTGCTGTAACGTTAATTTGACACGACCGGCTGAAGTTGGATGTGCACTGTGGGCAGACTAATCGATAATGAGAATCGTTGTCGATGATTTTCATTATCGCTAATAATCGATTTTATCGATTAGTTGTTGCAGCCCTAATCAATAACATTTAGAAGATAGAATCTAAAGAATAGAAGAAGAGAGTGAATTTTCATTTCATGCAGACTTGAAAATCCTGAAACTGTCAAGAATTTTCTTCAATAGTATTTCAATTCAACAATAAAATCTGACAACAAATGTAGCTTCTTTAGCTCAGATCCCATTAAAACTGTATTTTTTCAGGCTGATCCAGTACAGAATTTTGTATGCAGGGGGGAAAAGAAACATTTACATATATATTACATTTACAACATGGCCACATACATGTAATATGTTACAACATGGCCACAATTCACAAAAACCAAACCTGTTTGTACCTGATCATTATATTTAAAAAAAAAAAAGAAAAAAAAAAATTAACAAGGTGATCTGCCTTTTTAACATAAAGGTGGGACTGAATTGTATTGACCGCTGTGATTTCTCCCATTCATTAATCTACAAGTGGTCTTTTAACAGTCTCTGATATGCCTACTGAGAATGAGATCAGTAAGGTTACTGACCTTTACTTTCTCATTTAAACTAAAACATGTCCATCAGATCCCAGAGATCAGTTGAATTAAGTAATGATCAGCAGTGTGTGTGTGTGTGTGTAGAGAGGGGTGGCCTGAGATTGAGAACACCCATTTGCTGATGAGGTCCCTGAAAAAATCTCCATCTCATCTGCCATCTGCCAGCACACGTAAAAGCTTTTAAAACACTGAGCAAAGAATTAGGGAATATTTGCTTAGGCAATCTCACACTGTTGCTATGCTGCTGCTGCTGCTGCGGCCGAATACACCAAACACACTCTTCAGCATGACTGGACATGTGGCCACAGTGGCTTCCTGTTACCAAGTCACAGTCACACGCAATATTTTTTTGCACTTTGTGTGCATGTAAAATCCATCTTTCTGTTTCTGATACCATATATCATGTTGGTTCTTGTGTGAATCTTACTAAGTTGATCAAGAACATACCTTAATACATATTTCATTCGAAAATCAATAGGTAAAATTAAGAAAACATATTTTATAAGATATCTATCTATCTATCTATATCTATATATATATCTATATATATATATATATATATATATATACAACAGTTCTTTCTGGTTCTAGAATCTGATTGGCTGATAGGAGTGCGATATTAGAGTCCAACAGAGCTCCTCCAACCTCTTCACCTCTTCACTCATCACTCCACTTGCCGAAGTTGCCATATTTCTCACAGCGAGTGTCATGGCGGACGCCCAAATCCACTATAATTTAAAAATAATACTGTTTTGTGTCACGGAATGCAGTTTTAAGAGTTTTTTAGGCGAGAATGTGCTTGCTAGGACTTCAAATATGTGGTTTGTTAATAAAGATAAGGTCTATTTGAAAATTTGCTTCGACGTTTTCGGAGACGGGAGTTCCAGCGGTTCAGTGGCCATTCAGCGCTCATTACACCCACAGAGAGCAGCTTCACCTCGGCCAGATCTTCTGGAATTTACCGCTGGCTCTGTTGTCTCTATAGTGGTTAAACACGAGATATAATTTGTCTTGGGTAAATCTAACGGGCAGTCTTTGGTCTCATTAAACTATTATTTGTTCCAGAGCAAATAGTTTTGGCAAAATTTTATCATGTTTATTTAAATTCAATGCTGTATATCGCGCTGTCTTTGTACGGTTGACTGAATTGCCTAGCAACTTTTATGATGGCTGTTGTTGTTATTAAATATGATTATTCAATAAATAATACTTTATATAAATAATAATCGTATTTAATAATAGTGTTTAGTACTGAGACATGGTGCGTGTGTTCATGATGGTGATTTTAGTTATATTGTTCCGCCATTAGATGGCAACAAGAGACTGTTTTATGAGTCAGCGCTGCAGTAAAGACTTTTACTTTGAAAATAAACGCTTTTGTAAACGGAAGTTATTTTTATTTTCAACAACAGCTTGATGCAGCTAACAAATGTACTGAGCAGCGCTGTCATCAAAAATCACCCTTAATAGGTGAAAGGATATTAGCGTTACGTCAAAGCTTTCCCCAGTGGACATTCAAACTTATGTTTTAGTGTGTAGGAGACTTGAGATGCTGTATCAGATGCAGGTAATGTTAATCACAGTCGCTCAGTCCATCTCTCTCTCATAATACTTTACAATACGCAAGCTTTTACAACAGTAATACAATAGCTTTCAATGAAGGAACTCAAAGTTCCTTCGTTACTAGTTCTAAAGTGACGTTTTGGAATTAGTAATGGAGGCTTTGGCTCAGCTGTTAAACTGTCAACTTTAGATTTAAATCTGTGGCGGAAGGAAGTAGTTCTGCACAAAAGAGGGCTTTTAAAGACACTCCGTTGTTGTTTCTAATTTATTTACACACTCGTGCCATCGAACTGTTGTATAAACGCAATATCACAAACGTAGACGTGTGATATGGCTGTATATCGGCACGCTGTGATTACCTACGGCCGAATCACAGCCATATCGCACGTCTATCAGTGTGATATTGCTCATATATATAATGATTTTTTGAAATTGCAAAACAAAAAACTCTTTCATGTTTAAATAATTTATTTAATGTTTCTTTGTTATTGTTTGTGAAATTTTCTAGCAATTTCTGAGTGAAAATAGTTTATACACCATTTTTTCAGTATAAATGCATACAAACATGATAACTGCCTTTAATTAATGACTTATTTAAAATGATCATAAATTAGTCGTGCTTTTTATTCATTTATATCATTTAATGTAGTTTTTAGTTACATTATTTTAATTACATTAATAAGCATGAAATTTGGGGGGTGTTTATTTATCACAAAATTAATGTCACAGTGCGAAAAATCTTAGGCTGATTTTTTTTTTTTAATAAAATATAATTTCTTATTTTTGCCTTTTGATTTTGAGATGAAATATGACCCAGACGTGATTTTGTGAGATTCACTTGCTTAGCATTTTCTTTTTCACTTCTGTATGAATGTGTGTTTGAAGAAAGAATACTCTCAGATAAGATTAAAAATACAGAAATGAGTATAGAAATAGTCTTTGCAACTGCCAACCACAACACACACGCCCTGCCGAATTAATCCCTGATTAAGTCTGTCATATTTTCTCAGCTCTGTTCAATGCAACATGAACATGAATCATAAGACATATTCAGGCTGGACTGCTAACAAGCATGCAACACCAGAGCCAAAATCAACTCCAATAAGCTCCCCAGCAACCATCACCTCTGCACTGCCTTTCACACAGCAAGGAAAAAGGTAGAACAAAGCAAAAGAGAGCAAATGATGAGGACAGCATACTGTGATTGTACTGTTAATAAAACAGACATGAAATAAATGGCTGTACATGTGACACCACAATGTTGGTGGTTGGTGTTATGGGTGGTTGCTAGGGCATTAGTAGGCTGTTCCAGATGGTTGATAGGTGTTTAAAGGGTATCCACCTCCAAGACTTTGATATTTAGATCTTTAGATATGGTTCAGGTCAGGCCTAGTTTGATTCTTAAACTTGGCAGTCCTGATAAACCAATACATTAATTAATTGTCACCGACCAGTAACTGTGCCTGATTAATAGAAGTGGTCATTTTCAGCTACTGTCATTTCCTACATGTAAAGCCTTGATAATATCTGTCAGTGAATTTTAATGAAATACTGTATAAATGCATGCATTTAAATTCAGTAATTTTGTGTATTTTTTTATTTGAGAGTCATATAATCATATAAACACTCTCTACACTGTAAAACAGTGTCATTTTGGTATCACTGATATATGATTATAATTTTTAATACTATTTTGAATTAGTTTTTATTTTTATTTTATTATATATTATATATTTTTTATATATTTTTTTAATGTCTAAATAGTTTTTATTTTTTTTATTTCAGTTTTAATTTTAGTTTTAGCACATAAAGTTAAACTAAAGGAAAATGAGAGTGGTCATTTTCGCCTACTGTCATCTCCCAATGGATTTTGATTAAATATTGGATAAAATATGTTAACTTAAATTCAGCAATTTTGTGTTTATCTTATGTGCTGTCATAAAACAAAACAGGGTCATTTTAGTATCTTTGAGTTATTATGTGTTTTTATTTTTAAATTTTCCAATTTAATATTATTTAAAGTTTTAGTAATTTTTTCATTTTTATCAGTTTATTTTTTATTGTTTCTATAGTTTTTAGACAATATTTAGAGAACAATGTGGGTGATGGGTGATATAATGCAGTTTTACAGCAGTTTATATATAATTGTAATAGCGATGCATGCAGTGCCTTTGCAAAGCACCATAAATGAAACAGTGATGAAATGACACATCTCAATTTAATGAAAAATGGAAATAGAGATGGAGACAGGAAGCCAGGGAGGAAGGGAGGGGTGAGACGACAGGGAGCACGGCACGTAGCGGGAGAGCAAATCGTGATGAATGAACACTGAAGGGAAAATGTGAATGAAGCTGCCAACATGCATCGCCACTGCAGCCTAACACACACTCACCCACACATCTATACACTCCATAAATGACATTAATTTCAGGCCACAGGTGAGAGAGCGACACGAGGTAGATTTATATGATATGCGAGAGCCTCTACCTGTCAGATGTAATCAAGCGTGTGTGTTTTTAGTGCCTTTGCGCATGGCAGGTGTGTTGCGACAGGCTCGCCGAATCGTAATCAAACTAGATACAGCCAAACCAAGATCACAAGCAAACACATATAAAACACCGGGCATATAATTTCTGTATCCACAAGTGCAGCTGCAGATTGAAACCCCAGCTGCGCTCGTGATGTAACTTCTATGCGAGAGAGAGGGCAGCAAACAAGCGAGAAGAAAAATGAATTTGTGTGTTTGAAAATGTGCTTCAATTTGTGCTTCCAAAAGGATGGCAGCGGCCCGACTTTTGCCGAATGACTGGAATTTTGTCAGCAAGGCTCCGCTGCCTCTGTGATTTGCACGGAAATAATGCTATGTAGTTTCCTGGTGCTATTTGTGTATGTATGTGTGAGTTAGACTGCTGCTGAGCAAGCTGTATGTCAATATGAATCGACAAGTGCTCATACGGGAGGGAACGGAGCCGCTGCGATTGTCAGTCAATGACTCATGCGCGCGCAAACGGCGCACATCCTCGCTGGAAGGGTTTCTGCGCCGCTGCATTCTACTCTAGGGAACAGTTGACAAATTATACACATAACATCCACTTATTACTGCTTAAACTGGAGAGAGAAATAGACAGACAATGAGAGCTGGTTTAAAGAGGACAGGATTGAGTTACGATTAACACGGCCTCAATGAATGTTAATTACACTATGCATCAGAAAAAAAAAAATGAAATCATGTTAAAACATCAAGCTTAAGTGAAAAGCTCAGCTGAGAGATATGTAATTGAAAAAAGGGAAATATTTGTGTGGGCTTTCATTGAAATTATATGGAGGAAAGTCCCAAATGACATCAGTCCTCCTCCGACTCTACAACAATTTGGGGTTCAGTAAGTTTTTTGGAAATTAGAAATAAATATTTTTATTAAATTGAACAAGAGTGACAATAAAGCCATTTATAATGATTTCTATTTCAAATAAAAGTTGTTCTTTTTAACTTTCTATTTATTAAAGAAGCCTGAAAAAATATATTATGGTTTCCACAAAAATATTAAGCAGCTCAACTGTTTTCAACTTTGAAAATAATAAGATTTTTTTTTTTTTTTTTTTTTTTTTTTGAGCACTAAATCAACATATGAGAATGATTTCTGAAGGACTCTGTGATGGTGAAGACTGGAGTAATGATGCTGAAAATTCAACTTTGCTATCAAAGGAATAAAAAACATTTTTAAAATAGATTTAAATAGAAAAGAGTTATAAACAGTTTATATTGCAATAATATTTCACAATATTACTGTTTAACTGAATGTTTTAGGATACTATTTATTAAAAACTACACAATGCAGCAATAAACACTTCAACACATGATCTCATTACATGTGTGTTTAATTTGGTAAATATCATCCAGATATAAATTCATATTATTTTATATTGTTATTTTTTATTGTAGTCCAACTTTGTTTTAAAATGTCTTAATGTCTTAGTAATTCAACTACATAGAGATTTTTTAAAAAATGTATGATGTTACTTTTGATTCAATCATTACACTTCAAATGACATGTCAAATTGAGTGTGTTGCATTGTGGGATACAATATTCTACTCAGTGTGGTTTGCATATTGTACTTTTTTTTTTCAAATGTAGTAGGCCATACACAGGTGCATCTCAAAAAATTAGAATGTCGTGAAAAAGTAAAATTTTTTCTGTAACTTATTTCAAAAACTGAAACTTTCATATATTCTAGATTCATTACATGTAAAGTAAAACATTTCAAAAGTTTTTTTGTTTTAATTTTGATGATTAGAGCTTCCAGCTCATGAAAGTCAAAATCCAGTTTCTCAGAGGGTAATTCACAGAAGGTCATAACTGAAAGGGGTGGCCGTTCACAGAGTGCTGTATCAAAGCATATTAAATGCAAAGTTGACTGGAAAGAAGAAATTGGATAGGAAAAGGTGCACAAGCAACAGGGATGACCACAAGCTTAGCAGACACTTAGGAGAGCTTCGCAAGGAGTGGACTGAAGCTGGAGTCAGTGAATCAAGAGTCACCACGCTCAGACGTCTTCAGGAAAAGGGCTACCAAGCCACTTCTGAAACAGAAACAACGTCAGAAGCATCTTACCTGGGCTAAGGAGAAAAAGAACTGGCCTGTTGCTCAGTGGTCCAAAGTCCTCTTTTCAGATAAAAGTAAATTTTGCATTTCATTTGAAAATCAAGGTCTGGAGTCTGGAGGAAGACTGGAGAGGCACAGAATCCAAGCTGCTTGAAGTCCAGTGTGAAGTTTCCAAAGTCAGTGATGATTTGGGGTGCCGTGACGTCTGCTGGTGTTGGTCCATTGTGTTTTATCAAGTCCAAAGTCAATGCAGCCGTCTACCAGGAGATTTTGGAGCACTTTATGCTTCCATCTGTTGACAATCTTTATGGAGATGCTGATTTCCTTTTCCAGCAGGACTTTAGCACCTGCCCACAGTGCCAAAACCACTTCCAAATGGTTTGCTGACCATGATATTACTGTGCTTGATTGGCCAGCCAACATACCTGATCTGAACCCCATATGGAATCTATGGGATATTTTCAAGAGAAAGATGAGAAACAGTTGATCCAACAATACAGACGAGCTGAAGGCTCAATAGTGCCTCAGCAGTGCCACAGGCTGATCGCTTCCATGCCACACCTCATTGATGCTGGAGTTTGTGCTAAAGGAGCTCCGACCAAGTATTGAGTACATAAATGAACATACTTTTAAACATAACTTTACATAACTTGAACTTTTCTGTTTTGCAAATTGTTTTTTGATTGATCTTAGGAAATATTCTAATATTTTGAGATACTGGATTTTTGACTTTCATTAGCTGTAACTTCTAATTATCAAAATTAAAAAAATTAAAAACTTTTGAAATGTTTTATGTAATTATGTAAATGTATGTAATTATGTAAATGTGTTCATGTAATGAATCTAGAATATATGAAAGTTTCAGTTTTTGAAATAAGAAAAAAAAAGAACCTTTTCACAATATTCTAATTTTTTGAGATGAATCTGTATATTGCATGCATACAGAAAGTGTACATACTGTGCACAGCATGCACAGTGTATACAAACAGTGTTAGTATGCAATTCTGCACACAGTTTGTCGCCTTGGAATTATAAGGTTCTATCTGACATTTTTGTCAAAATTGAGTTATTCACATATTCTTATTCTGTGACAACTTATTTACATTATGTGATGTTTTTTTTTTTTAAAGTTGTGTACATTTTAGGACTTTTTATTTAGAAAACAAAAAGGTTCTATCTACAAAGTTGCACTCTAACTTGGTTCTATAAGGGTCTATCTGTGAATCAGCCAATCAGCACTTCGAATGCACTAGGGCTGCAGCGATTCGTCGACGTCATCGATTACGTCGATTATAAAAATACGTCGATTAGCATGGAATGCGTCGACGCGTCGCACCTTTAGCCACACCCATTGTGCGAGTCTGCAGTTATCCCTGCTTAAGACTGTTTTTCTGCCATGTTTAACACAACAAGACTCTAGAGAAGAAGGTATGGCAACATCACTTCACTTCATAGAGCGTTCATAGAGCATTCTATTATTATACGACCGTCAGAACCGCATGTATATAGCCGAACTGACGCCTTTACATTGTCAGGATTCACAACCACATTCAAAGCTGCGCTGAATGAACGGAACACCACGGAACATCGAGTTGCCTATATAATCATGACGGGTTTAATTCACCCACAGAGACCGAGAAGGAGAAATGATTCGCGTTCATCTGAAGATCCACTGGAGCAGTGCCGTGGGCGCGATTGCGCAAACTCTGAGACGCGCGTACCAAACGCGCTCTCTGCACTCCTAACAAAGCATTTAAAGTCATTGTTAGTTGTTTAACTGTGTGATGGATAGGACAAGCCTCATTTATTTAAAAACGGGCTGTCAACTGATAAAACTTCCTGTGTTATGACGCCATTTGTTTATTCTGTCGCTCTAGTGTCCTGAATGCGGTTGTGACTTCAGCTGTTCATTCATACAGATATGTATTCAGGCAGATGTTTTAATCTGCTGAATAAATAAAACATTTCAAGTCTCTCACCTGTAAGCAACTGCTGTCAGTCCCAAACAGTAACTGTGAATGCAGCTATAATGTGCATTTCTATTGATTGTATTGTATCACTACCCTGTAATTCTTTCTTTCTCTTTCTTTCTGTCTTTCTTTCTTTCTCTCTCTCTCTTTCTTTCTTTCTCTCTCTTTCTTTCTTTTTCTTTTTTATTAATTATTTATTGTTATTGTTATTTTTCTTTTTCTCTTTTCTTATTTTTTATTTGCTATTTTCTTTCTTTCATTTTAATTTTTTATTAATTATTTATTGTTATTTCTTTTTCTCTCTTGTTATTATCTATATTTATTGTTATTATTTTCTTTCTTTCCTTCTTTCTTTCTTTATTGTTATTATTTATTTTTTGTAAAGTATTAATTATGAGAAGACGTTTGAATAAAATATTAAAAGATTAATAGCAGAATTTACTGTTATTATCCATTGATAGTTTAACTAAAGAATTCATCAACTGATAAGAAAATAATAAATAGATTATTTGAAAATTAATCGATAGATTAGTTGACTAATCGAAAAAATAATCAATAGATTAGTCGACAATTACAATAATCGTTAGCTGCAGCCCTAGAATGCACGCAAGAGGACCAATCAGGATCAACTTTCTATGTCATGTTGCTGGACTGCTCCATAACAGCAGGAAAGATTAAACATTAAACAACAATAATTACGTGTCTGCAGAATAAATAAGTGCAATTCACCTTTATTTCACAAAGTGGCACTGTTTAAAACATAATGATGACGTGATTTTTCACTCATAATTAGCGCGCATACATAAAACAAATAATCATATGCAAAACTTGAACTGGCTTGAATGGCTTTACTGCAGAGCAATTACTATACATAATGAAATATAAGTGTCACTTTCGTTTGATGGTGGATGTGGTGAATAGCGATCAAAATGTTGTTTTTGAAGATGCTGAAAACGGTAGTTTTGAGAATATATTGAGATCGCGAATATGAGGCAGATGCTCAATGTATACTGGGGAAGTGCGATCTGACGATGGCAGTGATGGTAAAATCATCTGCTCAAATCGAACCCTTCTAAGTTTCAAAAGGTAAGGAAGTATGCTTATTTTATTCTTTTTTTATTTTATTTTTTAATTGTTCTTAAAATATCAGGAGAGTTTGTTATTGCAGCAGTTAGAGATCCATCCGTCCTGGATATAAGTCTGGGTCACTAAAGACCCGAATATAATGATTGGCGAAATATTCATGCAGTTTAAAGTCTTAAAATGTCTTAAATTTTACAACATTAAGCCTTAAATATCAAATAGTCAACGATTTAAATGATGGGGTCTTAATTACAACAATAAACGTCAGCATGTTATCTCAGTTATTTGTCCTAAAATATGGAATAAATGTGATAAAGAAAGCATTAAATTGACCTTTCTCATACATGTTGACACATTGTTACAACACAAATTTTATGTTTTAAAACTAATTATAAAAAACTATTTGTATTTCTTGAAAATTGTTGCTTCAATTAATGTTTTGCCAGATAGAACCTTTTTAGACTTTTTAGAATTAGAAGGTTCTATCTGCATTTGACCTGTTCCAAAATTCCCATTTAAAAATTTGAGAGGATTTTGATATTGTACATTTAGAATACATTTAGGGTCTCTGTCAATTTCACGTAGGAAAGAGACTCGTTCCCCATATAATTTTTGCTATATGGAATGCAAAAACTTTGAAGCTCAATATCTCAAAACCACTCAGAATGCAGATAGAACCTTATAATTCCAAGGCGACGAGTTGACTTCATAAAAATACAAAGAATTGTAGGATATCAGAGTGATTACAATAAACAAAAAATAATAATTCAACAATATCCAAAAAAAAAAAAAAAAAAAAAATGCTTCTTCAAAGTACTTAATGAGGAAATGTGCTAACAAGTGCCATTTTCAGTAGTATAATCATTATATGCAGTTATTTCTTGATTTAAGATATAGGTGAATAATGACTTCCTCTCTACTGCAAAATATTTCCATTTCAGCACGTTCTCAGTCATTCATTAATCCGATGTCAATAAATGTTGCAGCGAATGGTGAATTTGGTTATTCATGCATCTTAGACGCTTCCCTTTGTCTGACCCTTCAGTCCAAATCCGTTTTGTTACAACACTCTAAAGAAGGGTACATGCATGGAGAGACTGATGATGTAATCAACTAGCAACTACTCAAGTAAACATAAAAAGCCTTAGAAATGAGGAACCGAGGGTATAAAAACAGTTCTCATTCTCCAAGGACTACATTATTTTGCAAATTCAAAAATTGCTTTGCAAATCACCATTGGAGACACAATGGCTCGTTTCAATTATTTTCTGCTTTAAGTATTCGTAAGCGTTTTTCCGCAACGAATCGCCATTCCGTTTGATGTTGAAGGAATCACTCCCACTGCCGAAGGAAATTAAAGCAAGAGCAGAAATCCAGTGCAATTGATTGCCTAAGGCTCAATCTCTTGTTTAGAGCTGTCCGATTTCCCATTAAAACACACAACTTTGAATTAAGGTGCAAACACACAACTTTGAATTAAGCAGAGGTTGTTTGTGCACAGCATCCTGTGAATGTTTTAATGCCACTTCCATAAAACCAACAGCTGCATATATCGCCCTGAACATACTGCTGAACGTGATTACAGTATGCGTCTCTCTCTCCCCGAGTGTGTGTATGTGTAAGTGTGTGTCAAACTATAAGCCCAAGGGTTGGTTTGGACATGGTTCAGAAGTCTCACACAACCAGACAGAAAGATAATGCTCTGCTTCTCATGTTAAAAATAAAAGTTACATCCATACTAGATTAGGTGCACTTGCAGAGATAATCTCAGCAGAGCTCCAAACCACTTCCTCTTGTCTATCTGATCCCCACTCAGATTAACAGATCAGCAGCTGAACCTGACAGAAACAATTTACTTGAAGTTTTTCTCATTAAGTAGACAGAAGAGAGGACATGGGAAAGCCAATGTGTAGTATACGCTACAGATGTACAATATATTTGTAAGCACTTTTTTAAAATGATTGCTATAGCCTAATTTGGCCAATATTTGTAGCAGAGATTATTTTAATTTAAAAAAATTGTCTATTCAGTGTCATAATAGTATTAAAATGTCATATCATCAACAATTAAAACATTTAAAAAAACCCCAGAGATTTTGAACAGAATTTTTGCATACTTCCTATTGCATACTGAGCAGTATACACTATAGAGCTCCGGACACTACGTGACCCATTCTATTTACACCACCATGCTGGCAGGCAAGAACAGCCAGGAGCGCATATGAAATGAATGGCACCAGCATGAGTTTCACGGCAACAGAGTTCACTTCGCATTTTAATTCAAAAGACATAGACCTGTACATAGCAAAACTTTTAACGTGTATCACTAAAAGAACGGATAGATTTCCTGACCTGCAGTATCCTGATATGTACAACTACCTCATCAACTTTCCATCCTAACGTTACTCCGGAGACTCCTTAAAAGCCTACAAAAACCTGGAGGGGTACAAATGGACGCAATCTAATTTTTTTGATGAATATTCAGGAGTCTGCCCGCTAAAACCATAGACTGTAAAAATGTCGTCACTGGAAGGGTAAGTCTGTGTTGTTAGCTAACGTAATCGACCCTAGCTGTCCTTAGGTAGCCAGCATAGCTATGTCATAAATGTCATGAAATCTTACCCGTTTAATCCCAAATGTTGCGTTTGTTAGTACGTTTTATTGCAATGAACCATTTTAGTCGCCTTTCGGGATCCTTAGGAATACAATAAAATGATTTCCGTTTTGCTTTATGGGACAATCGCGTGTGTGTATATAGGAAAATGCATATTTTCAATTAAAGATAACTTATAGATTTAATATGGGCTGCTTTTGGTGCTCGACACTTTTTTATTATTTGGTGCTCGACACTTATTTGTATGTTTTACGAATAAGATACAAGGTTAAGAATAAGGCTACAAGGTTAAGAAGCTTACTTAAGTGTAAAATGTTTTTTCTCTATTTGCAATAGTGAAAGACGGCTTCCCTTATTGATCACGTCTCGGCTAGATGGCATGTTCTTTTGCGCGGCTGGATGTTGGACTCATGAAAAATAATCACATTGTTTGTATTTGCCAAAATAGAAATTTACTTAAGTCAAAACACAGATGGAATTGGCATTAGCGCGAGCACCGCTTATTGTTTTTTGTTTTTTTTTACAATTTTATTTGTTTATTTACTTATACAATAGACAAGACAAAACAATAAAAAAACTCTGCTCATCAAATTGAACAAATTGGTATCAAATCAATTATTAGCTTGGTTCAAAATTTGCACATCAATCGTATGTTTTATAGAGAATATAATTTGTTTTGTGTGTGTGTTTGTGTGTGTGTGTGAGAGTAGTAAATTTTAACTTTTTCTTATGCCCTATAGTGTGCTCTACTTTATAAATATTTATGCACAATATAGTATTCTGTATATAGTGTAGTACTCATTAGTATACATTTCAGCCTCTGTATGTATTACAAGTGTGCAATTATAATCTACGTTGGAATATGTAGTAAAAAACTATTACACATACTGTGTGGTGCTGCATTCTCACACTAGATGCCAAATAAACAAATAAACCCAGGGAATATCTAATTTAAAACAACATAACCTGCAGGAAAACACTGTGTTTTGCAGGTACAGAAGCTACATCTTGAGACCTGAGACCATTTAAGTTGTCTAACCCAACAATTCATCAACCAAATCCTGAAAGTAACATGAACACATTAGGAAAAACAGAACCCATAATTTCTCTTCTATATGTAGCATAGTACCCTGTAGTATACATTTTAGCCACTGTATGTATTATAATGCATTTTCACAAACATCCACTACAAGAAGTATATACTATACTAATGGATTAGTGCACATTCGATTTCCACCAGGAATGCATGTACTTCCTGTATAGAAGATGAGTATCTGCACCAGAGATCACGCGATCACATGACAGGTAGTAAATATTGAATATATATTTTAATCAGAGTCCTTCTGCGCAGAGGTTATGCTGACGCAGGAGCTGTGAAGATTTAGTCAGTGATCATGTGAATGTGTACAAGCACACATACACACGCAAGAAGATTAGGTGAACGCTTACATCAGCCCAAAGACACACATGCACACCCATCATAAATTTAATAGTGCTGTTGCCACGGCAGCAATTACAGTCTAGGTTGGAATATGTAGTAAAAACTATTACACATACTGTGTGGTGCTGCATTCTCACACTAGATGCCAAATAAACAAATAAACCCAGGGAATATCTAATTTAAAACATCATAACCTACAGGAAAATGCTGTGTTTGAGGGTGCAGAAACTGTCTTAGCTTGAGACCATTTAAAGAAAAAGTTGACCCAAAAATTAAAATTACCTCACCCTCAGTCCATCCAGATGAGTTTGTTTCTTTTCATAGGAATAGATTTGGAGAAATTTAGCATTATATCACTTGCTCACCAATGGATCCTCTGCAGTGAATGGGTGCCATCAGAATGAGAGTGCAAACAGCTGATAAAAATCACAATAATCCACAAGTTATCCACACCACTGCAGTCCGTCGGTTAATACGAAACAAATCCATAATTAGGTGTTTTAACCAAAATATGAGTCCATAATAATTGTTCCTCTAGTAAAACACGTGTTTAGAACCGTTTTGTACTGTTTTTGCTTGTAAACAGTGCTTGATATGTGCCTGTTTCTCTCCTGATTCAGACAACATGACTTTCACTGGATAAAGCAATTTAATATATAGAGGTCTCATATTTTAAGCAGCAGTTCGAAGTTAAAAATGTCTTAATGATGGATTTGTTTCTTACAAACATGCAGTATTTTGCTTCACAAGATGTTATTTAATCGACTGGATTACTTGTGGATTATTGTGATGTTTTTATCAGCTGTTTAGACTCTCATTCTGAAGGCACCCATTTATGGCAAGCCGTTTTAACATTTAAAATTTTGTTTTGACTATCCATAAATATAATTTCGGATAGTCACAATTGTAATTACAGATATCTATATTGCAATTATGACTCGTCGTAATTGGAATTAAGAAATCTGCAATGCGATTATGACTAGTCATAATATGCATTGAAGATATCTACAATGTCATTTTGACTAGTCATAATACACATTCCAGATATCTACAATGCTATTACGACTAGTCATAATCTTCCATTGACTTCCATTGAAAAATATTTGCAGATATCTTCAAATGAGTTTTGACTAGTCGTAATTCCAATTCAAGATATCTTTAAATATGATTTGCCTAGTCAAAATTCTAATTAGAGATATCTCAAATTACAATTTGACTAGTGATAATTCAGTTAGAGATATCTTCAAATGAGTTTTGACTAGTCGTAATCCCAATTCAAGATATCTTTAAATATGATTTGACTAGTCAAAATACAATTTAAGATATCTTTAATTAAATTTTTTTTTAAAGATATCCAAAATACATTTGTAGATATCTGCAATTCATTTATGACTAGTCAAATTACAGTTGTAGATATCTTGATTTGGAATTTTGACTAGGCAAATCATATTTAAAGATATCTTGAATTGGAATTACGACTAGTCAAAACCCATTTAAAGATATCTGCAATTTATTTATGGATATCCCAATCAGATTTTTGACTAGGAAGAACTATATTTGGAGATATCTGCATTTAGCTTCGTGACTAGGCGTAATTGCAATGTAGATATCTGGAATTAACAATTTGACTAGTCAAAATTCCTTTATAGATATCTACAATGTGCATGCAAATACACCTTTGTTGAGCCCCACCTTAAACATTTTATTTAACCAATCCAAGCTTGGAAACTGTTGTCATCCGCAATTTTGTCTAAGAGTTGTATAATAAAGGTCCTGCATCTTTGGGTGATTTTAAACAGTTTTATACAGAAGTAACTGAAAAGTATGGAAATAAAAATGTACCTGGAGCATGTGTAAAAGTGGTAGGCTATACAGAGAGGACTTAAATAGGCTTTTGTCCTGTTTTATATCGTAATGTTGAGATGTGTGTGCTGTGGATTAAATATTGTTAGCCTTTATTTACAAACGAACACATGTATAAGCCTCATGTCAGCCGTTGCAACATTTGATATAATGTTGCCCAAATCGGAGTGTCTATTTACACTAAGTGCAAATAGCCCGCCTTGTTGGCATAGGCTATTTACACTATCTGCCCACCAACGTGTGATTGGGATAGTCAACACTGAAGAACAACGCTCAGTCAGCATCAGTTTCAGTGGAGTAGAGGTTAAAGTGCGTGCTTTTTGACGCGATCGGCCCTTTTGTCGAACTTTTTTTCTCCCTTTTCAAATCTCGTATTGTATTGGAAAGGCATTTATTTTCAATAAAAATTAAGAAAATAATTAAAAAGTTGAAAATAAATATTGGGTAGGGTTAGGGTAGGTGTAGGGAGGGCTTTATTGTCCTAATAGGGTGGCATCCATTTAAAAAGTTTAATTAAAATTATAATTCACACTCAATCCGTTATTATTGCGTACTGTTTTATAATGTACTACAATACTGAGGTGCAGATAATTGCCACTATTTGAAATAAGTAGTATAAATAGCAGAAAATCTTGCTTTTAACATAGTGTAAATAGAATCTATAGCTATTTGCACTTAGTGTAAATAGCATATCGTTACAAAATACTGCTATTTTCACTTAGTGTAAATAGAATCCATTGCTATTTGCACTTAGTGTAAATAGCATTTATTGCTATTTGCACTTAGTGTAAATAGCATCTATCGCTAAGAAAATATGCTATTTGCACTTAGTGTATAGAATCTAATTGCTATTTACACTTATAAAATAGCCGCTGCCTAAAAGAATACATTGGCGCTCATCACTGAACACAGCAGAATATCATCATCGTGGATCTCTTGCTATAAGACAATACAATTGTGGACTATTTCCAATGGAAGCTCATTTCCGCCACTAAATAAAGAAATAAAGAAATAATTAATTAATAAAGAAATAAATAAATAGCAACTTTTTATTTCACAATTATACTCGCATTGTTTATATCTCGCAATTCTGAGAAAAAAGTCAGAATGAATGGTAAGATAAAAAGCTGCAAATTACCTTTATTTTTCATTCCATGGTGGAAACAAGCTGCCATAATGACACAAGTGAACCTGAATTCATACACAACGTAATGTAACCTACTAATAAATGTCATCAATGCCAGATAAACTTTTATTAAATTTTAATCTTTTTAAAATCAGCCTTCACCTTTTTTGACTGCATCTGATTATGAGGCATTGTTCTTGTCCATCATGCATTTATTTGTACTATTTTTCATGTGTGTGTGTTTTTTTTTTTTTGTATAATTCCATTGTTTTTCATTATGTCTAAATGTATAATAAATAAATTCAGACGAGCAGTTTGCGGTTTTCTGCCTTTATTGAACATTACACAGCATTTGGTCCGTTTTGCAACATGATTCAATTAAAACACAGCGCTATACATACATGAACGCTGGAGACCTTTTACCACATAAGGCTGCATCCAGATTTATTTAATAATCCATGAAGCACTTCATCCAGTAGCTTTTCTCTCCGTGACAAAAAAAGCAGACTTTTATTATGTTCTTGGCAGTTAGCAGAGTAGGCGGGGAGGAGCTCTGGGAGGAGCTGAGTAAATTTATTCTGACATCACACAACAGCAATTCGACTAGGAGCAATTGTAATTCAGATATCTTAAACTATAATTGAGACTAGTCGAAATTGAATTAGAGATATCTCTAATTACATTTGTGGATGTATGACGCCTCTATTGAAGATATCTATAAATTAATTACAGATATCTTAAATGGAGTTTTGACTAGTCATAAAGTATTTAGAGACATCTCTAATCCGATTTCTTACTAGTGCAATTATAATTGCAGATATCTCTAATTGTCATTGTGACTAGTCAAATTATAATTATGACTCTCCGAATTACAATTGTGACTATCCGAAATTATATTTATGGATAGTCAAAACAAAGTTTTAAATGCTAAAATGGCTTGCCATACCCATTCACTGCAGAGGATTCATTGGTGAGCATGTGATGTAATGCAAAATTGTTCTTAATCTATTCCAATGAAGAAACAAACTCCTCTACATCTTGGATGGCATGAGGGGGAGTAAATTTTCAGCAAAGTTTAATTATTGGGTGAACTTATTGGGTGAATCCTTTAAGTTGTCTAACCCAACAATTCATCAACCAAACCCTGAAACTAACACACACACACAAAGACACACAGAACCCATAATTTATTACCTTGCGAAAATTAATCGTTGCAATTGGTTTCTTTGCCTGCAGCGATCAATAGTCTGCATTGCAAAAATAAGTGATCTGTTGGAAGTGTCAACAGTTTTGGTGTATGTGTGCAACAATTCAACCACTGATCCGTTCACATTTAGACATCCGTGAACATGTATCTGTAGTTGACATTAATTAGTTGTTCTGATATCTACAGAAAACGTGTTTTTGGAATGTTTCGAAAACATTTCAAATATTCAAAAAAACATTTGTAATGTTCGGATCAGATCAAAGCACCCTGTACGCTTGTTGCTAGGAAACCTTGCAGCTGTAGCAGTGAGATGCTTTATTGATCTAACTGTCCGAAATAACGTATCACCCTTCCTTCAGTAATCCATCTGTTCATAGCTAAAGAGAACGAGCCATACAGTGTTTAATGAGAAAGCTTTTCTGCATACTGTATTTCATGCTCCCCGAGAAACTATAGCATATCATTTCTTGATTTAATCACAGTGAGTGCATAGAAATATGAGAATGAAGCTCTGATCCAAAACCTAGTGCGTTCCCATGCTGGTTACTGCTTACATAAGAAGTTGCCTTCTTAGGCAGCATCCTAAAACTGTGGTAAAGGATTTATTTCTACTCAGTCTAACCCGTAACAATGACTTTTGCTGGTGTAACCTAATCTGTCAGATTGATTTAGACAGATTAAATACTAGTCTGACTTCAATAAAACCAGTTTTATGGTTGTTACCACATCAAACTGAGCTGAAACACTCAAGACAGCAACTCCACACAATACAAGTGACACAATCACAACTGATTACAAAAGTTTGCTGTTACCGTAGCATGTCACTAAGATAAATAAGCAATATACTAAGAAAATTGAAAATGCATAGTGTACATGTTAACGTTGAACAACAACAGACAATTTTGTAATTTGATTGGTCTATTTAAACTATTTCTGTAATAAATATACCATTTAAAATTTAAGGTCAGTAAGATTTTTTTAAATGTTTTGCAAAGTCACTTATGCTCACCAAGGCTGCATTTATTTGATTAAAAATACAGTAAAAACAGTAATATAGTAAAATAGTATTACAATTTAAAAATTCTGTATGGCACTGTTCTTTTTCAAAGTAAACATTTGATGGTTTGATATTTGAAAATACAGAATTTAAGAGACATAAATATTAGTATTGTTATTGTACAATTTTAATGTAAGATAAAATAATATTATTCTATTAAAAGTGAAATGTTACAATAATAATATTTATTTAGTAATTTTCGTATTTGTATTTAATAATAATAATCATTATTATTATTATTATTATTATTAATTTTATATATATAAAATCACAAAATTTGGCCAAATTGTGCTGCCCAGACAAGCACAGCAAAATTTTACTTTTTAAAACTATATTCTGAATCACAATTTTTATCAGAAATATTTAGTTGTCTTGTTTTCTTCAGGATTTTTACCCCAAATTGTGCAGCAATAATTATGTCCTTACTGTCACTTTTGAATAAAAGAATGCATTTCCCTCAAAAAAAAAGAAAGAAAAAAAAAAGAAACATTTTAACAGTAGCGTAAACATACTTATAGCAACTTTTCTCTCAATTCGTCAGCCATTTTGGTGCAATATGCATTCTGGGACTGCCTTCTCTTCAGAAGGATATATGTGACAGTTAATGTGTAATATACAGTCAAATGAAGGAGGATTTTGGACCAATGAGAATTCACTGTGGGCGAAGTTACCCAGTCCAACTCTGATGAAATGAATAAACAATCTAACAACGTCCTGTTGCTTGTTGCTTGTTCCTTGTCGCTGGTTAAGATAAAATCTGAGATTTACATGGACAGGTTAGCTTTTATCTCTTTATCTTGTTACGCCATGGCCAAAACTGGGTATCTTAAAGATATTTTACCTCTTGAAGCAGACTTTACTTCAATAGTGCACCTATACTGCTTTAAAAGTGCTGTCTATTCTAGGTTTGAGAAATGGGTTTGCGTGTGCGCATGCATATCGATCAGCCCCACGCTTCAAATAAGTTTTCATTGTTGCACACACTAACAGTGAAAAAGTTTATAATGGTGTGTGATTCATACTGACACTCATCTACGGCCGTTGGCACAAATACAAGTGAGTGGGTGCGATTGACGAGGTGTGATCAGAGATGTGTGTGTGTTTATGTGTCTACGTCTCCCTAAGGTCGTGACTCATATGACGACCAGTGGGTTGCAGAAGCCTGTAATTTCAGTAAAAAGCCCTGAGTCATAGAGCTACACACACACAGAGCTAGATGAAAGTTTGGAGGGTTGTTCTATAAATCACTGAAATTTCATAAAACACAATCACACTCTGTGCCCACCTGTTAATTGAAGTTTTTTGTAATGCACGAGAGGATCATGGGTAATTACTGAAGCCAAGGTGTCATACCCCCTTAACTACAGCCGTTTTGGAGCATCCATTTGCAGTTTCCATGGTTACGAAAGTGATGATCAGCCTATTGACAGCAAGTCTAGAGAAGAGACAGACGTGAAACAGACAGATCTGTGAGGGCCAGGAAGACAAGAGGACACTCAGGGCGCATGGGGGATGAAGGATGGAGCTAGAGCTGCACAAAATAGCACAAGAACATTCACGGTAAAAGAACACTCGCTCTGCCATTGCTTTCGCACTCTCTCTGAGATATTATCCAGGGCAGGCCCAAAGGACCAAGGGTAATTACACGTCTTATTATCTTCTCATTCTGACTGCACGCTCCCTCCAATTCATCACTGCAAAATCCCACTTTTCTCTTTCCTACTGTCTCTTGTTCATTCTCTAAAATTAACGCAATGCAAGTTCTTATTTTAAATGACTACCTGTTCTTACTCTATGCAGTACTAACAGAACTATGGGAAATGGAAGTGTGCATATGTATATATATATATATTTATATGTATATATATATATGTGTGTATATATATATATATACAGTGGGTACGGAAAGTATTCAGACCCCCTTCACTTTTTTCAATTTTGTTATGTTGCAACCTGATACTACAATTGTTTAAATTCATTTTTTTTCTCATTAATCTACACTCTGTACCTCATAATGATGAAGTGAAAACAGAATTTTAGAAATGTCTGTAAATTTATTAAAAAGAAAAAACTGAAATATCACATTTACATAAGTATTCAGACCCTTTGCAACAACACTTGAAATTTCGCTCAGGTGCCTCCCATGTCTCTTGATCATTGCAGAGATGTTTCTACACCTTGATTGGAGTCCGCCTGTGGTAAATTAAATTGATTGGACATGATTTAGAAAGGCACACACCTCTCTGTAAAAGGCCTCACAGCTGATAATGCATATCAGAGCGAAAACCAAGCCACGAGGTCAAAGGAACTACCTGCAGAGCTCAGACACAGGATTGTATTGAGGCACAGATCTGAGGAAGGCTACAAAAAAAATTCTGCTGCACTGAAGGTTCCCAAGAGCACAGTGGCTTCCATAATTCTCAAATGGAAGAAGTTTGGCACAACCAGGACTCTTCCAAGAGCTGGTCCCCAGCCAAACTGAGCAATTGATGGAGAAGGGGCTTGTCTAGACTGGTGAGCAAGAACCTGGTGGTCACTCTAGTTGAGCTCCATGATCATATATGCAGATGGGAGAAACCTACAGAAGGACAAACATCACTGCAACACTCCACCGATCTGGGCTTTATGGCAGTGTGGCCAAACTCAATCCTCTCCTCAGTGAAGACACATGAAAACACACTTGGAATTTGCAATAAAGCACCTAAAGGACCCTCAGACTCTGAGAAACAAGATTACCTGGTCTGATGAACCTCAATTCTAAGCATCATGTTTGAAGGAAACCGGCTCTTCTCATCACCTGCAGAGTTCCATCCCAAAAGTAAAGTGTGGTGGTAGCACCCTCATGCTGTTGGGCTGTTTTTCAGCGGCAGGGACTGAGGAACTCATCAGAGTAGAAGAAAAGCTCAATGCACCAAAATATTGAGATAGCCTTAATGAAAACCCAGTCCAGGGCATTCAAAACCTCAGACTGGGCCGAAGGTTCACCTTCTTACATGACAATAACCCTAAGCAGACAGCCAAGGCAACACAGGAGTGGCTTAGGGACAACTCTGTGAATGTCCTAGAGTGACCCAGCCAGAGCCCTGACTTGAACCCTATCGAACATCTCTGGAGAGACCTGAAAAAGGCTGTCAACAGACGGTCCCCATCCAACCTGACCGAGCTTGAGAGGATTTGCGAAGAAGAATGGCAGAAATTCCCCCAATCCAGTTGTGCAAAGCTTGTTGCGTCATACCCAAAAAGACTCGAGGCTGTAATTGCTGCCAAAGGTGCTTCAACTAAGTACTGAGTAAAGGGTCTGAATACTTATGTAAATGTGATATTTCAGTTTTTTCTTTTTAATAAATTTACAAACATTTCTAAAATTCTGTTTTCACTTTGTCATTATAAAGGACAGAGTGTAGAGTAATGAGAGAAAAAAAAAGAATTTAAACAATTGTAGTATCAGACTGCAACATAACAAAATTGAAAAAAGTGAAGGGGGTCTGAATACTTTCCGTACCCACTGTATATATATATATATATATATATATATATAAAATGTTTATACTATAATATATAATTTATATTATAATATTTATCTATATTATTTTTTATAATATTTATATAATATATTAATATAAACATATGATATATTATTATATATAACACTTTATTTACGATTAGGTTCATATTTATATTTCATATTTTTTAGGTTGCCTTCAAAAAGTTTGAAAAACACCATGGTATTAAAAAAAAAAGTTGATTGATGAAAAAATGTGCTAAATTATCAAATGTACAATTTTTGCTTGGCAGACGATAAAATGGGCAAGAAATCCAAATTGACTTACAATGAAAGAAGGGCCTGATCTATATCTAGAGACCAAAATATTAATAATAATTTTAAAAAACACCCTAGCAACCACCCAAACCACTCTCGACACCTGAGCAACAACACACATGCAGGCAAGTGGCACATTTTCTTCAGAAAATATCAAACCATGCTTGTCTTTACTGTTTACCCAAGTCCGAAGGTTAAAAGCCCACGCCAGTGAAACCATTTCTTTTCATTTTCTTTAAAGTGTAAAGTGAAAGATGACAGAATGTGACCCGTGTGCAGGGCCACAAACATGTGAGATGAATTAAAAGGGTCAGTTTTGGGTCGCCGCATTTGATGAAGCAACACTAATACACTCATCTGCAGAAACCCAGCACCCTGTGCCCTCAAAACACACAAATCTCTCATAGAATAACACAGCTGAGATTTCACCCTCTTCCTAAAAGCCCCTATTATCAAACATCTGTTATCAAAACCTCTTGCTCCAAAATAAAAATGCAATTTTTCATAGAGCAACATTTATTCGGCGGATTGTGTGTGTGTGTGTGTGTGTGTGTGTGTGTGTTTATTTGTGTGTTTTTGCACTGTGAATGGGATAACAACGCACACCGGTACAAACCACAGGAAGCCTGCATATTCTCTCTGTAGCTGCACCTGCAAACAGCACGAGAGAGACAGACAGCGCATGCAAGGGCACTGTGGGGGAACACAGATGAAGCTCCATGGTAACTCTATTAAGATGTGTGATCAAATCACATCACAGGCAGAGTCGGATCTGAGAGTTCCTACCGCTTTGAGCCCGAGACACGTACACGCCAACCAATCTAGCCTCCTGTTTCTGCCGCTAACGAACTAGAGAGGATACAGCTATCGCAACCTCTTACCTGATTCTCTTTCTACTCTTTTTTCACAAGATAAATTTGCTTTGTCTGTGTCAAGGGAGCAGACAATCCCTTAAGCACATAAAACTCGACACACATACATTATCCTGTTCTGTTCTATTGTTCCCACTGATCTGATAATACTGATCTGATACCTAACCAGGAAATACAGGGGAGGAGGTGATGCACATCAGGAATCACACACACTTGCACACGCACACACATGGGCCTCCCAAGCTGA
The DNA here is from genome assembly GCA_039654775.1 of Spinibarbus caldwelli. Taxonomy (NCBI): domain Eukaryota; kingdom Metazoa; phylum Chordata; class Actinopteri; order Cypriniformes; family Cyprinidae; genus Spinibarbus; species Spinibarbus caldwelli. Next base: position 6,289,557 of record CM077229.1, on the reverse strand, counting down.
ACCCAATGCTCTGGTTTAAAAGGATAGTGGGCTGCACAATATTGGAAAAAAACTCACACTGCGATATTTTGTTTAGAATGTCGTGGAAAAGTTCATTTATTTCAGTAATTCGACTCAAATTTTGAAACTTGTGTATTAAATAAATTCAATGCACACAGACTGAAGTAGTTTAAGTCTTTGGTTCTTTTAATTGTGATGATTTTGGCTCACATTTAACAAAAACCCACCAATTCACTATCAACAAATTAGAATACTTCATAAGCCCAATAAAAAAAAAAACGTTTTTAGTGAATTGTTGGCCTTCTGGAAAGTATGTTCATTTACTGTATATGTACTCAATACTTGATAGGGGCTCCTTTTGCTTTAATTACTGCCTCAATTCGGCGTGGCATGGAGGTGATCAGTTTGTGGCACTGCTGAGGTGGTATGGAAGCCCAGGTTTCTTTGACAGTGGCCTTCAGCTCATCTGCATTTTTTGGTCTCTTGTTTCTCATTTTCCTCTTGACAATACCCCATAGATTCTCTATGGGGTTCAGGTCTGGTGAGTTTGCTGGCCAGTCAAGCACACCAACACCATGGTCATTTAACCAACTTTTGGTGCTTTTGGCAGTGTGGGCAGGTGCCAAATCCTGCTGGAAAATGAAATCAGCATCTTTAAAAAGCTGGTCAGCAGAAGCAAGCATGAAGTGCTCCAAAATTTCTTGGTAAACGGGCGCAGTGACTTTGGTTTTTAAAAATCACAATGGACCAACACCAGCAGATGACATTGCACCCCAAATCATCACAGACTGTGGAAACTTAACACTGGACTTCAAGCAATTGGGCTATGAGCTTCTCCACCCTTCCTCCAGACTCTAGGACCTTGGTTTCCAAATGAAATACAAAACTTGCTCTCATCTGAAAAGAGGACCTTGGACCACTGGGCAACAGTCCAGTTCTTCTTCTCCTTAGCCCAGGTAAGACGCCTCTGACGTTGTCTGTGGTTCTTAACAAGAGGAATACGACAACTGTAGCCAAATTCCTTGACACGTCTGTGTGTGATGGCTCTTGATGCCTTGACCCCAGCCTCAGTCCATTCCTTGTGAAGTTCACCCAAATTCTTGAATCGATTTTGCTTGACAATCCTCATAAGGCTGCTGTTCTCTCGGTTGGTTGTGCATCTTTTTCTTCCACACTTTTTCCTTCCACTCAACTTTCTGTTAACATGCTTGGATACAGCACTCTGTGAACAGCCAGCTTCTTTGGCAATGAATGTTTGTGGCTTACGTGTCAATGATTGTCTTCTGGACAACTGTCAGATCAGCAGTCTTCCCCTTGATTCTGTAGCCTAGTGAACCAAACTGAGAGACCATTTTGAAGGCTCAGGAAACCTTTGCAGGTGTTTTGAGTTGATTAGCTGATTGGCATGTCACCATATTCTAATTTGTTGAGAGATAGTGAATTGGTGGGTTTTTGTTAAATGTGAGCCAAAATCATCACAATTAAAAGAACCAAAGACTTAAACTACTTCAGGCTGTGTGCATTGAATTTATTTAATACACGAGTTTCACAATTTGAGTTGAATTACTGAAATAAATGAACTTTTCCACGACATTCTAATCTATTGAGAAGCACCTATATATTGTGATATGAAAAAAAAAAATCACCAGATGACCTGAATAGTTCTATTTGGAAAAAAAAAATAATAATCAATGATTGGGGTAATTTTGTAGGTGACTAAATCAGCATAGGAAATAAACAAATTACAAGCATAGATAAATATAATAGAACAAATGAAATAAACAGTGCTTTGTATTTTTAAGGCAAGTCTAACAGTATTCAGGTACAGAAATTGAATAATCAGATGTAAAATAACACTGCATAGTCTTCACTGTATAAATTAAATCTAGTAAATCTGTGTTAAAGCAATAAAAGTGATTTTTCTGTGTTTTGTTGTTTGATTAACATGACAGAAAGCAACAGGGACATTAAACTGCGGTTATTGTTATCCTCTTTCTTTCTCAATGGTTTACCTTCACCTAAGACATAAGCAACTGTTTTTACAAGGATACTTGCAGAGACATGCATTTTAACATAGTTTCGCACATATGTGTCATTTCAGGCACAAATAGTAGTTGAAGTGAACGGAATTCAGTGTTCACCTGCATCTGCGTGGCTCTCACCCTGTCTACACTGATGGACGCAAATACAATAGAACCCATTATAATCAGTGATGCCGTGTGACTGACTACACTGGATGCGGCGCGACACTACAAATCCCCGCCAGTAAACTGATGCCTCGTTCGATTTATGACGTACTGACACAAAGTTCAAATGATTGGCAACAGTCGCTTTGTCGCATCCAGTGTAGACAGACTTTGGGGCCGTTCACATGGTGCGCCTAAAAACGCATGGAAAACGCCAGCCGTGCCGCTTTCTCCTTCTTTCCAAAGCGCTCTGGAGCTTGCGCTTTCGTGGCATCTGCCGTTGCTAAGCAACCGTGACCTACGCTCTCCTCGACGACGCGGAAGTTTCAACAAAGGATAAATGGATTTCCAGCACTGAAAATCACTTGCAGTAGCTCTGCTACTAAATTTATTTAAAAATGGATATCTCTGTACAGCTGTCGCATCCGGTGTAGACGCGGTGTCTGTGTGTGAGCAAAGAAAACGATCAGTATAAATATAACGATCAGTATAGGCCTACTAAACATCGCACATCCTGCAATGTGACTATCATGGATGCGCACATCGCGATATCAATGCTGAAATGATATATCGTACAGCCCTAATAGTTAGTCCAAAAAAAAAGTGTCATTTATTCACCTTCATGTAGTTCTAAACCTGTTGAACACAAAAGAAGATATTTTGAAGAATGTGAGTAACCAGTTGCCAGTAGCCATTGACTTCCATAGTACTTTTGCCCCTATTATGGAAGTCATTGGCTACTGGCAATTGTTTGGTAACTTACAAACATTCTTTAAAATATCTTCTTTTGTGTTTAGCCAAAATGAGAAAATCATAAAGGTTTGAAACAACTTGAGGGTGAGTAAATGATGACTGAATTTTCATTTTTGGGTAAACTATCCTTTTAAGATTATAGTGTCCAATTGCTTTAACATCTAAAAAGGACAAAAAAGCACCATAAAGGATCATAAAACTGAACTATTAATATTAAGTCTTCTGAAGCCAAAATTCACAATACACTGGATGTAAAAAGATTCGCACCAGATTTCCAATCACTGACACCAAACACCATTAGTTTCTGTGTATATCATAACTAAACGCTGTATATCTTGAATATGCAGGAGCATGAACTAAATTGTAGGTGAATGTCTTATAATCTGGATACAAAGCTATCATATGACTTCAAATAATTTTTTTCAATACACTGGTTACCATATGCATTTGTATATATATATATATATATATATATATATATATATATATATTTATTTCATTTTTATTTTTTTTAATAATTTTCTATTATATTTTTTTAATATTATAGATGCAACCTCTTTACATTTAGGGTCAAATCAGGTAGAAATAAAGTCACAACTGTACAGTCAATCACTACTGATCATTTAAACACACACATGCACTGATTGGTCCATTGACGCGCACTCTTGATTTACAGAAACGACTCCACACGAGAGTTTGCTCATCAAAGGAGGGGCTGTGCTTGAATGTTCTGTTCCATAAACTACAACAAAGAGCTTTCAATTAAACAGACATGATGAGCACTCTTGTACAACAACCGCAGGCCATTATGCAAATACCTCAATTAAAGATAGCGTTATGGGAAAGGGGGCTAAACTTGTACAGTAACAGCCACAAACAGGAAAAAGACCCCCCCATCCACCCCCCTCCTGCAGTGGGCCGACGCCTGCAGGCTGTGCTATGAAGGAGAACAGTTGCTCTGCAGATCAGAAAGAACCACAGAGTAAAAAGGCCTGTTCACAACAAGGATGATAATGATAACTACAGAGTCCACACTATCGCCCAGTTTACACTAGTGCGTTTTCGTTTTAAAATGGCGTTTTAGAATGAAAACGATCCCCGTTTACACTGGCGTTTCCTCTGCGTTTCAGAAACGATCTCCGTTTACACTACACAACCTAAAACACATGTCACATGACCATTCATGCAGGTACAACCATAGCTGTGTAGAGGTAGTTTCCCTATTATTTAGATGGCGGACGGATCTACGTGCTTGGAGCGATCGAATGGGGGATCTACCAACACACATCTATGGGTACAACAATGAGCATGATGTTATTGTTTACACGGTCGTCAAGGATAAGCAGAGCGAATGTGGGCAGCCACGCCATCATTTTGAAAAGTCTCCGTTTTGCTCCGTTTACACTGAAACACAACCCCGGAGTTTTCAAACTAAAACGGGGTCTACAGCATTTTCAAAAGTCTCATTTTTCGACCTTGAAAACGCCGGAGTAGTGTAAACGATAGGCATAACCGTAGCAAAAGTTATGCGTTTTAAAACGAAAACACACTAATGTAAACGGGGCCTATAACTAAAACGAAAAAGGGAAACGATAGCTTTAAAGTCACTTACAAACTTTTTTCCAGCTGATTAACACTAAAAACTTTGACAGCCAATCAGAATCCATCCAGCTTTAAAGAGCCTGAGCATTTAACTTATAATAAACAACTTTATGTGCGCTGGTTTGGACGCTAATATAGAATTTGATGTTAACATGTTACTCTACTAAACATAAACACAGTGCACACAATTATTGGGTAAAATCAATTATTATCTGGATTTTTAGATTTATAATCAGCATTCCTCTTGACCTTTTCACCATCTTTGGACTGTTTTCACAAATCTTGTCGCAATGCATTCTGGGATTGTATTCTGTGCAAAGGATTCATGCAATGCTGATTTTAAAGCAGCATAATGTTGCTGTTTATCTTTTGGTTCAACTTTCATGCCTGTGACGCCTAAATAGGCAGCTCACTAGGTTTTGGGACAGAGTTTATTCATGTATGAGTGAAAGAGCGATGCCTGAATGTATCTCGAGTTATCCTCTTCATGTCTCATATTTCATGGCATGGCAGAGAGATAGAAGCTTTATCTGATGAAATAGAGACAAAGAAGGAAATCAGTCAGCGTAACAGCCTGTCCGGGCGCACGTACACCCCTTTATGAGAGAGAGAGAGCGAACCAGCCTAAGATACCCAAGAGAAATCACACAGAGAGCATGCTGGGATACTGTGGAGATGAATCAAATGTGTTGTTGTCAGCGGTTTGAGCCAAGCAACTACGATGGCAATGCCCAAATTCTCTCTGTATTGTTTACTAATCAGTCTTAATATTGTTCAAATTCGAATTACGGATTAAAACAACCACCTATAGGCAAGTGTAAAACTTTGGCTTCTAATTGCACAGAGAGCATGCTGGGATACCATGAGGATGGATCAACCTTGTCATTGTTGGCGGTTTGAGCCGAGCAGCTGCAATGCCAACGCACAAATTTTCTGTAAATCATTATATATTAATCACACTTAATATTGTCAACATTTTGGGTTCTGGATTAAAGCAACCTCCTATAGGCAAGTATTCAACTTTGGCTTTTAACTCATGCAGCACAGACAGAATTGATATCATCACTGAGATTGCAAGAGAGGGAATGTAAGAGAGTGGTGAAAGAGTACTTTATATTTGACCTCACTGCAGTCCAAAACCAACATTAAGACCAGCACAACTCAAGGACAACAACCTGCTGCGGTTCCGGCTGCACAAATGGAACACGCACATACAAGACACTTACATTAAAAGTCACTTTATTTAGATCCCTTCTGAGGGGACAACCTGTAATGGAACTTTTTCAAAGTAGGTCTCTCATGAAACATGGCCAGAGAGAATGGGAGGGAGAAAGTGGTGATGTGGAAAGAGAAGCTTAATGAAAAAGAAACCTTTGAAAGGACTGAGGCAAACAAAGACTAACTCTAGAGATGGATTGGGTGTTGCTAGTACATTTATCAGAAGACAAACAAAACAAACATTCACATACAAAATCAGCTTCAAGCGAGTCTTTAACTGACATTTGCTATTCCTAGCTGGAGATTTCATACTCAGTAACTAAAGAACTTTACAACTCTTTCATTAATTATTAACTGTCTGCTATAATTATTAGACTATTATTCATCAGTTCTGTGAACATGACCCTCCAGTTAGAAGTTATTCTAGAGAGTTTTCTTACTAGAATACTGAGGATATTCATATGTAGTAGCTCTAAAAAAGTATTTAAGACACTTAAGTCACATTTAAAATGTGCAAACTGTCATTGCATTAGATAACAACACAATATCAAACCAAGTGAGTTATTTTGATGAAAAAGAGCATACAGTAAACACATTCCATGCACAATATTTCTCAAAATGTTTGTTAGTTTTTCAATTATAAAACAATAGATTAACTGTTCGAAGTTAAAGGGGACATCGGATGCAAAATTCACTTTTACATGGTGTTTGCATATAAATTCTTAGCAGTGTGTGGACACAACCACCCTACAATGAAAAATATAAAAATATCCAGATAAAAATAGATAAAAATCCATTCACTCCTTTTTTTTAATCCCCAAAAAACCTAAACAGTCTCAATTATCAAGCCGTTTTGATTTTCTGAGCAGTATGACGATATACTGAGCTGTTTTTGACGAGGTAAAAAGGGTACGTTGTTTTACACGACCATTGAGGAATTTTAACCAAAGTATTTTGCAGACATTTCAAGAATCATACCAACCTGTGGAAAATGGGCAATCGATGTCCCCTTTAAGAGTATTGTTACACTTTGTGGTCCTGAAATGCTACCCATTTGCTTACAGATGCCACTTGGTTTGATATTTTTGCCATTTGTTTCAATGAAATGCACTAATTTTGAATGTGGCTTAAATACTTTGAGTCATGCAAACAACATTTTGATATTTAATATCTTGTTTTCCATAAATACCTAAACATCTTTAAAACAAGATATATTCACATGAGAAGAAAATTGCACAAGACATTATGCATATTTTGTCTTGTTCCATTGGAAAGCTTTCAAGCTTGTCTTAAAGTTACCATGAAATGGGACCTACAACCTATAATAGACCAATAGTTGATTTTATTGATTGAGAATTGATTGGACTGTGAAAATTTGTCATTGCATGCCAGAATGGAGTCATATATTTTGATGAAAGATTATGAGGACAAGTAAAGAAATCTCAATTCAAAACAAAGATATTGATTATGAGTAAGATTCTTTGCAGTTTTGGTTAGTTTATGCAAGGAGCTACAACATGATTTAGTAGTGGCAAGTTGTGTAGACCAACTGGCATTTAACACTGAGTTAAAGACTGAGTTTTCAGATATCTGGGGTCACTCTCCCCCTAAGGCCATGTTGACATCCCTCTCGCGCAGCAGGTCAGCTTATGTTGTGACTGAACTGGGTGACGACCGCTGCTGCAGCTTGGGGCAAGTTTAAGTTGCCTCTAATGCCATGTTAAGTAGTGAATACACATTCTTCAGTTCAAAATCTATATTTGCTTTTGTATAATGTTGAACTGTGGATTTAAATGGCTTTGTAATGGCAAAGCTGCTTTGCTAGAGGTGACATTGCTGCAAAGTTACTGTGATGTTAGAGTTGGCCTGTCACATGTTCTGCCCTGTTCTTTGGGTTTCCACATGGCTCAGGCCGCGCTCACAGTGGGGATCCTACGCTGGAGAGTCTCCGCTGGGCTAGAGTCTTATCAAAGAGCAGGGAGAACTAAGATCAGATATGACAGAACAAAAAAGAGGGAGAGTGACAGCAGCAGAGAATGCTGGGAACACATCATTTAACCTTTTTTAGCATTTCAAACAGCTGATTGTAATATTTAGCATTTTATTTTTCATTTATTTTGACAAAATAGTATAGAATTTTTCTACATAAATGTAAAACAAAACCATAAAAACTAAAATCAGTTGTTTAATGCTAAAGTGTGTTCAGGCATCATAACGATTAAAATGCACATTACGAAAAATTTATATTTAACATTTTTTCAGTTGTCAAACAATCAGTGTTATTTTAGTATCACTGATATTCTATTATAGTTTTTATTTATATTATGAATGTTTTGTTTTTCTTTTTTGTTAAACTTTTGGTAATTTTGTTGTTGTTTTGCCATTTTTATTAGGTTATGTCTATATAGTTTTTTATTGTAAAATTTTATTTCAGTGTTAGTTTTAGTTATTTTAGTACTTCAAGGTAAACTAAATGAGAATGAGATTTTGCTTTAGCAAATGGCTGAATTAAAAATACATTTTAGGATTTTTTTATATATTGTGTATATATATATATTATTTCAGCTAATATTTATTTCAAGTAATATTTTTTTGCTTTAATTTTAGTTAACAGTAAAAACCCTGCATACAATTTAAAATGATGTAATCATCACAATCACATAATTATTAAAACACGTTCAACATTTAACTTTGTTGTTCATAATATCAACGTAGTACCTTTTAAACGTTGTTTGGTTTCCAGGTGGACACCTGAATCCCGGAAGCCTGCTATTTTCACAAGCACTGTCCTGTGTTTTGCGTAATAGATCTGTAAGCAAACTATGAGTGGTCCGTGAGGCTGAGAATACTCTAATCCTCCTTTTCTACTGCAATCTCTTGTAAGGATGCATTCAGAATCAGCGTAGGGCTTAGTTAAAGGCCAAGCAGATAATGAACAGGCTGTTCCAAAACAGTCTTTTTTTATTTAGCCTAGTTCACTTCCAGTGCCCTTTCCAATATACTTCACAATAAGCTTCACCACTATCCTCCACGCAGATGGTCTGTTCCCCTGCAAGCGGTTCCAAATGATGACTTTATCCCATAGCTCCGATCTCGTTGTAGGCCAGTCCTGGCTTAGCAGAGATAGCAATCGAGGAAACAACTTGATGCTTGTGAAAGAACTTAAGGTTGACGTTGATACAGATTAATGTGGCTAACGTAATAGACTTAAATTGCTGCACTATTTGTCAGCAGGACTCACGGTGAATGCCAAAGCCCTGAGCCACTAGGCTAAATAAAGAGCTATATTCAGACCGGACGGAAAACCTGGTCACTACTTATAAACTTACTATTTATATATTAGGTTGATCCTAAAATAACGGGCAGTGCTTGTGTCCGAGCTTTATGTTTACGAGTATGTGACGGATAGAAGATTGTAGATAATCGCAGTAATGAACACTAAAATCTAAAAGGGAAAGAATCTTCATTCTCTCCCTCTATTTTTGGCATCAAGTATTCTGAAAGAGATACATCATAATAGGAGGGGCCTCACAGTGCAAGAATTCATTCACAAGCATGGAAGCAACAACAAAAGCTATGTGCTATACACACATATGTGCACCTTACAGGGCCACCCCAATGCAAATAATACAAAAATACACCTTTCACACTTCAATACATTAACATACTGAAAGCAGTCATGTATCATAATTTAGCTGCACTTTACACAAAAAATTCTATCATTTGGAAATCTATTTGATTTAGCTAAATGATCTTCTTTATTAATATAAAAGCACTGGATAATCAGTGGAACAAATTGCATTAGAGGACAGGTCAAAAAATGGGACATTTTCTGAATACTGCTTACTAAATACTTCATACTGTGTAGTATATACTAGCGACTATTTAAAAAAAATAGTATGTGAAACAGCATGCTGTATGTAACAAATGTTATAAAAACACTATAATGTGATCTCATGTTGCACATTTAATTCAGCAAGTACAGTCCAGTTGTTTGAATTTTACGTAATGTCATCACTTTTGGCAATTAAAAGACAAAAAATAGTGAAAAAGGCCAATAATCTCATGCACCATTCACGATTAGGAAAATGTAGTGGATATTTGTGCATACAAAAACAAAATTGCATTCTGCACACTGCAAAAATAGTATGAGTAGTATAGTAGTAGGAGGCTAATTCCTATTATGCTAAAACTGACTTATAGAATATAAATAAGAAAACTGCTGCTACAATATTTTAAAATTGCAGTCTAAAGAGACACCCTTGCTGCTTTTATGTCAGTTCCAATTGTCCATGCTGTCATCTTACAGCTGAACCCAATCAGGACAAATGATCCCAAAGAGGAAAACAATATAACATTATTTTTGGTTGGTGATGGTACACTAGTGTGACATTCATTTAGCCTGCCATTACAGCTTTACTCTCTTAAATACTCTAATTTTTCTCTGTAGAAGACAATAATTGCACTAGTGGAAACTATGCGTACATGACTGCCTCTTCATGGGTTAAAAAACTGTTGGAAACCACTGTGAATGCATTATGTTTCTAAAAGAAGTGAGAAGATTTTAAACAAACAAAAACAATAGCATAAATCAATGTACCGCAATACTTCTCAATTTCAAAAACAAGCATTTCCACCGAAGGCCACACACTCAATCCAACATTAGTGAGCCATGCTGAAATACAGGTCTTCATGAAGGCATCAAGTGAAACCCTTACTGAGATGTAATACAAACCCACTAATCACAGGCATATTATACCTGCTACACAACAAGCAGGGCATAATTAATGACCCACATATGTTTAAAGGGGCTGCAAAGTGTCAATAAAAACATTGCCAGGGTGAAAAAACATTGAAAGGTGTGTCAGTGAGTCTAATCCTACTTGAAATGAGCGGTGTGAAGCGCTATGTGCGTGGGCAGGTTCTGTTTTCATTGTGGGCACAAAATTTCAGAGCGGGGACGTCCCAAAAATTAGTACGGGGGTGTTCATTTAAAGGTCATTCAAGGTACTAAGTAATCCTAAATGTCTGTTTTAGTCAGTATTTTAGTTCCCAGAGATAATCTTCAATGTTAAGAGAGAACCACAAACTGTTTGGTTACCAACATTCATCAAAATATCTTCTTTTGTGTTTAAGAACAAAGAAAGGAAAAACTTGAGGATGAGTAAATGACAGAATTTCCATTTTTGGGTGAACTATCCCTTTAATATTGGAGATAGACAAACAGGAATCACAATACAGCCTAATGTGATTAGTAAAATTCAAAAGTCTATGATTTTAAAGTCTATGACCTGCACTGCAGGTTTCAAAGTAGAGTTGTTGCGTGCAGTTTCAGAGCAATTAACTATCAATGAATACCGCTCATTTAAGTCAACAAATTGCTTATGATCCACTTTTGAATTGTAACAATGCTTTATGGTGTTTAATTTGTAATTTTGTAGATGGTTGTAAGAGTGTGTTTTTATCTCCCTCAACTTTTTGAGTAAGTAGTCGAAAATAGTAAAAAACGGACATTTCAAAATAAGAGTTCCATGTATCTCAACTTGTTGATAACTAAAAGTCCCAAATTATGCATAATTTTTTTTCCTGCTTATTTTTCCTATTTTGGTTCAGCCTACACAAAAACCTGTCTCTGGCATTTATTTCAGACAAATGCTCTTGTATATTAGGGATGGTAAGATTCACCAATTTGCATTGGTGCATCGGCACAAAAGTTAACGATGCGATCCATCGATTTAACTGTGCATCGGATAAAAGTTGGGATTTGTAATGCATTGCATTGTTTCTAACATATTTGCATAGGTGAAAACTGATCTATTTATATATAATTATTAGTAGATGCGCTATACTTTTATTATTTATTATTTTTTTACCAATATTTTATATGTAGATTAATTTCTCCTCTCTAAACTGTTTCTCAAGAGTGTTCTCTCAACATCACTGCTGCTACATGAATATGATGTATCACAACACTACAGAGACCGCATTGAATCGCATTGTGTTGAATTGAATCGCACAGCATCGTAATGAGGTGAAACGTATCACATTGCGTCGGTCGCTGCTTCATATGTATCTTTAATGCATTGTATTGTTGGCCATGCATTGAGATGTGTATCGCATCGGCCTCAGTTATGGAGATGCACATCCCTAATATACTGTATATAGCTTGAAGCAGGAATATTTAAAAATCTAGTGTAGTTTTTGTATACTATTAAATTAAATTTGATACATTTTCATTGCGTCCCTAAAGTTTTTTAATGTGCTCCTGTGTGGAAAAAAAGCAAGCATCAAGCCCTGGATTCACAAAGTGACATATCTGTAGTACAGTTGCATTATAATGCAACTAAAGTACATCAAATGCAAAAAAAAGACAAGTTGAAGTCTATAAAAGCACATAAGACTGTTTGTGGGTGGCGTGTTGTTGTGCCCATGTTTGTCAGCAGCAGATGGGATTTGGGCATAATCTCATTCAGAATCTGCCCGCTCTTGTTAAGTGAACAAGCTTTGCTGATAAACATTGGTGACACGAGTACAGACGGTCGTCCCCTTGGCTGGAAGCGATGGCAGGAACCAGACCGTACACTTGGATGAACAGAAGAGCGAGCGAGTGAGCCAAAGACAGTAGAGCTTGAGGAGAGATGGAAGGGAGAGGATAATCTCCAGACGGGTTTCCTCCACCATGAATCCCGTTTGCTTTGATCCGTGCAGATTAATCCGGCACCAATGACCTCAAAGCTAAACAACTTATAGAGTAACTTTGAAACTTTCTGCAAATCGGCCTGTCAACATGTATTGGATGAGATGAATTTCATGAAGATCTTACAAGACCCCATCATGTAATTCCTCTGTTATTACCTGACGGATACTCGTTGATGGCACATAACAGATGGTTGTGTGAGCTGCACACATGGGGGGATCTATTAGAGCGGTCACAAGATGTTTGCATCAGAGGAAACTTGCAAAACAGTGCATGTTTTTGTTCTCTGAAGCAGATTGTGCCACAGGGGCCCGTTTATAAGAGAAGGAACTTTTAAAGGGATTTCTTGCAAAGCTGTCAACCTCTTCAGACCTGAAATCAACAGCAAACATTTCTGAACAATTTTAATTCAACAAAATGCAGAAAGTATTTAATACTGAAAAAAGTACACACTTCATCTTAAGCAATTTGTGATATTTTCTGTCACAGTAAGCATAACTTTCACCTTTCTGAATGCAGACATCGTAAAAGCTAAAGATTACACCCGGACAGCTGACTCAGGATCTTAAGCTTACCACATCACTGAACAGCCGCTGGGAACACTTTCACAGACATGAAGACACACACTCTCGCAATAACAAAACCTTTTTTTTTCTCTGTATTTTTTCTTGTATCCAGTATAAGTATCACAACATTGTTGAAATAAGCTGTACATCACTGTTTAAAATGTGGGGTCAGTAAGATTTTTAAAGAAATTATTAGTTTTATTTAACAAGGATGCATTAAATTGATCAACCATGATGGTAATACTTTTATACTGTTACAAAAAAAATCAATTTAAAACAAGTGCTAGTATTTTAATATTTTTTCTATTCAGCAAAGTATCCAAAAAAAGTATCACACTTTCCAAAAAACATATTAAGCAGCAACAACATTAATAATAATAATAAATATTTTTAAGCACCAAATCAGCATATTAGAATGATTTCTGAAGGATCATGTGACACTAAAAACTGCTTTTCCATCAGAGGAATAAATTACATTTTAAAATATATTAAAATTAATATTAATATTAATATTTCACAAAATTAATGTTTTTGTTCAAATAAATGCAGCCTTGTTGAGCATAAGAGACTTTTTTCAAAAGTATTAAAAAATCTTTTGAATGGTAGTGAATGTACTCACAAAATTGGATTTTGAGTTTGAGTTCTTAATGTGTTTTGCAAACTGTATTCAAAAATCATTCATCATTTTAAAGGGGTCATATGATGTGATTTCAAGTTTTCCTTTCTCTTTGGAGTGTTACAAGCTGTTTGTGCATAGATAAGATCCCTGAAGTTGCAAAGACTAAAGTCTCAAAACCAAAGAGATATTCTTTATAAAAGTTAAGACTCGACCACGCCCCCCTAAAATGGCTCATTCAAACATGCCCCCACATGTCTACGTCACGGTGTGGGGAGATGTGCAAAACACCGCCCAAAAGTATACGCAAAGAAAGGGGGTAGGACTTTTATTCTCGCTGTAGTGTTGTTGCTGCCGCTGGCACCATGTCGTGGAGACGCTGTGGTTTGTTGTGAAAGCAAAACTACTTTGTTTGGGCTTCCAGAAGAGGACACAACTAGAAATCAGTGGTTAAGTTGTATTTACAACACTATTCCAGAACAGTTCAACCCAAATATTAGAGTGTGTGCAGCACATTTTATAGAGGACTATTTCCTGAACCTGGGAGTAGCCTGTCAGCTGTGTTCAAAGACTGTTTCTATAAAGTGGGGCAATTCAAACTTTGCAAGGACAGTCTGGTGCTTCTGACTCACAGCCTGTAAGTATGTTTTCATATTTAAAGAATTTTCCACTGACTATTCAAACGCGAGTTTTGAGTTGTGTAGAGTAGTGCTTGTTGTTTGTCGTTTCTCCGATCACAAATGCAGACATGGTAATGTTTACGCGGCGCAATGCAACGCGATGCGTAAAAAGACAGTATAAGTCATTATAATCAGTAATTATGTCCCCACTGGATGCAACAAATGCCTAGTTTGTAATGGGATTTATTGTTTTAGTCTCGTCGCGCCAGGACATGACATCACAATACGGTAAGGGGCGTAACATTTCCGTCTCACGCTTGAGGTATTCGGCCAATCACAACGCACTGGATAGCTGGGCAATCAGAGCACGCCTCGCTTCTCAGAACAATGAGCTTTGTAAAAATCGACGAGTTTCAGAAAGGCGGGGCATAGGGGAGCAACAATGTACAGTATCTGGAAAATAATGTTTTTTGAACCTTAAACTGCATAAACACATTGCATTACACCAAATACACACCAAATGTTCTTTTTAACAACGTCATATGACCCCTTTAACAAAACAAACAAAACAAAGGCAAAATACAATTGTTTTTGCAGTAAACAAAGAAACTTATTATGCATTATATTAAACAACATTTTGCATTATTTAACTAAAAATAGGCATCTTATGATGTTATCCTTTATTTTTGTTTTTTAAGATTTATTTTTGGTGTTTTTGCCTTTTAATATTGATAGGACAGATCAAAGTTGACAGGAAGCGAAGTGCGAGAGAGAGAGGGGGGACGGGATCGGGAAAGGTCTGCGAGCCGGGACTCGAATTCGCAACGCCCAAAGCGCAACGGCACTGCATGTCGACACGCTGCCCACAAGGCTACCGACGCCGACATCATTTCTAAATATGTTTGTTACATTGCAATGTAAACCATGCATTATATATGTATTTACTCACCAAAGAAATTATTTCTTGCATTTAGCCCGGATATATAACTGATATATAACAACCATGACAAACCAAGGAGAAACTTAGTGGTGCATTGAAATTGTTTGTTTGTTTCACTGGCTAACATGACAGTAGTTTTTGGTTATTAAATACAATTTAAGTGGACAAAAATTATTTAGTATACCTTTAAGTGGCTTTCCACAAAACAACTCAGGCTTTCCTCTTCTGCAACCCAGCACAACGAGTATCTGTGACAAGGATTTTATAATAGAATCTCATTTTGAACTCTAGCTTGCCCTGCAAAAGTCACTTTAATAGAGTACAGTGAGGAGGGATGGAGAAACAGAGGGATATATGAGAGAGAGAGAGAGAGAGAGAGAGAGAGAGAGACATTCTTAAATAGAGGACAAAGCCAGGAGCACAGGCCTGAAAATGGAGCAGGCAATTAAGGGCTTCATGGCCTCAATGTTTCCTCTCTCTTTTTTTTTCTTTTATATCTCTCTTGCCTTCCCTTTCTCTCCTCTCGAGTCACCTCACCTGGTGCAGGACACGTGTATGTGTTTTAGGTTGTGGCTGTGAGGGTTTTCTAACAGTAGCATGCTGTACCTGGCACACACACACACCTGTTGAGTGATCACATGACCTCCTGTGGCCTCTTGGCACTTCACATACTGAATAATTCAGTTCAGGGAACAACACTGGAGGTATTCACACACATGGATGAAACACAATACAGAATGAATTCTCATGTCCCTGAGCTACCAGGCAGAGTGGACAAGTCTGTTTCTACATATTCATAGTGTGGATGTGATATTATTATTATTATTAATTGTCCTTGTTAAGGCTAGCATCACTATGTCTAATGCTCCAAGGGTTATGGATTTGAACAAATTCTTAAATTCCAAGTATTACACTTAAGTACATAATTTGTTGAATGACTTATACCTAGAATAAAAACTAAGACAGTACTTACATAACACTGGCATTTTAGACAAATGATTTTCACACTTTTTAAATTGACAAATTAACTAACTAAAAAATGAAACAAATTAAAATATATAAAACTATAGTTTGTACATATTAAAAATCTAGTACAAAATCTAATATAAAATGTATTTTATAAATTCATAAATATTAAGAGTTTTCAAAATATATCTATGCATATTAAAATGTTTGTGTCTGTAACATTTTTTATGTTTTTGAAAGAAGTCTCTTATGTTCTATTCTATTCACAGTAAAAGATGCAAAATTTTACTGTGGCATCACAAAATTCAGCTAATGTATAAAGAAACAATACACAAGCCATTTAGTGTTACTGTTAGTGTCTTCATTTTTTTTTTTTTGCATCTGATGAAGAGGTTACACAAGGTTTAAAATTAGAATCTGCAAGATAAGGAAATGATCTAGCAGTTGCATGCACAAACAAAGAGTGCAAAAGCTAGGAAAAGCAAGTGAAGTCAGTCCTGTGTGGTCATTCAGGGCCAAACAAGCTGGAACTGAATGATTCATGGTGGGGAGAGGATGTGAAATAGACGAGGTCTAGGAACGGAAACCATTTCATTTCTGAAAACACATGGTTTTAGAAAACTGCCCCTGCAGAGCCCAACTGTTGAATTTGACACATTCGTCAAGAATATGGGCAGAAATACCCTCCGCTTTGCCGGAAACGCCAACACAGCTGTCGTTCTTCAGGAAAAGCTCTGGATAGAGCGAACGAACAGGGTTATAAGTATGCTTCAGCTTTTCCTTGCCATTTTAGACCCAATCAATAATCGATATTTCCAAAGGAAATAATAACACTAAACTGTGAATACAGTAAAGATCAGGCATGCTGTGTAGTGGTTTATAATGGCCAGTTGGATGTCTGTGGGTGGATAAATAAAATCTGCGTGTGCCATGAGCGTGGGAGGAAAGGACCGTACGATGCTAGCAGCATTTTTTATAAGGGGGAAAATGAAGATCGGTGAGACCCTCTTAATGGTGTGCTTGAACGGGCCAGTCGGAGTTGCCATGACTCCTGTCTCTTGGGTTGCTATGACAGTAGCGTCTTCACATCGAGCCCAGATCCACCTAATCATAGGTTTAATAGATGTGTCCTCACAGACACAAAGCTCTTCCATTACCAAACGCTCCTCCAATTGAATGATCATGCTCAGAGTTTATTTGCATCATTGTAATCTTGTGACACCTTGTCCTTGCTACTGTAATTATATTAAAGTCCCCCGCAGTTACTAATTGTATCCCTTAAAAGTCATCTTTGATAATCAAAATGACATATTTAACTGTTTTTTTTCCAGTGTAAATGAATTCTTCGTGCCTTAAAGTGCCCCTATTATGGATTTTTTGAAAATTATCTTTCATGCAGTGTGTAACACAGCTCTAAGTGAATGAAAACATCCTGCAAAGTCTTAAAAATGAAAGTGCACCGTCTATAAAGTTATTGTCTCTCAAAAGAAAGAGTCGACTCTGAATCATTGAAACGAGTCGTTTTTAAAACGAATCCCAATCCGTTTCATGTTGATGTCAAAATGAAACATTAGCATATTACCTGCCCACTTGTTGCATGCTTACGCTTCGTTCAAGTCCTCCTGGGACGTTCGTACTTACGAGTTGACAAGTCATTATTACGACGTCGGATTATTACGACATTATTACGTTCAAGTCACTTTGGTCGGAAAAAATGGCGATTTAACTTTTCTACATAAAATTCAACGATTTTTTTTTACTCTACATCTACAAAATGTAGAATGAAGAATGTGCATCATTGTGTTTTTTCTTTTTTCCGTTTTTATTTAATTTATGAAGTAAACTCAATAATTATATATTCTATTATAATTATACAATAATATAATATTTTGTATATGTAACTTATATAGTTTTATTGTACATTACAAAAAATAATAATTTTATTCATTTCAACAACTTTACCGATGCTGCATATATTTAGTCTTTGGCTGCGTCCATTGCATCCGACACTTTTTTCTCTGACACGCCCCCAACTCGGAAACTCGGGGCTTAAAGAAAATTTCAAGTTTCCCACTGGTAATAATGACTTTGTGGTGGTGTTCATGTGCGTTCAACTCATAAATACAATGTATCCGACATGACTTGAACGCACCATTAGACCTGGGAAAACTTGGATTTTCGTGTTGGTCTGAATGAAATTGCAAATTCATTCTTTGCCACTAGGTGCCGCTTTTAGAGCGTTAAAAGCTCACAAACACTGCTTTAAATGAAATCGACCAATCACCACAGATTAGCGTCACGCAAAGGAGGGGTTTGGAAAAATGAATCATTGAATGAATCGTTTGGGAGTCGTTGAGCAAATAAGGTAAAAATAAATGCATATTATAAGAAAATTAAAGTGTTTTTTGTCCTTGCATTCATGTCAACCTGTTGTTGCGGACTCCCAAAACCAAAATATGAAGCTTTCATAACCCATAATAGAGGCACTTTAGAATAGCTTGAATATAACTCTACACTCTTAACTCATTTAATATATGTGGATATGCAAATTAACCCCCGCCTTCACTCAATTTCACCAGCTCGGACTACATGCTCCACTTTCATTCAATTAAACTTAAAGAGATAGTTCACCCAAAAATGAAAAATTGCTGTTAATTTACTCACTCTCAGGCCATCCAAGATTAGGGCCCTATGAAATCTATTTAATTTTTTAAGGGTTTTTTTTTTTTCCCGCCAAATTCCGTTTTTTCTATTTTAATTTTTCTGGATTCCAATTTTTTTTTTCTGTTTTAATTTTTCTAGACTCTATTTTAATGGTTAAATTACATTTTATTCATCAAAAATCATATCTGATTAATTGTAATCATGAAGCTTACAATATTAAACAGAAATTTATTAAAAGTTTCAAATAAATTAAATTTTTAAGGCCCTATGAAATGTTTTTTTTTTTCAAATTCAGTTTTATTTTTACCAAATTCTGTTTTCCATTAATTTTTCTTGATTCAACTGTAATAGTATTAATATTAATAATTAAATGAATGGGGAAGTCGTGGCCTAATGGTTAGAGAGTCGGACTCGTAACCTAAAGGTTGCGGGTTCGAGTCTCGGGCTGGCAGGAATTGTAGGTGGGGGGAGTGAGCGTACAGTTTTATTTTTACCAAATTATTTATTTTTTCTGCTAAATCAATTCTGGTAAAAAAAAAAATAAATTATGGTAAATATTTAAAAAATAATGTTTTAATAATAATTGTATTAATATAAGAAGTACTATCATTACATTAAGTAATACTTCTGTCATAGTTTCTTCAAGTTAAACCAAACTTTTATTTTGACGTCTTGCTGTGAAGACCTTTCTGACCATAGTTTTTCTGGTACAATACTCATGAAGTGATTCTCAGAGCAGTTCTAGAAATTATGTTTATGTGTTCATGTACTAATATACAGAGACGAAATTAATAGTCGTGGCTCCTGACAATATATTGAGGGCTTATGAAGCAAAACGATCAGTCTGTGCAAGAAACTGAACATTATTTACAACATTATTAATATATAATAGGAAATACAGGTGCATCTCAATAAATTAGAATATCGTGGAAAAGTTCATTTATTTCAGTAATTCAACTCAAATTGTGAAACTCGTTTATTAAATCAATTCAGTGCACACAGACTGAAGTAGTTTAAGTCTTTGGTTCTTTTAATTGTGATGATTTTGGCTCAACAAATTAGAATATGGTGACATGCCAATCAGCTTATCAACTCAAAACACCTGCAAAGGTTTCCTGAGCCTTTGGTTTCATTGCAAAAGAAGCTGGCTGTTCACAGAGTGCTGTATCCAAGCATGTTAACAGAAAGTTGAGTGGAAGGAAAAAGTGTGGAAGAAAAAGATGCACAACCAACTGAGAGAACCGCAGCCTTATGAGGACTGTCAAGCAAAATCGATTCAAGAATTTGGGTGAACTTCACAAGGAATGGACTGAGGCTGGGGTCAAGGCATCAAGAGCCACCACACACAGACGTGTCAAGGAATTTGGCTACAGTTGTCGTATTCCTCTTGTTAAGCCACTCCTGAACCACAGACAACATCAGAGGCATCTTACCTGGGCTAAGGAGAAGAAGAACTGGACTGTTGCCCAGTTGTCCAAAGTCCTCTTTTCAGATGAGAGCAAGTTTTGTATTTCATTTGGAAACCAAGGTCCTAAAGTCTGGAGGAAGGGTGGAGAAGCTCATAGCCCAAGTTGCTTGAAGTCCAGTGTTAAGTTTCTACAGTCTGTAATGATTTGGGGTGCAATGTCATCTGCTGGTGTTGGTCCATTGTTTTTTGAAAACCAAAGTCACTGCACCCGTTTACCAAGAAATTTTGGAGCACTTCATGCTTCCTTCTGCTGACCAGCTTTTTAAAGATGCTGATTTCATTTTCCAGCAGGATTTGGCACCTGCCCACACTGCCAAAAGCACCAAAAGTTGGTTAAATGACCATGGTGTTGGTGTGCTTGACTGGCCAGAAAACTCACCAGACCTGAACCCCATAGAGAATCTATGGGGTATTGTCAAGAGGAAAATGAGAAACAAGAGACCAAAAAATGCAGATGAGCTGAAGGCCACTGTCAAAGAAACCTGGGCTTCCATACCACCTCAGCAGTGCCACAAACTGATCACCTCCATGCCACGCCGAATTGAGGCAGTAATTAAAGCAAAAGGAGCCCCTACCAAGTATTGAGTGCATATACAGTAAATGAACATACTTTCCAGAAGGCCAACAATTCACTAAAAATGTTTTTTTATTGGTCTTATGAAGTGTTCTAATTTGCTGAGATAGTGAATTGGTGGGTTTTTGTTAAATGTGAGCCAAAATCATCACAATTAAAAGAACCAAAGACTTAAACTACTTCAGTCTGTGTGCATTGAATTTATTTAATACACGAGTTTCACAATTTGAGTTGAATTACTGAAATAAATGAACTTTTCCACAACATTCTAATTTATTGAGATGCACCTGTACTTTACAGTTCAAAAGTGGTAGAGGGATATTTCTTTATTAATTTATTTAATTTTTCTAATTTGATTAAACAAAAATAATAATGCGTGAAAATATTAATAATAAAAGTGCAATTTGCTCTACCTGTTTTTTAATGAAAAAATCCACATAAAGTTTCATGGCCGGTAAAAGAATATTCATGGCTAGTAGCCATTGGCAGGTATGAGACTAACCATTAGTCTAACCGGGACTTGTCACATCACTTACATATTATTGCTCTTTTGTTGATTTGATTGCTTCTACTGTCCTCATTTTTAACTCACTTTGGATAAAAGCTTCTGCTAAATGCTTAAATGTAAATGTGTGGCAAAATGTCAGTTTTACGCCCTGTGTGTAAAGAATCACCATGATCATTAAGTAAACCTCTCAGGCGTGCATTATGAAATTTGTACACAATCTATTCAAGGCCTGTCTTCCTCCTGTGCAATAATCCGACCTGGTTAATCCGACTCTCCCCTGGTTAGCACACAGAGATTAAATTACTGCAGTCAAAGCGACCGGGCAACCCGCCACAGCACGTATAAACACTGCAGGCCTGTGAGGAGGATGCACAACAAAAACATTCCAATGGTGCACCGTGTACTATACTGTATGTTATAGCAGATGACGCATAGGTTCAACTTTAAAGGTCCAGAAGGCATTTAATAAACTAACAACCTGAGAGCAAATCACTGTGTGGTGAATGAAAACATGCATGCATGGTGATGCAAGTGGCTGCAGTCTGCGAAGCAGTACCGTTTACCATCAAACACACGTGCATGACCACAACCGCTGCAAAAGCACTGCATGCGGGGTAACGGAAACCGCCATGTCCCTTCAAGCATTAAACAAAAACCTTTCTTTAAGCTTTTCAATTTAAGCATGAAATAACTCCACCAAAACACCTTCAAAAATACTGGTTTTGCGGTGCATTCTGACTCTGCTTTTAGAAAGAGTGAATAATATCGAAACCACCATCAGAACATGATTGCTCCTCTTGTGTAGCTACAACAAAACATTTATGCTTGGAAGGAAGACCTGTTGGAAAATCCAGTTTAAAGTGGCTGCTTTCTAGTTGGTCCAAAACCAGTTTGACCACCTTAAACTGGCATTTGTTGCTGGTCCAAGATGGTCAACCAGCTAGTGATCATATTGGAGCCTTTTAGAATGGATTTTCCAGCAGGGTTGTTTGTTATTGTTTATAATTGATTATTTACTAGTTCTTTGTTTACCAACAGGAAACTAATCTATTCAGGTTACAAAGGAGCATTTACAGCTTTAGAACCTACCATTTACACACAATACACACAATTTACTATAGTAACCACACTGTAAAATGTTTATAATTATTAAAATATAACATTTTTGTCTCAGTTTAACTTGTCACAATATTTTTGTTATTTACACTCAAATGTATGGGCTTCAAATCAATTCTCTTTATTCGGAATTCAGTTCAAAGTGGCCAAAAGTGTTTTGTTTTGTTTTTTAATTTGATTTAAAAAGGCAATACTTTTATTGTACTGTTATTAGCCACCACTGTCATCAAAATAAACAAACAAACAAGCAAGAAGAGACAGAAATATACTGACGCTGTTTGAAAGTAATCACAAACTAATACCTGATTTTACAGTAATTATCCCTGCTTAAACCAATATCATAAACCAGTCCAAGACGATTTAGGCTATTGGTTTTAATTGGTTTTTATAATTGGCCAAATTGGTGTTCAACTGGTCTCCGAGGGAGACCCAAACCTCTGTAAAACCAGCAAACCAGACCAAGCTGGAGACCAGCATACCCATTTGAGTTGGTTACTTCAGTAGCGGTAATATTAACTGCAGTAACTAAGGTGAAACTGTGGTTACTATGGTAAATTCTCGTCAGCGTGTCAAATCCAAAACAGAAGTTACTCACGTCCCGAGCACCTCCTTGAATTCAAACATCTCCTTGATATCATCGACCTGCTTCTTCCACGAGCAATCCCCGCCGGCCTCTCCGTTCTCCCGAGCCATGGCGGGAAAAAAAGAAAGAAAGAAAAAAAACCGGGGAGGACCGTAGATGGAGAGTGAGCGCTGGAGATCCCCGGAGATTTTCCCCGCTTTCCCACGCTGCACTTCCTGCTGTCTGCTTCTCCTTCTTCCCCTGTTGTACCGTTACCGAATAAACCCGGTGAGGATCTCCCGCGTGCGCACTTCTCCCTCAAGCAGCTTAAACGGTTTGACGTAAATAGTTCGAAGAGACGCGTGCGTGCGTGTGTCACCTTTGCGGAGTCTTAACGGAACCTGTGCGGGTTTATTCCGCCCCGCGCGGCTGCTGAACGTTGATCCCGCGCGGACTGATGCGCTGCATCTGTTGTTATGGCAATGAGGAGAGAGAGAGTGAGTGAATGAGGAGGAGGAGGAAGATGCTCTGTTCCTCACCGCGCGACCTGACAAAGAGCAAATGCATGAGAAATATGGCAAGCCGTTTTAACTTTCAACTAACGCGTCTGTTTTTTGTTTTTTTTTGTTACGAGATCTTATTAGTATTTTTAATGAATAAATTTTAGATAATTAACTTTGCTATCAGTCACTTTCCCATTTATGATAAGTAAATATTTACTTGTTGCTGGTAATAAATTCCAAATGGTATTCCATTTGCTACTGGTACCTATTCCAGTTTTACTAGTACTAATTCTTTAGACACAAATACTTTAAATGTTAACTGACCATTTCTTAGTTATCAGTACATATTCATATTTTTACCAGTTTCTTGTGAGACATTGAATTGTTACTAATTAGGGCTGGGCAATATATCGAACACTATATTCATGCGCATCTAGTCAGTAAAGCCGGTTCCGTGATTAGTGGTAAATCTCCATCACCTGTTTTCAAATGGAACGGCATTTAATACACAGAGCCGTAGTTCACTGACAAGCTACGCAATATCGCGTGCATTATCGAAGGAAATTCATCTGCTATTCATATTACTAATACCCATTTTAACTCACTAGTAACGCTTTTTCTTTACTTGTTACACGTAATGGTTAGTCAGAATGGCTACTTTATATTTCTTTTTTTTTTACATTAATTTTTTATTCAGATTCAACATTATGTAACCATTTACCCTTACTTCAGATAATGTACATCATACATTGCTGTTTACCATACAACTAGGAATAGTGTTTATCAGAAGTATTACTACTTTATATTTCAATCAAAAAACTTACCAATAAGATTTAAATGTTACTAGTAATAAGTGTATAACATACTGGTGTTTAATACATACTAGTGTCTATTCAATTAAGTACTCAAAAAAGTAACAGATACTCATATTATTGTACTAGATATAAGTAACTGAAGAATTAGTACTACCTAATTAATAGTTACTAGTATAAATACCACCAAAAAGTTGAAATACATACTACTTAGATGTGAATAACTGATATGTGAACCACAGATCCTCATAGAATTCATTGGCAAAAAAATGACTTTTTGCTACTATTAGTAATGGAATAAATGTGATAATGACTAGTGGCAAAGGAATAAGTACTAGTACAAAATTATAGTGATAAGTGACTACTTGTAAAATGTGTGTTGTGGAAAGAGTCATAAAATAAAATTGACTTGAAAACTGAGTTTAATAGAGACTAGTCACTATTGAAATAAGTATCTAAAGAATAGTTAATGAAACTGAAAAAGATAGTATTGGATTACATTTTTGTACTTAAAAATTGTTCTAGCAACAACGTTCTAAGGAATAAATGTTAAAATGGCTTGCCATGTGAGCGAGTAGAGGAGAGGAGGAGGAGAGACCGTGTGGCTGTGTGGATTGTTCGCATTGCACCAAAAGCATGCTCAGGTCCAACTGAAAAAGACATGCATCTGTTCAGATAAAGTATAAACTCTCATGGTACCATGTAGGAAATTAAATGGTGGTCATTTCAATGTAGATGCATTATGGGACATGGAAGAAGAATATATTAATCATTGTTAATAGTTACTGCATTTTAAAGCAACAAAGTCAGTTGGTTGGGCAAAATAGTTTAGGCAAAATCAAGGTAAGACAACACTTTGACTACATCTGGTGGCACCTATTAGCAGGCTAATGATGATAGTGGTGCACAAACTAGCTTTAGAGTGCCAGTCTTTATCAATAAAGTCCACTCAAAATTAATGTATTGCTATTAACCAACAGATCAAGACTCAAAAAATACAAATCAACACAATTGTACAGTCAAAATAACAACATTTACCTTGAGGTCAGCATGTGACTTGAAGATAAAGATGGTGAGTGAAGTATTTACAGGGACAACCTTTGCCATTTTTTCCCCCAAAATCAGGCCCATTCACCTAATATCCCTTAAATGTCTACATCCCACATATAACAGCAACATGTAAGGGTTAAAAAGCAGGTTTGAGAACAGGTTTTAATAGTAGGACCGAAACCTGCTCGACATGTGCCTGGTGTGGATGTCAGATTGGCTGCAGGCCGTTCACATTTATCAATACAGTCAGCGGCGAAGACAAAATGAGCGTGTGTGTGTGTGTGTGCGCGCATCAGTCAGCTCTGCTGTAGTCTACCGCTCATGAGTATTCCAGCTGCAAACCACTGCAGTTTCTCAGCTCTGGAAAATCTGTCCGTCCCTTTGCATTCTGTCTCTCTCTTGTCCTCTTTCTCTCTTTACCAGCTCTTGAGTCAGCAAATCTAAGCAGTTTTATCTGACAGTCAGTCACCACTAACCCCCCCTCCGCTTGTTTTTCCAACCCAAGAAGATATTTCTCCTCTGATTCCTGAGTCCACTTGTGCATTTGTGTTGTCAGTCATTAGGAAACGTTCCCAAAAATTGCAATGAACAAAAAAAAAGTGCTAATGAAGACACCTTGATATGCAGGGCTCGCTGGTAGTTGTGCATTTGTTGCTAGTTGAATTCAAATGAACATCTTGTTTGTCCTATTACATACATTTGAGTGCAAATACACCATAGTAAGAGAACTTTTGGGGAGAAAGAATATTTGGTAACAATATTTACAATAAGGTTCAATCGGTTACCGCATTAGGAATTATACAATTAGCAACAATGAACACATTTCAAACAGCATTTACTAATGTAATATATAATTATAATACTGTTTATTGTAAAATTCATGTTTGTTCATGATTGATTTACTAATGTTAAAAATGTATTAGTATGTATAAATTAACATTAATCAACAGCTATATCTATTGTATCAACTATGTTAACATACAGAACCTTATTCTAAAGTGTTAACAAATATTGTGCATATTGTGTATTCATGTATTTAAATCAAGACTGTAATTAACAGGGTTCCCAAATCTTTTGACCTATTAATTTCCATTGTCTTTTCAATCAATTTTCAGTCATTTATGATTACTAGATAAGGATTTAAAAATTTATTTTATACAGATCGCAATTACACAACAATTTCTTGAGGTTAAAATATTTTAAAGCTGAGCAACAAAAAAAAAAACTGAATTAGAAATGGGCAGTATATATGCACTATACAAATTTATATGCTGTTTTAAGCTTTTATTAAATTCCACTCGTTTTGAAGGCCTAGGAAGTAAAGTAAAATTTAAGAGAAAGTTTAAATGTATTCCAATCACAGCATATTCCTATACACTAAGTTATTTAATATTTGGCGCCCCCACGTGGATGCTGAAAAATCGGTTGAAAACAAATTTAGTTTGGACTTATTTTGGAAATACAAAATTTTAATATGCTATAATATACACAGAAACAATTTTTTTTTTTATTATTAAAACTTTTTTTATTACTTCATAACATTTTTAAAACTATTGCACTTTGAATTTATGTGTGCGAGCACTACTGCAGCAGATAGAAAGCATAAAAATGTCTTCTGCAACACAGAAGCGTGTATATTAGCTGAGCATTTGACAGGGACTTTATTGGTAAGCACACATCCCATTATATACAGCAAGGAGACCTTCCTACAAAGTTTGGTACCTCACTTTAATCTCAACCCTTCACTTGAAAAATACAGGCAGGTCTATTCAAGCAGGACTTGGAAGTAAACTGCGGGAGGCAGTAGCAAACTACTAAGGTTCCTCCCCTTCTTCATCAGACTCCTCCTCCTCCTGCTGACCCTTCTTCTGCAATTACAGAGAAAGGAAAGAAATAAAAGTGTAAAATCAGTCACATTGGCCACTTTCACAGTCAAAATTCTATTTTGAGTTTTACATATTTAAAAGAACAGTTCACCCAGAAATGAATATTTGCTAACAATTTACTCACCCTCTGGCCATCCAAGACGTAAAAGAGTTTGTTTCCTAACTGAAACGCATTTAGAGAAATTTAGCATTACATCACTTGATCACCAATGGATCCTCTGCCTACTTGTAAATGGGTGCCATCAGAATGAGAGTCCAAACAGCTGATAAAAACATCACAATACAAATCCACACAACTCCAGTCCATCAATCCAGCCATCAACAGGGTGTTTTAACTTGAAACCTTTGTTGATCTGTGCATATTTCACTCCTGATTCAGACAAGACAACTTTTTCACTGGAGAAATCAATATTATGGATAAAGAACATGTTTGAAGTTAAAAACATCTTAATGATTGGACTTGTTTCTTACAAGCACACAGCTTTTTGATTCACAAGACATTATTTGATGGACTGGAGTGGTGTGGATTATTGTGATGTTTTTATCAGCTGTTTGGTCTCTCATTCTGATGGCACCCATTCACTGCAGAGGCTCCATTGGTGAGCAAGTGATGTAATGCTGATTTTCTCCAAATCCGTTCTGATGAAAAAAAAAAAAAAAAAAACTGTTCTACATCCTGGTTGCCTGTGGAGGAGTAACCTTTCAGCAAATTTCCATTTTTGGTAAACTATTCCTTTAAGTGAGTCACTTGGGTTATTGAATATGGTTGTCATTTTCATTCATAACAGAACTATGCATATAGCCAGTGTGATAGTTTGCTCCCTTCTTCTACAGAGGTCCTTGTCTCTGTTGTTTTTATCCCCATCTCACTCACCAGCTTAAGAAAATCAATGAGCTTATAGGCATCTTCCCCTGTGGTCAGGTCCAGGAAGTCTCGTGGGATTCTGTAGGACAGACATGGGCTGGGCTGCACAGTGACTTCACTGGTGGTGTAACGGAATGCAGGTCCGTCCTAAAAAAATACAATATGCATGCCATTAATATAGGAGCACATTTGTCTTTTAGAATACAAGCAGTGCAATACATTTGAACAGGGTTTGGTGTAAAATGTGTATCATTTTCAAGTAAGAACTACCTGCAGTGTTGTGTCTTCTTGTGTTTGACTAGCTATGAGATTTTTGCCAGATGTTAGCTCTTCCCACGTGAAAAGCAAAGAGTCTGTGACTTCACCAAACGGGTTGAAGTCAATCAACCACACGCGTCCCTTTAGAAAGACAAACTTTTTATAAGCATGTACAATTATTTTCATATTTGTTAATGATTCAACTCAACCCTGTTTACAACAACTAGCTTGCATTGGAGATACAATTAGTACCATACATTGTAAATGATACATATAAATGTGAAATTTGCATTCATCAAAACTTACCGAGCTGTCTCTGTAAACGTCTAGGACGACTAAAAAATAAAGAAAGAACATTGTTAATGCACATATGTAACTTTTTAAAAAGAATACAGATATTTTCTGCCTCTTCACATTGATCCACTTACAGTCCTCATCTGGGAACTGGTATTGGATATGATCTCTAAAGAATTCCAGTATAGAGGAGGAGATGTTGGCCTCTTGTTTGGCAATGTGGTGATAATGTTGTGTGTAATCTCTCTGACTGATCGCTAAAAAAACAAACTTGATCTCAGTATGTAGATTATCACATGCACATGGTGTCAGAGAGTTTAAATGTTCTACTTATTTCTGTGGCATTACATACATCATGTATATATTATGCAATACATTCACTTAAAAGCATTACATTTACAACAGAATATTCACATATTAAGTTAACAGATGTACAATTTTCATACCAATTACTTTGTTCTCTTTCACAAAGCAGCGGAACTCTGCTCCTGGAAGGAGCTCACTCCATTTTCTCAACACCAACTGCACAAAATGAGTCCCACAGAAAAACAATTTTATTATTTAATAATATTTATTTATTTGAGAGATATCTGAGGATTATTCATTGGGTTTCATTATAATATAATATAATATAATATAATGTTAAAAAACTTTGGATTCGGTAAGATGTTTTTAATGTTATTGAAAGAAATCTCATATACTACCCAAAGCTGCATTTATTTAATCAAAATACAGTAAAAACAATATTTTAATATATTTTTAAAGGTACTGTAATTTACTGTGATGGCCAAGTTGTCACATGGTCTTTTCAGAATTTTAATATGTTGATTTGGTGCTTAAGAAACATTTCTTATTATCAATGTTGACAGTTCTGCTTAATATATTTGTTGAAAGTGTGATACAATTTTTCAGGATTTTTTTTTTTGGATGAAAAGAATGATCAAAAGAACAAATTTAAAATCTTGTGTAACAGTGTAAAGCTCTCGAGCTTGCTGAATAAAAGTAATAATATCTTAAAAAAAAACATAATATAATAAAATAGTGTGCTACGAAACAAAAAATATCTCCATAGTGCATACTGAAAAAGGTTATATTTAGCTGTTTTACTGTGTTTTCTGTACCTCATAGTTTATAGTTGGGTCTGGAGAATCATCACTACAATGAAGGAATCTGCCAAAAGAGTACACAATTATTACTTCAATCAACTGCTTTCTTGACTTATTTGACCTGTGAGAGTTCAGAGACCTGTGCGAGACACTTACGGCTGTGTGAGGTCATGCGTGATGAAATCTGAACTTTTGAAAAGGAGGAAGATGTCGCTTAGACTCTGACACTGTAAAGAACTGTTCAGAGCGATCCAGTTAGCGTCCTGAGAGGAACACAGAAAGATAAAGGATATTGTGAGTATTATATATTCATGTGTATGAAATGCGATTGCAAGTAAAATCTTCTCACCCGAGGGGCGCTCCAGTTCAGCTTTGGGAAGACACACCCACCTAAAACGTTTATTGCCTCTTGCACCTTTATATTGAACTCTGGGAATTCTGGGGCCTGAAAAAGATTCACACAATTTAGTACCTGCACAAGTGTATGACATCAGCTGAGATTTGATTGGTTGAGAGGAATAAGACGCACTGTAACTGATGTTGTAGTTTCATCATCAGTCCACTGGAAACCAAAAGCATGAGATCAGGAAAATAGTTGAGTTGTTTAAGAGATATCTCAATGCATTACACACAAGCACACACACACATTTCCCCGTCTAAATACTGTAAAGCTGATATAAAGCCACCCAGCTTTATATCAAGCTGATGTAAATCTGCTTTGACACAATTTGCATTGTTAAAAGCGCTATACAAATAACAGTGACTTGACATACCTGAACGTCTTCCTCATCCGAGTCACTGTTATTGATCGGTGTTTGCGAATTGTTGTTCTCACTATAAAGAAAGACATCAGATATTTATTCAATAACCAGATAACAACAGAAAGAGTTATAATTTATTCAATACCAAATCTTTGGCCAAATCTCACCTGCCAGAAACCACAAGTGTCCCGTCATCTAATAAATAATCAATTACATTTTGAGGTAAAGGTAGAATCAAGCTAGAAAAAGAGAAAATAGCCATATTTAATTACAACAGCACTGACATAACTATATTAACAGCACAGACAACTATATAATGATCAAAGATTTTAAGCGTATAGTACATAATTTTCCTATGTCTTCCTATATATAAAATGAACTATAACAAAGCTTAAAATCTGAGTTCATATAAAAAGACAAAAAAAAAAAAAAAAATATATATATATATATATATATATATATATATATATATATATATATATATATATATATATATATATATATATATATAGTACAGTGATGGACTCATATTATAATGCCATTGCTAACGCACGACTTTGTTGACTTTCTGCGTTTTCCCGATCATTATATATTATCAGACTGTGCAGATAACTCTCTTACCTCTTAATAGTGTGTTTCTTGAATAAAGGATACCAAACAGAGAACTGACAGTTTGCAACCTGCTCTTTCTTCATGCTGTCTGAAACTTAACGTTGCACTTGTAATCTGCGCAACCTCAAAAACATTCCGGCATAACGATAGTACCGATAACTACAGTTCCGGTTTATAACCGTGCTTTGTTTTAAAATTAATCTGTATTTTAATACTTCAAGGGAAGTTTTGTGTTCAATTAAATCAGTTTTTCTTGAATATTAGTGACCAGGTTGACAATATAACGTATACAACGATAACTCGATCCGCTGCACAAGAGGAGGAACGTTTTTAGCGGCACACAAGTAAGCAGATACTGAGCATGTGACTACTTGGAAGAAAACTAACTAACTAAACTGGATAGATCACTTGTGACTTATTTGACATACTTTACGATTTCTCAGGTACGAAGAAACGAATGATCTCCCGTTACTTTTATATGTATTAACTAGACTAGCTAAAATAGACTGTGATAATCAAAACAGCATCATGCGCCCTGTAACTTAATTATTGTTGTACGTGCAGAATCACTGTAGCTGTGCCAGAGCTCAAACATCTGCACAGCATGAGCTCTCCGAAAAAAGCGACTACTGAACCTCATGTCATCAAAGAGGAGGTAAGAATCTGTCTTAAAGTGATAGTTCACCCTTAAATGAAAATACTGTCATCCTTTGCTCACCGTCATGTTGTTCCAAACCTGTATGAGTTCTTTTTTTATAGTGCATTTTTTTCTGTGAAGTGAATGATACCTGAGATGTCATTTTGCTTAGCATTACCTGTTTTTCACAGAGGAAAAGGAA
Source organism: Spinibarbus caldwelli (assembly GCA_039654775.1). Lineage (NCBI taxonomy): Eukaryota > Metazoa > Chordata > Actinopteri > Cypriniformes > Cyprinidae > Spinibarbus > Spinibarbus caldwelli. The sequence goes on along the minus strand of CM077229.1, from coordinate 6,257,515 downwards.
CAACATGAAGGTTTAATTTTTGTGTGACTTGTCCCTTTAAAATAATGTAATTCTCATGTGTTGTGCTCAAAGTACTCTGTAAACTTATGAATAACCTGTTCTTAGCTGATAGCGAGTGGAAAATGGGTGAAGCTTGAGAAGACCACATATGTGGATCCATCTGGAAGTACCAGGTATTGATCTGTGAATGATGTGTGACCTTTGACCTCTGGACTGAGTGGACATGATGCCACTGATTGGAATGATCTTGTTTATTGTTGCTTTCTATCAATCAGTCTAAAACATTTTCGTGTGGTTATTTATTAAAATGTTCAGGATATGATCTGTATGCGTATTTTTGTGGAACTTTGTATCCTCAGAACATGGGAAACAGCAAAGAGAACAACCCGAGTCGCCAACAGTGCAGCGGATGGTGTGTGTACAGTCTCATGCACTTATATTTGAACCAGTGGGTATGCTGTAATGCTCTATAATTTTTCACATGTTTGGATTCATCTTAAGGTGTTACAATAATAGCCCTTCTGAAGAGGACTCTACATAAAGACTGTGTCGTAATGGTGAAACAGTTTCGACCACCCATGGGATGCAACACGCTGGAGTTTCCTGCAGGTCTGATAATGTCAGTGTCATATGAATGTCAATTAGCTTTGTATAACATAGCACAGCCCTGCATCTTGAAATAAAAATGCTGATTTGCTATAATATTATGATGCTGAGTTCACAAAAAGCAATGAAATCTTTCAGCATGTACAGTTTTTCACCAAATTTAGATTTTTTTAATTATATATCAGGTTTAAAAAGAACTCAAATGTGTCAGTTTGGATGAATAAAATAATTATTTAAAATGTATAATTTAACTTACAATCTGCAAAGGAGTGGAAAAAGTGTACATCAGAATTAGGCATAAAATAATGTCTTCAGAATCATTCATACATTTAATAATCGACTGAGGATTAAAGGAAGTGTAATCTGGCTCAGAGGAAGATGGAAATCATATCTTTGTGCCAGTTTTTCTTGTGTTTAAGGGATAATATGAAACTTCTTCACCTTAAAAATAGTTGTTGAAAGCAAAAATGTTACAAAATGCATCATATTTTGTGAGAAAGTGTGATGTGCTTGAGCAAAACAGACACTACTTTTTGAATCAGCACCCTAAAATTTGTAAGAAACAAGTTGCAAATATGATGCAGGGTACTGTAGTTACTGATCATTCTCTGTGCATGAATATTTCAGGTCTGATAGATGACAATGAGACTGTTGAAACTGCTGCCTTGAGAGAACTAAAGGAGGAAACTGGTTACAAAGGGGAGGTAGTGGGAGTTACTCCAGGTACAGCTGCTATAATGTGTGTAAATACCTGACAAAATGTGTATAAACTTGCATATTTTAATATCTCATCTCATCTTCTGTTACGTTTTCTGTCTTTTAGTCACATGTTTAGACCCAGGCTTGTCTAACTGCACCACACAGATGGTGATGGTACATATCAATGGAGACGACATTGAAAATATAAACCCCACTCAGCAGCTGGGTGAGTGAAGAAGCATCAGGAAGCACTTTATTATTATTTCATCACAGCATAATGTAGAAGTCCATATTGTGTTTTAAATTAATGCTAAGCAAAACTTTCTTTTTCTTTTGTCTCCATTTCGCATGTCTAGGTGATGGAGGTATGTATTTGTTTTCAAAAAAAGTCACTATTGCACTTTTTTCCCCTAAAAGTATATTAATGTTTGTCTCTTAGAATTTGTGGAGGTTATTCTTCTACCTCTGGATGAATTTCAGCAAAAAATTGATGGTGGGTGATCTTTTTGTTTAATTTTATCTAAATATATTTAGTATGATTTTTATTCAATATGTTAGGTTTTCCTTTGATGTAATAAACTGTCATTGTTCCTCTTGTTATTTTTATAGAGCTGCTGCAGAAAGAGAAAATAGTGTTGGACTCCAAGGTGTATATTTATGCTATGGGAATGTCGCAGGCCTTCTTTAAACCCAGAGAGTTGCCTGTGCTGAAGCAATGAGATGCACAAATCTCTCACCTGGAATACACTAATGACAGACTGTCGCGAGCTCATCAGAGTGATGAAATCAACCAATACTTGACCATGGCCTTAGTGTTTTACCACGGTTGCCTGAACATTCCTAATAAACTAACAGTACTTAATTAACAGGTATTCCGTATTTGCAGTTTTACAATTCATTATTAAATATATGAATATATAGGAATTGACCAAAGTAAAAGTGTAGGTCTATTCTGTGAATTTTTTGAGTATGTCCTGTCTGCTGTTGGCCTGTAATAACAAAAGAAATCCATGAAAAAGATAATAAAATTAGATTTATAGGTCATACAGTAAGTGTCAAAGACAGACTCTATAGGAAAGGTACTTTGTATTATGATCAGAACTTAGCATAAATCTCAGTAGCAGATTATTATATATTGTGTATCCAATTGTCTACAGCCGTGGCCAAATGAGAATGACACAAATATTAATTTTCACAAAGTCTGCTGCTTCAGTGTTTTTAGATCTTTTTGTCAGATGTTACTATGGTATACTAAAGTATAATTATATGTATTTCATAAGTGTCAAAGGCTTTTATTGACAGTTACATTGTAAAGACTCAGTATTTTCAGTATTGATCCTTCTTTTTCAAGACCTCTGCAATTCGCCCTGGAATGCTGTCAATCAACTTCTGGGCCACATCCTGACTGATGGCAGCCCATTCTTGCATAATCAGTGCTTGGAGTTTGTCAGAATTTGTAGGTTTTTGTTTGTCCACCTGCCTCTTGAGAATTGACCACAAATTCTCAATGGGCTTAAGGTCTGGGGAGTTTCCTGGCCATGGACCCAAAATGTCGATGTTTTGTTCCCCAATCCACTTAGTTATCACTTTTGCCTTATGGCAAGGTGCTCCATCATGTTGGTAAAGGCATTGTTCGTCATTAAACTGTTCTTGGATGGTTGGGAGAAGTTGCTTTTGGAGAATGTTTTTGTGTCATTCTCAAAACATTTGTCTCCTAAAGTTGATTCAGCTGCGGGATCGGGGCACCACCAGTGCAGAGCTTGCTCAGGAATGGCAGCAGGCAGGTGTGAGTGCATCTGCTGCATGCACGGTGAGGCGAGGACTTTTGGAGGATGGCCTGGTGTCAAGAAGGGCAGCACTTTTCTCCAGGAAAAACATCAGAGACAGATTAATATTCTGCAAAAGGTACAGGAATTGGACTGCTGAGGACTGGGGTAAAGTCATTTTCTCTGATGAATCCCCTTTCCGATTGTTTGGGCCATCCGGAAAAAAGCTTGTCCATAGAAGAAAAGGTGAGCGCTACCATCAGTCCTGTGTCATGCCAAAAGTAAAGCATCCCGAAACCATTCATGTGTTGGGTTGCTTCTCAGCCAAGGGAGTGGGCTCACTCAAAATGTTGCCTAAGAACACAGCCATGAGTAAAGAATGGTACAAAAACATCCTCCGAGAGCAGCTAATCCCAACCATCCAAGAACAGTTTGGTGACGAACAATGCCTTTTCCAGCATGAAAAGGCAAAAGTGATAACTAAGTGGCTCGGGGAACAAAACATTGAAATTTTGGGTCCATGGCCAGGAAACTCCCCAGACCTTAATCCCATTGAGAACTTGTGGTCAGTCCTCAAGAGGCAGGTGGACAAACAAAAACCCACAAATTTTGACAAACTCCAAGCATATATTATGCAAGAATGGGCTGCCATCAGTCAGGATGTAGCCCAGAAGTTGATTGACAAGCATGCCAGGGTGAATTGCAGAGGTCTTGAGAAAGAAGGGTCAACATTGCAAATATTGAGTCTTTGCATAAACTTAATGTAATTGTCAATAAAAGCCTTTGACACTTATGAAATGCTTGTAATTATACTTCAGTATACCATAGTAACATCTGACAAAAAGATATAAAACACTGAACCAACAGTCTTTGTTAAAATTTATATTTGTGTCATTCTGAAAACTTTTGGCCACGGCTGTACAAAACTGCAATGTGCAGGTAATTCTAAAACTTTACAGTTTATGCTGGAAGATGCATATGCAATGCTGTGTCCCTGGATAACCATTCATTTTTATCTAATAAATTTGAGTTTACTTTTTTTTGTTTGTTGTTGTTTTAACTTATAGTTCCTATAGATCTAAATATGTGCACATATTTAATAAGGGTGTAATCCAAATAAACTGCCAAACACAACTCTAGATTTCTTTCTTGTGTTTATTGATCAGATGCACGTTACTACTAAGAACTGAGTGCTTGTATATTTATATAGATTTATAATTTACATTTAATGTAATGAATAAAGAAATCAATTCGATATATTTATGTAAATTATACACATACTAACAATTAATTATAAATATTTAATGTATTTATATTTTGGTTGAATTTATACTAGCTTATAGCAGTTGTATTTGTAGTTTATAGTAACATTAATAATTAAGTAAAAATTTCACTTTTATAAGTCTATCAAAGCAAAATCGAAATACAAATTAATCTTTGTATCTTTTATCAAGAACAGCTCACTACCAACCAATATTTTCGACTGGAACAAATTAAGCGTGGATTAAAAGGTTTTTGCTGTACAACTGTACAAACTATCTTCTTTTTTTCTTACAGACAGGCACGAAGTTCTCCCGGGAAAGTGACGTAGTTCGGGGTTCCTGAATATTAAATATTTTTCGCGCCAACATTGAAACAACAGCTGCTCTGTCTGATCTAGCGCAGGGATATTTAATCGCTTTCATTTAAAAACAAATCGAGAAAAAGCGATCGAAATCAAAATGACAGGTAAGCCCAGCAGCATATTAGTACAAGTGCTAGGCTAGTTTATTAGTTACTCTGTTGAATAAACAGAAGTGAAGTATACTATGGTATGCATTAATAGTGTATATTTTAATGTTATGCTATGTAGATTTTGTAATATTTAATGATATACTGTACTATGTAATTCTGGTGAATTAATCTGAGTTCATGTGTCTGACATCAGAGGAGGAGAATCTGGACACGTTGCTCTCTTTATTTGCGGAGAGTGAGAGCCAGGAACAGGAGACTCCTGCTGCTGGAGAGGGCAGGGACAATCTGGACCACCTCTTTGATGAGGATGATGATGGTGATCCCTATATTGAGCCGGAAGAGGAAGAAGACGTGGCACCTGGGAAATCCAGCTCAGCTGAAGGGGACAGTGACTTAAATAAGTCAAAGGAAGATCTGGGGGGTAAAGCTCTGTAGTTATTGTAGGCATGATTATATATGTGCAGGTTATGCAGGTATTGTTGTGTTCTGATTATGAGTCTATTTGTCTTCCAGCTGAGCTGAAATTAATGCAGCAGAAGATGCAAAAACTACAGCAGCAGCTGGAGGCCTCACAGAAAACCACACAGCCTGAAAAGAAACCCTCCGTCCAGAGACAGACAAGCACTAAATCCTTAACATTACCTCAGGGGGGTTCGAAAACTCCCCCACCAACACGACGGGACAGCGATGGCTCTCCTCCATCAGATAGCACAGCAAAGCTGAAAAACAAGCAGAGGACGGCCCACCAACCCAAAGCAGGTGCATGTTACAGTGATTCTTTGTGCTTTCAAAAATGGAAATGTTTGAAATATATGAAAATCATATGAACTTTTTAATATTTTTGTTTGTTTGTTTTTTGGTAAACAAACCACCTCAGAAAAGCAGACTCCTATTGGCCAGGGTATGAACAACTGCCAGTCTCAGCCAATAAGAGACAGTGCAAAAGTAAAAAGCGCTTTAAAATCACCGCCCCCTCTCAAGACTCCTCCCACTGTGCATCAGGCCACGCCCCGTCCATCTGTCAATCAAGAGGTTGCTGTGGAGAAGTTCTCAGGTCTCAGACTCAGGTCAGGTTTAATCATATGGAAAATAAATTAAGTTTTAAGTTCAGTTATTCTATTATGCTGATTTGGTGCTCAAGAAACATTTCTCATTATTGTACTTTTGTGGGAACAGTGATACGCTACCATTGTAAAGTTTGGAGTAAAGATAAAAAAAAAATAGAAATGCCAACTTTATTTTTCGAAGATGCGTTAAATTGATGAAAAGTGACTGGAAAGATATTAATTTTACAAAACATTTCTATTTTTCAGTTTACACAAAAATATTTTTCAACATTAATAACAAACTGTACTTAATACTTAAGCACCAATAATAATGGATAAAAATTGAGCAGCATATCTCCATATTAGACTGATTTCTGAAGGATCATGTGACACTGAAGACTGGAGTAATGATGCTGAAAATTCAGCTTTGACATCACAGAATAAACTACATTTTAAAATATATTAAAATAGAAAAGTTATTTTAAATTGTAATATTACAATTAAATTACGGTATTACTGTATTTGCTGTATTTTACATCAAATAAATGCAGGCTTGGTGAGCATAAGAGACTTCTTAAAAAAACGTTTTTAAAAATCATAATTATTCCAGACTTTTGACAAGTAGTGTAAATATTTATTTGAGATTTTCTTACTATTAAAAAACACAATGTATTATATTTCCCTGTAGGAAACCACGTCTGTCTTCCATAGACATTGAGCAAAAAATGGCCAGCCGCAGACTGATCAAGCTCTCTCAGTTGCCCGATCGACTGGCCAGGGACAATTTAGAGGACAGTGACTGGGTCACTTTTGCAGTGGTGATAAATAAGATCACCCCACAGAGTAAAAACAATGTAAGGGACCATCATTTGTGAGATCTCATATCCTGTATATGGATTATATGTTGTATATTTAATTACTTATGTGTGTTTTTTTTGTTTGTTTGTTTTTTTGTAGGGGAAAACCTTCAGCATCTGGAAGCTGAATGATCTTCATAATTTGGAAGTGAATGTGTCTCTCTTCCTGTTCGGGTCTGTTCACACAGATCTGTGGAAGACTGACACTGGGACAGTGATTGGCATCCTCAATCCCAACCCAATGAAGAATAAGGATGGTTCCAATGAGGTTTGTGTATAAACCTTTCAGTATTTTATATTTAAAAACATGAATTCAAAATTGACTATTTGCATCCTTAATTGTTTGAATAAAACAAAAATGCAGTAATATTAACCAATAGTAAACTCACGTTTCCTGCTGAATGTGGTTTCACTCAAAAGTGTCACATTATGAAAGTAAAATTCATTCTATCACTAATACTGAAAGAAAGAAATTAAAATTAAAGTTTTTGTAAATTAAATTAAAAAAAAATGGTAAAAGGGCTCATAAAAATACTATAATATATAAATATTAAAGTAACAGTATATAATCACTTAAATAACAACATTGTACATAACCCTGTTTTCTCCAGCTCTGCCTGACAGTGGATCACCCACAGAAGGTCCTTATAGTGGGAGAAGCCATGGACTTTGGCACTTGCAAGGCTAAAAAGAAGAATGGAGAGTCTTGCACTCAGCTGGTCAACTTGGTGAGTCTCCATGTCCAAACATCATGCTTTACTGCAGCAATTCACAATTGGCCAATTCATTATTCCTGTTTGCATTAACAGTATGAATGCCAGTACTGCCAGTATCACGTTAAAGCCCAGTACAAGAAAATGAGCTCGAAGAGATCGGAGCTTCAGTCCAGCTTCACAGGCTCTGTGCCTGGCAAAGGAAGGGGGCGGGGCAGTTTGAGGGAGCGCCTGTGCCAATCTGATTTCCATTACGGGGGCATGTCCTCGCTCGCCTGTGCGCCCTCAATGTGAGTTCACTGCCTCTTTTTATGACCATCACCTCCCTTTAAATATCCAAACCCTACAATTATTGCATGAATCTTATTGCGTGAGACCTTATTTTGACAGGTCTGCCCCACAGCCAAAGAAGCAACCCACTATACAGTCTGTTTTGGCATCCATCCAAACTAAGAAACTTGGTAAACTTATTGTTTAGGGTTATTTTTTTTTTTTTCAAATGCTAATTTTGTGCTGGTCTTCATGTTGTCTAATCAATTCTTACTTCGTGTAGTTCTGAATTCAGGTGAGGTGTCAGGCTGTTCGGATGACTTTAAAGGCCTGATGTCTATGCCGACGCCTGGAGCACTTAATATTAAGAAGCATTTAGGACAAGCCAAGAGCACAGGTAATTTTAAAGGGTTAATTCATCCAAAAAATTAAACTTCTGTCACCGTTTACTCCCCCTGATGTTGTTCCAAACCTGTAAGATAGCTTCAAATCTCATTTAAACTTGTGCATATTCAAACCATAGGCCATCATGCCAGATTTTACATCAAACACTGTTGGGTTTTTAATATTTTTTTTTATGTAATTTGAGCACCACTGGTTGCACTTCAATGAAAAATGAATGTTCTCTGATGCTGTAGTACTGTTTTGGGCCAGCAGATGTCTGCCGAATGCCACCCCACAATAGTGATGCAAAGAAATAAACCAAAAGCAAGCGCATTTGTCACTTGAAGCATGGATTCTGTCTGTCTTAAAGTTATACAAATTAAGGCCTAAAAGGTACTAAATCTGCAGAAATTCATGTAAAGTCATGGCATTAAAAATAGATTTGTATGAAAACCTGTTTTCCCTTTGATTTTTCAGAAAACAAAACAACACTTATTTATTTATTTTGTCATTTTGGTTCTCAAGTAAGTGTATCTTGATTTAAGAAACTTCAGACATTTCCACTGGAAAACGACTTTTCTGCATGAACTTTCCCTTGTACCTTCATAAAACCTACAGAAACCCTGTGTATGGCCTCAGTGCATACTAATAACCATGGAAATTTAATCTCCAACTTGTCTTCATTTAATTTAGCTGTTACAGGATCTTCAGTTCAGTCCATATCTGCGTCTGACCTTCTCAAGCAGCAGAAAGAACAGCCCCAGCAGAGAATGTTGGCTCGAAAGAAGAGGGCCGAAGAGATTCAGAAGAGGTGTGAGGTGTTTGTTTTAGTTAATGTTGCTTTAACTACTCATTGCATTTGTTTTGTATTACATTTGGAAGCTGATACATTGTTTAGTTAGTTTTTGGGGTGATTGTAGTCTCTAACTTCTGTAAACTGCAAGACCTTGAATATGTCTCTATAGTATATCTACCATAAATATTACCTCTTCTCTACCCAGGGTGCTCCAGAGTAGTGCTCCTTCCCAGCCGAATGTAAGCAGGGGTCCCTTGCTCTCCCTGAAAGCAGCCTCAGAGGTTCCGAAAGGGTCGCCTGGCCTCGCTTCCCGTCTCTCAGGCCCTCCTGTGCCCATGCTGGGCCGTGGCTTTTCAGAAGGAGAGGACATCCTCCTTGATCTGTCTCCACCTTCATCAAAGGGCCTCTCAGCTGCAAAGGTACTGTTTCAGGAAAGTGCTCCATCATTTTTCTTAAAGAATATTTTCAATTCCAGAACATTTTGTTGTAGTGTATCTTTTTTAATTTGAATTTGAACTTAATTTGAATTTGATGTAAATTAAAAATGTTACTAATAAAAAGTAACAACTTTTTATTAACATCATTAAACTATTTACTAAATTAAAAACTCCTTAAATTGAAAACTTTTAATAATATTAATAAATGTAAAACTATTTGGTTTCTTATATTAATAGTTGAAAATTTAAATAATAAAATTTAGTTCTTTATTTTAATAATTAAAGACATCTGTACTTTTTTTTTGTCATTTCAAAAATGCGTCTTTTTAATTTTATATTTTAAAAAAAACTGTCAATAGAAGAAAATAATCATGATTAAATTCATGATTTCCAGCCTCAGTAAAGGAGTAATTCTGTAAAATTCGATGTTATTGTGAGTATTTTTATTATAATAAATACATTAAATTTGTTTATAATAGTTTTTTTTTTCTTTTCTTCTTAGTTGGCGGCAGTGAGGAAACTCCAAGCTAAAGGCTCAGTCATGGTTAAAGCCGACCCGAATGCTGTAAAACGCAAACGAGCCAACAGCGATGACATCGCAGATCGAGTGGAGCGAAATCTCTCCACACCTAAAGGTACAGACAAAAGCTTGACTGTTTGCATGTTTGTTTTTCTCTGTTGCACTTATTCACCTAAAACTCCATCTGCAGTATCGGATGAAAATTCAACTGGTGAGGAGGAGGAGCCAGCTCAGAAAAAGTGGCGGGAACAACTAGAGTACATCCAATCGGAGGAGTTTCAGCGCATCCTCAATGCCAAGTCCTCAAACTCATGGATGATGGGAGAGGTGTGTTTTGGCTGAACATCAGTGCATATGTGTTTTGATATGAATGTTAGTGCTTTTATATATGATGATGTCACAGTGGGTGGGCGGAGCTTGCGGTTGTTTTGAAAGTGTTCGGCGTGATCTGGCCAGATGGCTTTGTTTGCTTTGGATTCTGTAGTGTTTCTTTTGCCACATGCGATATGAAATGATGGAAGTCATGTCCCAGTGGAGTTTGCTTGCATATTTGACAAAATATCTTGCGTCTAGATCGAGGAGCAGGCCATGCAGGAGTATTTTGAGCCGCTGGTGCAAAAAGAGAAGATGGAGGAGAAGATGAAGAGCATCAGGGAGATGAAATGTCGGGCCGTTACCTGCAAAACCGTAAGTCAACAAATTTGCAACTAAAAAGACTCAGCATCTGTCTTTTATGCTGAGTAATCCATAAGTTACGTAACTGTTTTCCCAGTGAAAAACAGGGGTCAGAAAAAGCACTGGATGCATTTTGAATTTCAAGTGCTCCACTTGAAAATCCCAACAGTGTGTCTCATTCAGGTCCTTACAAAAACAGAGCGATTTCTCCTGCATCATTAGTAGCTAATCAGTTTTTATTCACAGCAAGTCATAATAACAAACCAATCTTGAATGTAATTTGTGACATAATACCTCAATAAATGCTGTTCAAGAGGAACGAAAGGCAAACAAACCTCTCTAAGATGCTAATTAGACAATAGACGTGGTTTCAGACTGATTACACCTGTAAATCATGGCCTGTTTATGTGGTTAAGTTCATGAGCCCCTCTTGCCCACAGTGTAAATACACCCACTTTAAACCAGCGGACCGCTGTGTGGAAGAGAAACATGACTACCATTGGCACGACGCCGTCAAGCGCTTCTTCAAATGCCCCTGCAGCCAGAGAAAGATCTGCCTGGCACGGATGCCACATGGAGCTTGGAGGTGAGGGGACACAGCAGTACTTTTATTGTTTATTACATATTTTATATTAGACATTTGACAACATACTGACATTTTAATACTTAACTGTCAGTTTAATATTTGTCATTGCATGTTGTAATAACATAAATTTCACGTTCCATTTTAGCCATTGTGGCCTTTTTAAGTGGGAGAGAGATGGCATGTTAAAGGTACAGTTTCAATATTTTTTTTTTTTTACTGTTTTTGTTTGACTTATTTTTAGCTATTGTGACTCTTTGATTCTGATGCTTAAATCAAGTTACAGCTGAATTAATTATGTTCTATAACTGCAAAGCTATTCTGTATGTTTTTTTGTTTATATACCTTAATATTTTGAGTTGTTTTTGTTTTCATTTGTTTTCATTGTTTTCATTTTTAGTTTAATTTTGTGCTTTTGTCTTTTTAAAATGTCTTTGTTTATTTTTATTTCAGTTTTACTTGGAGTAGTTTTAGTACTTAAACTTATTTAGAGCTAATTAGAGCTGCTTTACAGCAGAATTGAATAGTTTGCATCAAGTCATTATTTTCTAGTTTATCCTTGTAAAGCTGCTTTGAAACAATCTTTATTATAATAAAGCGCTATATAAATAAAGGTGACAACTTGAGTTAGTTGCAATTAAGGCAGTGTTTCTAATTTTTTTAATTTTTCATAATTTTTATTTATTTATTTTTTTGTTACCAAAAACTTTTTTTTTTTTTTTAATTTTTAGTTTGTTTTATGTAACAACACTGTAGCTATGAACTGTAGGTTGAATGTCACTTTGCCGCATTCTGTCCAAATTGTTACATAGTTTCATATATCCGCAAAAAAAAATAATTGTTAATTCTGTCATCGCTTATTCTACAATTTGTTACTATATTTGGAATGTATTTATTACAATTTGGATTATGTCTCTCACTCCAGTTTTGACCTGTCTCTGATTTTTAACAGGAGAAAAAGGGACCTAAAATAGGAGGGGAGCTACTGTTGCCACGCGGAGAGGAACAGTCCAAATTCCTCAACAGTTTAAAGTAGAGTCAGCTGTCCCGTGTGCGGCCTGAGCCCAGTCTCACACAGAAGAGGAGGCTTCATAATCAGAAAGTGAGAGTGAAGGGGCTTCAGTGTTACATTTGAGTTGGTCAATGTTAAATCTGATTTTAGTAACTTAATGTTTGTCTGTTGTCTATATAGGTTGTTTTAAGATAAGCTAGCAAGCCCTTTTAAATGTAAATATACTTATGTACTGTTATTATTTTAATTGTGAACTTTTATACCAACCATGTCATCAAGCACACCTCAATTAAACAATACTGAGTGAACTTTGTGAATGTTCTTACATTAATTTGACAGCAGGGACTGGCACACATGCTAAATCTTGTCCGTCTCATAGCACTCAGTAATATTTTGAAGCTTTATTACCCCGTGTGCTCTTCTTTAAGCAGTAGGAGTGGCAGGAAGTTGTTCTCCTGTCAGTCAGGTGCATGTGAGATTCAGGCTACGGCACCAAGGCTCAGGAAGGTCGATAAATCTTTCTTTCCACTTGTTTCTTTCTCCCTCATTTTCCCATCTGTCTAAGCTCTCAGCACAGGAATGTCACTCCGTTGCCAGCAAATACTGCCTTGGAATCATTATCCTGTCTGTAGGCGCACAAACCTGGGATTTTTATTATGTATATACAATATTTATGAGTTTTCAAGATGTTGCAATATAGGCAAAAGTTGGATCTCTTGCATTTTTTTTTCTTTTATTGGCTTTCTCCTTTCCCCTTTTTTTTTTTAAATTCTGGTTGATACTTTTATATCGAATCCTCACTAATGTGGAAAAAGAGAAGAGCTCTGGTCACATCAGTACAGACAAAAAAGTTATTAAAAAGGGAGGTCAGATGACAGCTGAATGCAATTACTAAAGAAGGAAATAAGGAGCTGCTCTTGGAAAACAGCTTAAAATCACAAACTAATCATGAATGTTTTGATAAAGAGTCTAATAATAGAGTAAAGATAAGCAGAACAGAGGGAAAAAAGTCATTTCAAACACGCAAACCCTTTTATCATACATGTATTAAAAGCTTTAAATCTGTAAGTGCTTAAATGTTTTGAATAATTATATTACGTCATGAAAGTATCCCTCAAACGATGGTTATCCACTTTCCGAGGCACTGCTTGTGCTCATATGTGCTCAGACATAGTGGCGGTGGTGAGGGTATCGTGGGTATTGCCCATCATAGTGGAATTCTCTCCACTGCTCATTCTTCTCTCTGGTTCTCTCGTACTGCTCTGTTGATACAAAGATAGACAGCAGAGGGAACTGGATCCATTTCTCAAACATTTTTTATATCTTAAATGACAAAAGGTACATTTTTTTTAAAGGAGCAGTTCACCCAAATATGACAAATTGCTGAAAATTCAAGATGTAGATGAATTAGTTTTTTTTTTTATCAGAACAGATTTGGAGAAATTTAGCATTACATCACTTGGATCCACTGCAGTGAATGGGTGCCGTCAGAATGAGAGTCCAAACAGCTGATAAAAACATCACAATAATCCACAAGCAGTCCACCCGACTCCAGTCCATCAAAGTTTTTTTTTACTTCAAGCCATTGCTTCCAGCTAAAATACAAATTTTCTACCCATAACATTGTTTTCTCCAGTGATAATGTCATCTTGTCTGAATCAGGAGAGAAATATGCACAGAAGTGATGGTTTAAAGTTAAATTACCTTAATGATGGACCGCTTTTCACTTCAAAAGACATTAATTGATGGACTGGAGTGGTGTTAATTACTTGTGGGTTATTGTGATGATTTTATCAGCTGTTTTGACCCATTCACTGCAGAGGATCTATTGGTGAGCAAGTGATGTAATGCCAAATTTCTCCAAATTTGTTCTAATGAAGAAACAAACTCATCTATCTTAGATGGCCTGAGGGAGAGAAAAATATTTATCAAAGTTTTGGGTGAAATATAGCATAAAGAATTTAGTCTTGGAGTTTCAACCAACATGGTATTACCTATGATTATCATCAAAAAGGAATTAAAATCTAACATATTCTTTATGTAGAAACAATAATTAGTAATTATTAGTAATAATTAGAACTATGGTTGCCATGGTAAAGAATCATTTATAAACTAATCATCTTAATCAATGTACAGTTAAATTTTTAATTTAAACTGAATCTACTGTGCCAAATTGACCGTTTACTTTCAAAACACTGAAGGAATCTAATGTAACCTAACCATCTCGTGTACTGGATAAAAACAGGGTGTCTGAGAGGGCCACTGCTGTCATCAGCCTCTTATTAACCCAGCAGTCCTGTCTGTGAACTCTATCCTGTAGAGGGTTTGATCAGCATGTTTCTCTTTTCTGGAAGCCAAGATAATCAAACAGAGAGATCAGTCTCACCATCACGCTCCTCCTCTAAATAGTTCTCGTATTCGTTGTTTTGTTCCTCTAAGTGCTCTCTCCTTCGCTCGTTTGCAGCCATCTTCACTCTCTGCTCCGCTAAAAGTTAATGAAAAACGCCATAGAATTTAGTATCATGACATGTAAATGAGATACCATTTAAAAAAAAATTTAAATGTTTTTTCTTATCCTGACCAACACTGCATTTATTTGATAAAAAATACTGAAAGATTGTAAAATATTACAATTTAAAATAAGTGTTTTCTATTTTAATATATTTTAAAATATAATTTATTCCTGTCACAGCTGAATTTTCAGCTGATACTCCAGTCTGCAGTGTCACATGATTCTTCAGAAATCATTCCCATATGCTAATTTGCTGCTCAAGAGACATTTCTTATTATTATCAATGTTGAAAACAATTGTGCTGCTCAATATTTTTGTGCAAACCGTGAAACCATTTTTTTTTTCAGGATTCTTTGATAAATCTCAGTAGAGTTTAGAAATGACAAGCTGATCTCAAAATGAACAAATATCTCATGAAACAATCATACAAGAGCAGTTACGCATCTACTATCCTTGCAATCCTGCACATTTTCTCTTGCTCTCATCTCTAGAGACGTCCTCAAAAGCTCCAGACTGTACAACATAAACAGGTTTAAAGGGTGACACACACTCCCATAAACCAGCTGACAGCAGCTCACAGATATTAACAAATTGGGTGCCAAAAATAATCTAGGTTTTTCGCTCACTCTTTCTTTCTACGTCGTGAGGAAGGTTAGTTTAGCTCATGTCTGCACATTCCACTCTCGAGCCCCAACTGCTTTAACTCCTCCAACCTGCAATGTCTGCTCCTGCACCATCACACACACACACTGCTGACAATTTAAAATATACTTCAGTAAAACTTTTCCATGCTTTCATTGCTGCAATTGTAGGCTGGCAGGGTATAGGACAGCCTGATCCAGTGTCCATATGTGTGTGTGTCTGTAGGAAAGAGAACACTGCTCCATATTGTCCTGTTGGACCTTCTAGTCCAAAGTTTTTGCCTGTCCAAGATAAAATTCAAACATAATTCCTCTGGATTTTTTTTTTTTTTTTTACTTGGTGAAACAAAAATCAGATAGTTGTTCATGAATAATTTTGTGACTCCAGACAAAAAAAAAAAAAAAAAGGTAATTGTGACTCTTTATCTCACAATTCTAACATTTGTTTCTTACAAATATAAACATAATTCTGAGAAAAAAAAAAACTTAAGATGTAAACTCAGAATTCTGAGGGGGAAAAAAAGTCAAAATTCTGGGATATAAACTCAGAATTGCCAGAAACGAATCAGAATTCTCAATTTGTATTTCGTAATTTTGACCTTTTTTTCCTCCCAGAATTGAGAGAAAAAAGTAATATATAAAAACTCGCAATTACCTTTTTCATATTTTTGGCCCATGGCAGAAATTAGCTTCCATAAAGAACTGTATATTCTTCAATAAAAAAAAAAAAAAAAAAGTTGGTGAGTGAGCTTAAGAAATATAATGTAGGTTTACGTGTTTTACATTTAGCTTTTTTTATTTATTGTATAGTAAATAAAAATAAAAAAATGTGTAAATAAAAATATAATTTTTGGTCAAATTTGCATATTGTGTTGGGGTTGAATTCCTATTGACTCTTTTATCTGCATATTTAATTACAGTCAGTAGACCTGGGTAAGGAGTGGGGGCTATAAAGACTAAATTGTTGATTTTGGTAATAAATATTGCTTTTTACAGTTCTAGTAAGTTTTTCTATGGTGTTTTATGTTAAACTGTTATTTATTTATTTATTTATATTTTTAATTGAAATCATCATACACTAAAAAAGGTGTACAAACAATTTTCACTCAGAAATTGCAAGTAACATTTCACATAGAAAAGACTAGTAACAGTAAATTAAACATGAAATTTTGAAGTAGAAAGTTTTGATTTTTGTAAAATGTACAGAAACCTTGCTAGTGTTCCTTCTAGCTAATTTGCAAACACTCTTCTAATATCTGAGAGAATGACTTTAAAGTAGGCTGTAAAACTCATTTCTTCACATCTCTCTCCTATTGCAGAGTGCATTAGCATAAATTAAATGTGAAAACAATTTAATGGGAGATTACTGAAAGCTGACTTTAAGTCTTTAATTGTTAAACTACATATTAGGAATGTAATTGTTTCTTTGTTTTGATTAAACCTACAAAGAAAAGCAGAACTGAGAAGGAAAACATTAGGACAGTTTTACTGCACTCACCAAAGTACTCTTCATAAGTTTTTGGGGATCTGCGACCACGGCGTTTAAAGAAGTTTGAGGCATCAGATGCTGGCACGAAAACTCGTTTAGATGCTCCTGCTAAAGCAATGGAGTAAGAGAAGAGAGAGTGTGTGGGAGTTGGATTTGGAGTGTGTGTGTGTTTGTGTGTGTGTGTGTGTTGAACTCACCTTGAGCTTTACTGTCTTTCACATCTTTAACAGCTGCACTTTCAACCCCAGCCAGCACTAAAGAGAAAAAGAGTTTTCTTTTCATAGTTTTCGTTAGGTCTTTTAGAATCATAACTTTAAGATCACAACTTCTATCTCGTATGTGTTTGTGAAATGTGTTTCATAGTGACACTTTTTTATAGTTACAGCACAAGAAATGAAAGCAAGCTTTGAATACATTAACAAAAAATATCATGATATTACCATAGTTTTTTAGACATGGTACCATAGTTATTGTTTGTTCTTCTTGGCCATGTACTGCAGTGCATTTTGAACATATGCAATGGTATATGAATATGGAAATCTTTTAGTACTATGATATTTAACATCTTCACAGAGTACCACAGTACTCTTTTATAATGGTAAATAGGATTGTGCAGATACTTTTCAAAGCACACTTTCTATTTTAATCCATATTTACAGCATACATTTCATTTTAAAATTTTACCCATCTAAATGAGTTGTGTTCATGGACTTATATTGTTTTTTTGTTTGTTTTTTTTTTTTTTTTAAAGATTTAATGGGGAAAATGTATCCCCAAAGTATTGACTGGTAATAGGTACTCACCAATTAGAATGAGGACAGTGGGCAGCAGTGTGAGCAGGACAGTATGAGTCTCGGCCATCCTTCAGAAGATGAGTGTGTCTTATGCAGGTATCAGAACCACAGCAGAGAGTCCTGAGACCTGAAAGAGAGCGTGTATGTGAGAAAGCAAAGAGGGAAGGCAAAGTAAAGGAGGGGGAGCTGGAATTTCACTGGCCCAGGGGAACGCAGGAGGGGCGAGAGATGTATACACGGACCCCAGCGCACACCCACTGATCAGAAAGTCTGTGCATAACAGCCTCTATCATCACTGACTGTTATTGTCCAAACTTTTCGATCTGGCAGGTTTACAGTTTAGCATCAGGTTTCCATTCCAATGAAACAAATGAACAGCAGATCAAGTGTGTGTGATGGATTTCTCAAGAAGCTACTCATCAGGATTGAGCCGATTAATTAAATACCAGCACTTTCACCTGTCGGCATAAATAATACCCTATCTATCTATCTATCTATCTATCTATCTATCTATCTATCTATCTATCTGTGTCTGTCTGTAGATCTATCTATCATCTATCTATCTATCTGTCCTTATGTCTATCTATCTATCTATCTGTCTATCTGTCTGTCTGTCTGTCTGTCTGTTTAATAATCTGCCAATATTATCTCTGTTCAGCAATGCTATATCTATAAACTGACAATTTTTGTGTGAAAATATGTTCTAAAACTTTCCAGGGTGGAATAATTCTGCAGAAAATGTAATAACTGTGTGCCACACGGCATTTTTTACCAAGAGTGTCAGAAATTATTTTCCTGCTCTGAAACCAGTGAGAGACAAATCCTGTGTCCAAATATGCACTTCTAATAGAATGCAAACAGCATCACTGCATCCGCTGAGATTTTTACGTGTGGAATCAGAGGACAGTTGTGCTATCCCATGAGGCCGAGGGGGCAAAAGATTTAAAGAAAAGTTGTTCCTTTTTTGTAAAATTGTACTTAACACCCAGGTATTTTTTTTTATTGGTCTAAAACATATGGGTCAAAGGTGACTGTCATATGTTGGATATAGTATTTATACTACACACCTGCACACCTTAAGAACATACTTTAACAACAACTGAGAGGCCCACCTGGAGCCAGGCTTGGATATTTATATTATACTACACAAGAATGATCAGACTCCACTCTCCAGCTAGTCTGTATCTAACATGAAACTGACAGAAAGAGAGAGAATTAGAGTAACAACAAGCAGACAGAATGTCAGGAAATGAGAAACAGACATGCTGAGAGTGAAGTTAAAAGCTATATGTCACTCCTTAGATTAGCTCCTGTCTCTGTTTCTCAATGCTTATCAAAGTATGTTAGTGTTTATGAGAAAAACCTGCATATTGTTTGCACTTTCTGGGTTGGCTTGGCTATAGGGTGTGCATGTGCATTTATGAGGCGTTTTTCCATGCTGTGTAAATGGATTCCTGGATGTTTGGATACCATCCAGGTATTTTCTTTGGTTCCAAGTCTCCATGAGGCAGACACCCCAGGAAACAGTAGCGACCCCAGCCATTCTCCATAACACACACACACATACATAGACAGCATGTGAAATACATTTCCAGGCATAAGATGACTTTTTCACAAAGGTTCCTCCATTGAAAACAGCCTCTCCGCTCTGGAGAATCACTCTTTCCCAAGAAGACACCCATTAAGTGTAAAAGTGGGTTCCTTCTCAAAGGAATAGTTCACCCAAACACTAAATCTTTTACTAACCCTCATGTCATTCCAAATCTGTACTTACTATCCTCTAAAGGAAGATGGAAACCTGCAGTAACACTCAGATCTCATTTGTTCTCATGTATATTCAAATGTGGTTTGTTTTGGGCCACTTATATCATATGGACCAATTTTATGCTGATTTTATTGGTCATTTATCGAGCTTGACAGCCCATATCATTTTACTGTATGGAAAAGAACAGCATGGACATCTGCTAAACATCTTCATACAGGTTTGGAATGACGTGAGGGTTAATCATTTTTGGGTGAACTATCCTTTTAAGTTCAGTCTAGTGAATTAGCCAGGGCAGTTTCTCAACTGTGAACAATGTTGAACCAAACTCACCACTCCATCTAACTGTTTGTTTCTGTGGAAGTTGTTGATAGGGTGTGGTTTGAATTGGTCTGAGGGAGTTTGTACCATGGATCATTTTAAATAGCCTAAATAGCCACTTTCATTCAGTGCCTTTCCTGCTAAAAGCAATTTGATGTCAATGGAGACTGCAGTCTGGGCACGTATGGTATTTATTATATGCGCTTATGCAGAGAGAGAAACAAACAAGCATTCATGCCTGCTCTTAAAATGCCTACTTATTCTGCTTTTAATCAGCACGATCAAAGATTTGGATTGTAGTTAGCTGGTAAATATATAAATAGATTGCGTATTTTGCTCACATCTGCTAAATCGAGGTTGGAAAACCATTAGTGCCTAATCCAAAAGAAGGCCGCTCATGTACGCACGAAAAATTTGCACGAGTGAGCGAAAAAAAAAAAAATCCTTTAAAATATTCTCGCGTACATGCGAACGTTTCAGCCAGTGTTGGGGTAAAGAATTACAAGTAAAGTGAGTTACGTAATCAGATTACTTTTTTCAAGTAACTAGCAAAGTAACGCGTTACTTTTAAATTTACAAGAAAATATCTGAGTTACTTTTTCGAATAAGTAACGCAAGTTACTTTGTTTTCCCATTTATTGACTGTCCCATGTCCCATGTTTAGCTCTCCTGTCCCATGTTGAGAGAAATCAGGAGTAAGTGCATAGGCGTTGTGTGCACTGTGTAAACATGATATTACTGTAGTTCTAGACTAAATGTAAACATGCATTTACTTATCTCACTTGCACAAAACAGATTCAGTATACTCAGAATATAATGCAAACCTGCAATAATTATGTATAAACACAGTAAATGTGTTAAATAACACAAATATCCTTTGTGTATTTAATCCCATTTTAATAACCAATGTCTTTGCTGCTGACCTTTAATGATCCAATTCAACCATACTAATAAGTAAAAATGAGCATCCTATTCTTCATGCAATCTAGAATGGCAGCACAGCTGAAAAGCTTGTTTGAGCTGCGTTCTCTACTGTACAGATGTGGATTTACATTTCCTTCAGACTGAGGCTTATTCATTTCACTTTTGGTGTGAAAGGAGTTTTACATTTGCCAAAAATCGAATATTTTTATATTAAAAAAAACAAACAAGCAAGCCTAGCCCAGATGAGAAAAAGTATGTAAAGATGCAAAAGTAATTTAACGCATATTACTTTCCATAAAAAGTAACTAATGAAATTGATTACTTTTTTTTAGGGAGTAACGCAATATTGTAATGCATTACTTTCAAAAGTAACTTTCCCCAACTCTGGTTTCAGCTGTGTAGTTGTCATTTGGGGGACTCAATTATATCTTCACAAGTGTCTGCTGTGAACTCGAATTCTGCTCAAAGTACTTCACCGTAAGCAATAACTTCACTAATTACTTGCAGGAAACACTCTCACGAACACCTGAAGTATCAATCCAAGACAATGAATTCCCAGTGTTCTTACATTGCTTAAAGAAATTTCCACACCAAGATCCGTTGATGATAATATTACAATGTCTGGCTTTCATTAATATTAGATCGGTATCAGGACTGCTTGTCACAGGCACAGATGGCAATTCAGAAAATGTGATCCATGATTTATTCCCTACAGTGCCACCTGATGGCCAAAGTTTGTACTTTTAGTGAAAGTCAGAGCTGGCAAAGTGGCAGGAGATGGCCTGAAATAAATGCACACAAATTCAAATTTACATTGTAATCTCTGATTTTGTGCCTACATACATCACTTACTAAGTTGGTTGTTGATGAATCACCAAAAGTCAGTGCATTGTTACTCTTGTGCATCATTTTTCCAAATTTTCGATTAGCAATTGGTTTTGCTTTACAGCTGTTTTAAAACTCAACATGTTGCATCAGTAAGATACAGTATGTATGATAGAGCTGTAGCGGAGTAATTCATCCAAAAATTTAAATTTGCTAAAAAATACTTACCCTTAAGCCATCCAAGATATACATGAGTTTGCTTCTTCATTGGAGCAGATTTACAGAAATGTAGTGGTTTGAAGTTAAAAATGTCTTGATGGATTTGTTTCTTACAAACGCACAGCTTTTCACTTCACAAGATGTTAATTGATGTACTGGAGTTGTGTGGATTATTTGTGGATTATTATGATGTTTTTATCAGCTGTTTGGACTCTCATTCTGACGGCACCCATTCACTGCAGAGAATCCATTGGTGAGCGATTTAATGCTAAATTTCTCCAAATCTGTTCTGATGAAGAAACAAACTCATCCACATCTTGGATGGCCTGAGGGGTGAGTACATTTTTTTGCAAATTTTTGGGTGAATTATAAAATCTCCACTTCTATGCATGCAAGTATACCAACCTTTTGAAATCCTTCGGTTTGGTTCATTTCAGAGCCGTGGATCAGCAAAGGATGGAAAAACACTGTATCTCCTTTCTCCATCTCTAAATGCACTCTGGGATGGTTTGGGTCATATTTACGCACCCCGTGGTACATTTTATTTACTCCACCCTGGAAGGAAACAAAGATGCAAAGTGAGGTTGACTGATGTAGACTATCTGCACAATCATTCTTCCTCGACCTCTCTCACCTCCCACTCTGGTTAGTCATGCTTCTGCAGAGTACCATGGTGAGAGCCAGGCAGGACGACCAGACAGCCATTTCCCCGGTGCACTTTCTCCATGGCCGTCCATGAACACACAATGCGGTCTGCAGGGGGGAAAGGGAAAGTAGTGTAGATCCTGGTGCATAGGATGGCGAGAGGTCTTCTTACCTAGGAAGTATGAAAGAAATGCTCATTTAGGTATTATTTAAAATGTTTATGTATAAAATATTTTACAATTTTATGCATGAATGTGTTCCTTTTGTTCTCAAAATTAAGGCTGATAACGATATTCACCACAGTATAGATTTTTTAGATTTGAACTGTAAATGTATTTAAAAATAAATGCGTGTGGGTGTACATATGTGTGTATTCTTGTACTACATATATATATATATATATATATATATATATATATATATATATATATATATATTATCATCAGTATCGCTTTTTATTTCTCCTCTTTCCTACTAATTGCATGTGTGTTTGGCTCAGTGTTATTTTTTTAGGATTACTGATAAACTAATGTAGTTTGATTTGTATTTTTTATCTATTTTAATTTGTTAAAGTTGGAATAATGTTTGTCATTTTATTCGTTTTTTTTATGTCTGTATAGGTTTTTTGAGTTTTAGTTTTATTTAATTTGAGTTATTTTAGGACTTCAACAAACTAAATGGAAATGAAATAATATATATATTGAATTTATAAATGTGTCTATATGTATGTATATATATATGTGTGTGTGTGTGTGTGTGTGGTTGACACATTTGACTGTGAAAATACCCACAAAAGATTATTTAAAGCTATTCTTGTGTTAAATGAGAAAGTATCAAGTAGACATTACAAATTGTAGCTTTAGATATTCTTTTATTTCAACATAAAATTTATTACACATAAACATTTAGGCTACAACGGCCTAACATAAACTATGGAACATAAAAGAAGATAATTTGAGAAACATTTCTTGTTCTTGAATGGAAGTCATTGGTAACCAAAACAGCTTTTTGCAGAGCAGTGCGAACAGTATTAAGAACAGCTGCTTTAGAACATATGATTTTGAAACTTGTGAATCCATTAGAATCGTTAGAAGACAGAATCATGATTCATATATGAATAGATTTTTACGTGCACCCCTAGTTTACTCTTCCTCTTCTGCAGCATGTTCCCGGGGGCGGGGTTTATCTGGGTTCGTGACGTAACGGACCCGGGAAGTAAGTCGTTGTAGTCCCTACGAGCCGTTTTTGTAGGCATTAAACTGCCAGAATTTTAAAAGACGATATCTCCGTTTGCATTGAACTTTCAGCGCCGCAACATTAAAAAAGTGAAATCGCAATCAACCACCCCTTTAATGAGAAGAAACTCGCTCACTTCACTGCGCTGTGTTCTGCATAAGATTGCATACACCGGAAAATTCAAATTATTCAAGTAAATTATCTGTAAATTACGAAAACTGTATGTTCATTCAGTTCTGTCTTCTGTTTGAACTCGGCACTGTCTATCTTTCAGAGAGATATAAAGAGTTTGTTGTTTTCATTCCTTCATATGCATTTGGCTACCTACCAGTAAGGAAACGGTCTGTAAAAAGCATTTCACATGTATACGGGCTGAGTGGGTCACAAATGCGGACTTAATTCTAACACTACATGATTTTAACATTTCCATACGCTAGCATAACAAAATTTTCAAAATGTTCTATTATTTCCTTGCCATATCATCATTATGTAGAGAAAAAAATGTGCCAAAGTTCAAAAATCTTTTGAAGATATCGCTGAACATTTATTTAACCATTACAAAAGTACATTTCTGGCTGAAGTAAATTTGTCATCTCGGTTTTTAGTGTTTATTTAAAATGAGACACATCTGTTTATTATTTTTTACAATTATTTCACAATTATTTTAATCTCCAAACTGTTTTAGATTGTTCTACTGTGTTTCTTTTGCTTTAATAAAATAAAATAAAATAAAATAAAAAAGTGATGGGTTGTTCTGCCCTACACAGGCGGAAGGATCATGAATGCAGCTTGTTTCAGGATTACAATATAGCCGCGCAGAAGTGAGCGTGTTTCAGTTTTTATGAACATATTTCATAGACTCATTAACGTCTGTAAATGAAGAAATTAAAACGTAAATATTAGTAGTGAAATTTTACAGTTGTACTATAAAATAAAATCATTATTTTTCTTAATTTCCGCCATATTAAACTTTTAATTAAGAAAGCTTACAGTAATGTCAATCGTTTTTTGATCTCAAATATATTGGTGGGTCTCGAAATAGATTATACTTGTCTAGGTGGGTCGTGGAATGTAAAAGTTTGGGAACCCCTGATCTATTGTAATTTATAACTGTAATTCCCACCCCTGTCCAGTGTGGCAGCAGAGCGTGGGATCATCATCAGCCTCCAGAACAAAAATAAAACCAACCAGTCACCAGTCTTTTGCTTTGTGTTTGATTACACACAGGTGAGTATCCACTAGTAAAGCGAAAGAGATGATCAGTTCACTGCCGTTTCACTTGATCTGAGGTGTCTACAGCGATCTATCACGTCACATTAAAGAGCGCCAGAACGGTATTTATTGCTTGAATTTCCTATTAAATGGACAGAATTTGAAATCTGAGACTGTTTCAAAAGTAAAGCACAGAGCTTAGCCCATTGCGATTTACTGAATGGGAGTCGCACTATATGTATTGTTCATTCATCAACTGAAAACAGAATCGATTGGGATTTAAGAATAGATATTGGTTCATAAAAAATGAGAATCTGTTAAAAAAAAAAAAATTTTATACCCAGCCCTAGCATATTTTGTTGTTTTTAGTAGCCTACTCTGTCACTGTGGGGTGTGATGTTGAACATTAAAAGTGATGCACAGTCTCTGTTCATCTGTTCTCATCATAAATAAATAAATGTATAGCCTAAGCCTATATGCTCGTCCTGTAGGTTCATTTTTAAAAATGAAAATGAGAACAAAAATACAAGCAATTAAATGTGTTATTATAATTAAAATATGAAAATTAAAATGACGGCTAACAATAGATTATGACGGAATTTTTACGACCCTGTCCTGATGGCAACCTCTGAATAGTACTAATATATATATATATATATATACCCACTCTTAAAAAAAATGTTCTTAAATGGTTCTTTGGCAGGGTGTATGGTTCCATGAAGAACCTTTAATATCCAAAGAACCTTTCCATTGCACAAAAGGTTCTTCGTAGCACAGAAAGTTTCTTTATAGCACAGAAAGGTTCTTTAGACTATTTAACAGTTCTTCACACTCATCATGTTGTAAATATTTTTGTTTCTGGAAAGTGAGATCAAGTGAGCTAAATTGTCCTGTCTGGTCCAGAACTCATTCCAGACTCATTTTCTATCAGTTGCTTTCAATTATAGTGTAATAAAAAGTAGGGCTGCACAATTAATCGGATTTCTAATCGCGATTACGATTATGGATGCCTCGATTACATAATCGATTACAATAATAACTAAACAATTAAAAATGCCCACTTGCATTATACATTATACTTTTATACATAACCACTGTTTCTGCAGGAATGCTCTAGTAATACTCTTGTGTCTTGCCCACTATATACCTGTAACCTGTTTGCCATTGTTTGACCCTTACTTGTTTCCTGACCACGCCTTTGTTTATTAAATCCCTGCAAATGGATCCGCATGCCTCATGTCTCGTCAGCTCCGTAACAGAACTAATGAAAATGTCTTTTTTTTTTTTTTTGTTACAGGATCCTATGTACCCAGCCTCAACCATTCATCAAAAGGACTGTGAAAGCGGGAACTCTTTGAACCACCAGTGGCAGTTTCCACGGGATGAAAAAGGGCATACTAGTGGATGATGGGGGTACTAACATTAACCTGCTGTATTCACTGTATTACACATTAGGGATGGGCATTTTTGTCAATTTTTCATTTCAAGTACTGGTGGTTTTGATTTTATCTGGATGGCACGCTGTCCTAACACTAACTTGTCAGAGCTCAGGTACCACACAAAATGCTGCCATAACCAATCAGAAAAAAATAAATATATAAAGTCAGGTGATCATCGAGTACTCAGACTTGACAGCAATGACTGATCATGAAAATGATGATTGCAGTGACTTTAAAAAATGATCAATCATTGCTGTCAAGTTTGAGTACTCTATTACTTGTGCACATCCCTATTAAACACATATACACAGTATTGAGGTATGAGGTATACTGCATTGATGTATACTGTAAATGCAATAAACATTTTAATCATACATCTTGTCAAGTCTTGTTACTTCTGGATTTTCTTTTTTTTTTTCTTCAGAATTATTTTATGAACAATCCTATTAAAGAAAATGTATAGAATGATAAATGTAAGGATATTGATCTGGAAGAAATTGGGCCACAAAGAACCTATTCATCAGTGGTTCTTTGAAGAACCTTTAAAAAGGGTTCTTTGTAGTACCAGAAAAGGTGCTTTATGGCACCAAGAAAAACACTGGTTCTTTAAAGAACCTTTCACAAAATGGTTCTTCAGGGAACCAAAAATGGTTCCTCTATGGCATCGCCATGAAACCCCCTTTTTGGTTCTTCCTGGCACCTTTTTTTTAAGAGTGTACTTTTGATGACTATACAAATACTACTTTAAAAATGCACAGTTAATCTACATATTTTTTAATAATGCATAAAATATTCTGTTCAATCCGATCACCATGCCTGCACAAATCTTTCCCTGTGTCAGGTGGTTTGTTGATGAGCATGGTATGCATGGCCATGATGTTGGGTCTTGTGAAACACTCCACATACTTCAGGATCTGAGAAACATGTGATCAAATATTGGTCAAAATTATATTCTTCTTGTTGTAGAGAGTGTATTGTATGCATTGTAGTCTACTCTGTGTTTGTGTCTACCTGTGGTAAAGTGCAGTGGCGGAAAATTTCTGGATTTTCCTGGTAGTCCTGAAGTTTGGTCACAGCCTTCTCACCTTCAACAAACTCAGATTTAGCAATGGTTACATCTCTCATTACCACCAAGCCAGACAACTTCACCTCTCTCTTACAGATGTGCTCAAACTCTTTCCTGTGAAACACACACACAAACACACACACACACACACACACACACACTCAGTTATGTAAAGACTGTGCAAAGAAGAGCACTGAAACGTACTTTCTGTTAATAATCTACTCTGAATTAACTCCTACAGTACATGCATTTACATGCAGCCTAATAATCTCCTATTAATGTCACTAAACAGAATTTCTGATTGATTGAATTTGCTGGTGTTGCATATTTTAAAAAAAAATGCATTAAATCTTAGATTAATTAAACTTCTGTGACTTAATATAAAATACAAATAAATATCAATATTTACTCTCCAAATTAAGATTTAAGACATTATGTTATTGTAGCAGATGAAACATTAAAGAGATATTACAAAACGTACCTTTAGAAACCAATATATTGTTTGTTTTTTCTCATATCATTATATAACCTTATCACAGGCTGAAAGTCCATAGCAATGCATTTTATAATCAAGTTTTTCTATTCTAGAGTTAGGGGCTGTCCACACAGAAGGCATTCTTGTATTCAGTCAATATTTAATTAAAAGAAGCAAGGTTTTCTGGCAAGTTTTTTTTAAAATTATTATTATTTTATTGGCAAATACCACAGTTATGAATTATATTACAAAACTAAATTAATGATTGTTCAATGTTTTGATCAGTCTTGCCTGAATCTGTCAATATCCTCTTCTGATACCAATTTACATATGAGAAACCATTCTCCTCATAGGCGATTCTCTGTTCTGGAGTCAGGACGCCCGTGTTAAAAGTGCATCTGATGACAAGCCAGAATATAGTTTACAAACAGACCAAGAACCAAATATCAGGACATTGTGTAAAATGTACTTAAATGAATTTCAGCAATATTTAGAGACTAAAACAACAGAAAGCTGACTAACTGAAGGACTTGAGGATGATGATATGACACGTTTTGTGCAGAAGTGAAGGATGCTCTCTGAATGATACAGGTTAAAGTTCATAACATTATATAGGAATATATGTCAGCACATAATACATAATCATTGTACAGAACAAAGGTAACGTAAAGGGGAACGCCGTGCTTAATTTATTTCTCATAGCAAGAGAGTAATTATAGTTAAATAAAATCCAATGTTGTTAAAAAATATTTATTTCCATCAATGAAAAGTAGTAAATAATAAACCAGGCCTGTTCGTAATACCTCGCTTGTGCACTGCGTGTGATCTGGGAACAGCCCCCTGTCTGAGGCTGGAGCTGCAATGCAACAGCCACTTTAGCTTCCTAGATAACCGGTGCGTTGTAAATCATCCAGATGATTCAAAACCACTTTTAATCTGTCTGCTGCCCGGGACATCTTTAATCCAGCACAGAGTCGACGAGATGAACTGAACTGCAGTGCGTGTGTACTGTAACTTTATGTGTTTATATAACTGGGGTAAAGTGCAGTGACATTTGTCCTACATATCATAAAGGCTCAGATGACGTTTGATTTACATTACTCATTAACTAATCAAACTATTATACTATAGATTATGATAGTTTTAATTTCTTTTTATGTAATATAAAAAGAAAATAGTTGATAGGGGGTTATTAAACAGTAGTACAAATTAGAATTAATAGCCTACTTATAACATTCTTGTCTTTAGTTTGTCGCAGTTGGTTAGTTCATTGTGAAATCTATAAATGTATAATTTTTTAACTATGTTTAATGAAAAACTTTCAGATGTAACCATATGCAAGGCATGATTATTTCTATAGCATATTTCATAATCACGGGTAATTCAAAGTGCTTTACATAAACAGGAATTAGAATGATCATAAAATCACAATAATAACAATCACAATAGAAATCTAAATTATTAAAATGGTTTTACAATTATTTGAAATGTATTGAAACAGTTAAAAATAAAGAAGAGGATACGTAACTTAATAAATACAGTGCAAATAACCATAAAATGTCAATATATATTTTTTAGAATTTAAATTTAACAAAAGTAATGTGAGCTATTAGACACAGAAGATTGTTCAACTGCGGAACATACTAAATATTCAGACAAATGTTAAAATAAATGTATTATTGTTTATTATTATTTGTAAATTCCAAAAAAAAAAAAAAAAGTGGTTGCGAACATAGTTTTTGATGATTAAATTTGATAGATTATATTTGGTAGAATAAAATTCTTTTAAAATGATTGTAAGCATAATCTTAAAATAAGCCATCAAATACATCAATCAATATTTGGAGAATAATTGCAAACATTATATTTTTATCAAATATTAAATTGCTCAGACAGTGTATTGGTTGGAGGAGTGATGAGATTATCAGCCAGCCAAACCCAGAGTCTGGCGCAGGGCAGAAGTCCCACAGCAAAGTAGAGCGGCTGTTCATTGATAATCAGGTTTCTGTAGAATGACAGATACTTCCTCATAGCTGGAGTTTGCTGAATGGGAGGCGCACCCTGTAGAAATGAGAAAATAAAGCACCTTCAATCAATTCAGAAGCAAACTGCAAGTTTTTTTTTCTTTGTTTTTCAGTTCTTACCTTGAAACAATATTGTTGGAGCATCAAATCACCAAAACTTTTGTAGCTTGAGTACATGTCTTTAAAGAAGTTCTTGAGGTCACTGGGCCGAGTTACTTTTGCACTCATTTTCCTCAATATATCAGTCACGTTCAATACATAGTTAATGTCTTGTATGGTGAAGTTGAGGTATCGCTCTGCCTGCAGGCTGCCGTTCTGCATTTGTATCAGGAAGTCCACCCGGATCGTCTCATTGGCGATGTCTGTATTGTTCTCCCAGAGAAACTCGTAAACATCCATCGTAGATTTCATTTCCAAACTGTTACTAGGACTGTTACAGAGAGTGTAAAAAAACATTATTAATTCTTAGTCAAGAAAATTAGTAATTGTTACTAGATGAGCTCATTACAAGCTCTCATGTATTTCTGTTCAGAGAAAGGCCAAGGAAAATCAATTAAGAGACTTATTTTTTAAAGAAATTAAAGTGTTTTTTTAGATCGGTTTCTTCAATTTATGAGTGTAAATACGACATTCAGTAATCAAGCCGAAGTTGTGTCAAGACAATAAACATTAGGACTGTACCTAAAATATAAGAACCAAAAACATAGAGAGGCCACAGTCTTCATGTTTCTTGTCTTGATTTGCAGTTGTCTTCACCTTCCTCAATCTCCAATCCAAACTGTCTCATCTTATTTCCATGAAGAGACAGTTTTATGTTCTGTATGCACTTATTGAATGGGTAATAAAGAATTAATCCAGCCTATTGTTTTCGGAGTTATATTTTTGGCAATTTTATGCCTTTATTGGGTTGGACAGGAAAGCATGGCACAGAGAGAGAAGAACAGTTCGGCAAAGGACTTTGAGCCGGGAATCAATCTCAGATCACTGGAGGCATAGTTGCGCTATATATGTCGTAATTTACAGGCTAAATTATTTGGTCAAGTTTAAGGTACTTGTACGGACACGGAGTAGGTAACCCAAGTCTGCTGCTTTGTCCAAATCAGTGGAACCAGAGGAACAGAATGGAAAAAAAAAACTAGAACTAAACATTTCCTTCATGTCATAAAATGATTGTGATACTGCAGAAGAATGTGCAGGATTGTGCGTAAGTTATCTATTGACAAGTAACTAACCTGTTTCTGCTGTTAGAAATGAGCAAGTAACTTCCGCGTATCCCAGTCATTAAATACTGTTGAGAAGGTTTGTTTGAAAAGGCATTGCAAAATGTAAGGGGTTCAACATCTGCAGCAAAAGCTAATTCAGAGAGGACTTGTTTCAGGGTAGAACCAGATTTATAGAATAGTGTTATAATTTTGTAATATTCTTGGTAAAATTCATATTATGTATAACAAAAAAGTGTATTATGAGTTAATGTATAAAATACAGTCAAATGTCTTCTCAGATAATTATGTGCAATTTATCAGAACATTAATGTATACTGCACACATTTTCTTTTTGTATTTAGGTGAAGTAAGAAGAGGTAGGTAAAAACGGATGTTTCTTGCATTGGTTAGATTTTTTTTTTTTCACGTAAAAAATGACTAATTCCAAATAGCCTTTAAGAGAGATCATATGGAAATATATATTTCTAAAATTATTAAAAACATTTTAAAAAGGAGTAACTATAAAACACCATAAAATGTGGCTTATGTTTGTTTTGTTTTCAGGATTAAAGATGGGTTTTCAAAAGTAATGTGCATATCAGAAATATTAGAGTATTTTTGTTTAATTGTTGCTGGGTAATACAACAGACAGTGAATATTCAGGCACAATAGCAAAGAATTACATTGTTGTTTAAATTGGCTGTGGACATGCAGTTTTTCATGTTTAAAAGATTACATGAGACTTACTTAAAAGATTAAATTATTTTTAAATGATTCAGTCATTTTTATTGCATAATCTTAAAAGATGAAATGAAATAGATCAATATTTTCAAAGTATTTCAAACACTGAGTTGCTCAGAATGAAACCTATTTGCAACACTTCTCTAGTAACTACTTAAAACGAGAAGAAGAAATCGTGCTCATGCTGCATCTGTGCGCGGAATACAGCATTAGCCTTCGCCACTTTCTCAGTTGTGTTGAGATACTTGTTCAGCAGAGCTTTGTAGTGTTTCTCAGGATGGCCACCCATATTCTCCGCCTTCCAAGTGTAGTAGGCATTGGTTGGAAGAGTGTTGAGATTATCAGCCAGCCAAACCCAGAGTCTGGAGCAGGGCAGAAGACCCACAACAAAGTACAGCGGCTGTTCATTGTCCATCAGGTTTCTGTAGAACGACAGATACTTCTTCATAGCTGGAGTTTGCTGAATGGGAGGCTCACCCTGTAGAAATGAGAATATAAATCATCTTCAATGAATTCAAAACCAACTTGAAAGTTTTGAAGTCTTTGTTGTTCTTTATTCTTACCTCAAAAAAATATTGTTTGAGCATCAAGTCGCCTAAACCTTTGTAACTTGAGTATCTGCCTTTAAAGAAGTCCTTGAGGTCATCAGGCAGAGTTACATTTGCACTCATTTTCTTCAACATCTCAGCCACTTTCAGCGCATAATTCATGTCTTGCATGGTGAAGTTGACATATCGCTCCGCCTGCAGGCTGCCGTTCTGCATTTGTATCAGGAAGTCCCCTCGAATTGTCGCATAGGCAATGTCAATATTGTTCTCCCAGAGAAACTCATAAACATCCACCACAGATTTCATTTCCAAACTGTTACTGTTGCAGAGTGTATACCTGTTATACACACAAACCATTATTTAATTGAATTCTTAGACAAGAAGATTAGTAATTGTTACTAGATTAGACTGGTCGATACAACCTCTCATGCATTTCCAGTCAGCGAAAGATCAAGGAAAATCAATGAAGAGCCATTATATTAACTCCCATTCATTTAAAGCGTTCTTTAGATTGCTTTGTCAAATTTACTGGTGTAAAAACAGCATTTAGTAATCATGACAAAGTTGCTCTGACATGAACATAAACAATTAAAGACCTTACCTAAAATATAAGAAACAAAAATAAAGAAAAGCCACAGTCTTCATGTTTCTTGTGTCTTGATGCGCACTTGTCTTCAACTCTCTTCCACTTTCGCTTGCCCTCTACTTTCATTTTTGTAAGTGAAAGAATGAATTACAGACATATAGGCAGCCCAGGTCTGCTGCTTTGTCCAAACTAGTGGAACCAGAGGCTGACAGAATGTGATATAGAGAAACACATTTTAGTATTTTGTAATATCTTAAAATATTTAAATGCTTAAAACACAATAAAATATTTTCTGACATAAGTACGTGCAGTTTATCAAAGCAATATATTGCACAGATTATCTAGGTATTTTGTCAAAGAAGTCAGTTTTGAAGTGCACAATTTTAGCTATTTTCTTAAAAAATAAAATACACTTTAAAAGTGATCATAATTTCAGCTGTAAAAGCCTGCAAAAATGCTACCCTAAAAACATGTTGATTACTATATATGGTGAAAATTGGGACATTTCAGTAATTTTTGGTACAGTACCATTTTTTACTTCAAATCTGATGCTATTTTATTCTATTCTATTTATGTTATTTATTATGCTGTTAAATTAATGTTGCATTATTTTAGTGTTTTTTTCTTCTTTTATGTAATTGAAAATTAGTATCTGTTAAAAAAAATGTGGCATATGTTTCAGATAGATTTAAAATAATAATAATGATGTGAGATATCAGACATAATAGCAGATATTTTTATTGTTGATGGGTACAGACGCTGAATACTCAGAAAAGACCAGAATTACATTTGTGTTAAAATTGTCTGTGGACATACAATTGTTCATGTTTAAAAGCTTACATTAGACTTGGATAAAATATTAAATTATTTTTGAATTAAATATTTTTTTATTGTATATTAACCTTAAAATATGTAAACAAATACATCCATCAATATTTTAAAAATACTTCAAATAATTTGGAATGTTGAGTTGCTTTGAGTTGAGTATTTGCAACATTTCTCTCTCAAGATGTGAAGAAGAAATCGTGCTCATGCTGCATCTGTGTGCGGAATACAGCATTAGCCTTCACCACTTTCTCAGGTGTGTTGAGATACTTGTTCAGCAGAGCTTTGTAGTGTTTCTCAGGATGGCCGCCCATATTCTCCGCCTTCCAAGTGTAGTAGGCATTGGTTGGAGGAGTGATGAGATTATCAGCCAGCCAAACCCAGAGTCTGGCGCAGGGCAGGAGACCCACAACAAAGTAGAGCGGCTGTTCATTGTCCATCAGGTTTCTGTAGAATGACAGATACTTCCTCATAGCTGGAGTTTGCTGAATGGGAGGCGCACCCTGTAGAAATGAGAAAATAAAGCATCTTCAATTCAGAAGCAAGCTGCCAGTTTTTTTCATTGTTTTTCAGTTCTTACCTTGAAACAATATTGTTGGAGCATCAAATCGCCAAAACTTTTGTAGCTTGAGTACATGTCTTTAAAGAAGTTCTTGAGGTCACTGGGCCGAGTTACTTTTGCACTCATTTTCCTCAATATATCAGTCACGTTCAATACATAGTTAATGTCTTGTATGGTGAAGTTGAGGTATCGCTCTGCCTGCAGGCTGCCATTCTGCATTTGTATCAGGAAGTCCACCCGGATCGTCTCATTGGCGATGTCTGTATTGTTCTCCCAGAGAAACTCGTAAACATCCATCGTAGATTTCATTTCCAAACTATTATTTGGACTGATACAGAGAGTGTACCTGTTATACACACACACAATTATTGAACTGAATTCTTAGACAAGAAAATTAGTAATTGTTACTAGATGACACTGTTCATTACAAGCTCTCCTGCATTTCTGATCAGTGAAAGGCCAAGGAAAATCAATGAAGAGCCATTATATTAAGATCCCCATTTATTAAAGAGATGAAAAGTGTTTTTTTAGATAAATACAACATTCAGTAATCATGTCAAAGTTGTGTTAAAACAATAAGCATTAAGACCTTACCTGAAATATAAGAACCAAAAACAGAGAAAGGCCACAGTCTTCATGTTTCTTATGTCTTGATTTGCAGTTGTCTTCACCTTCCTCAATCTCCAATCCAAACTGTCTCATCCTGTTCCCATGAAGAGAGTTTTATATACTATTGGCACTCGCTGATTGGGTAATGAAGAATTAATCCAGCCTATTGTTTTCATATTTGTTAGTGGAATTTACAGGCTAAATTCTATGGTCTATGTTCTAGTCTATGTTTTAAGGAAGTTGTACATATGTGCAGTAGGTAAACCGGTGAAACCAGAGGAACAGAATAATAAAAAAAAACATTTTAGATGCTAGAACTAAACTTCCTTGATACAGATGAACATTTTTTCATATCATAAAGTGACTGTACTGCAAAAGAATGTGGAGAATTGGGTGTAAGTTATGTGTTGAGAAGTAAATGGACTTGTTTCTGCTGTTAGAAATGTGCAAGAAACTTCCGCGTATCCCAAACGTTAAATACTGTTGATCAGTTTTGCTTGAAAAAGGCATTGCAAAATGCAACGTTGAGTTTCTCAGCCAGAAGCATATTTGCAACACTCCTCTCTAATAACACTGGTATACAATTTTTATTAGTATGCTTCAGAGATAAAATGTGTTATTTATTATATATTTTGATGTGCTGAATTCAGATATGACAATTAAAACAACTGATTGGCTACTGTTTCCAAGAAATTTAAGTTTTTGCATTTTACAACTACAGGTGCATCTCAATAAATTAGAATGTCGTGGAAAAGTTCATTTATTTCAGTAATTCAACTCAAATTGTGAAACTCGTGTATTAAATAAATTCAATGCACACAGACTGAAGTAGTTTAAGTCTTTGGTTCTTTTAATTGTGATGATTTTGGCTCACATTTAACAAAAACCCACCAATTCACTATCTCAACAAATTAGAATACTTCATAAGACCAATAAAAAAAAATATTTTTAGTGAATTGTTGGCCTTCAGGAAAGTATGTTCATTTACTGTATATGTACTCAATACTTGGTAGGGGCTCCTTTTGCTTTAATTACTGCCTCAATTCAGCGTGGCATGGAGGTGATCAGTTTGTGGCACTGCTGAGGTGGTATGGAAGCCCAGGTTTCTTTGACAGTGGCCTTCAGCTCATCAGCATTTTTTGGTCTCTTGTTTCTCATTTTCCTCTTGACAATTCTCTATGGGGTTCAGGTCTGGTGAGTTTGCTGGTCAGTCAAGCACACCAACACCATGGTCATTTAACCAACTTTTGGTGCTTTTGGCAGTGTGGGCAGGTGCCAAATCCTGCTGGAAAATGAAATCAGCATCTTTAAAAAGCTGGTCAGCAGAAGGAAGCATGAAGTGCTCCAAAATTTCTTGGTAAACGGGCGCAGTGACTTTGGTTTTTAAAAATCACAATGGACCAACACCAGCAGATGACATTGATGACATTGGACTTCAAGCAACTTGGGCTATGAGCTTCTCCACCATTCCTCCAGACTCTAGGACCTTGGTTTCCAAATGAAATACAAAACTTGCTCTCATCTGAAAAAAAGACTTTGGACCACTGGGCAAAAGTCCAGTTCTTCTTCTCCTTAGCCCAGGTAAGATGCCTCTGACGTTGTCTGTGGTTCAGGAGTGGCTTAACAAGAGGAATACGACAACTGTAGCCAAATTCCTTGACACGTCTGTGTGTGGTGGCTCTTGATGCCTTGACCCCAGCCTCAGTCCATTCCTTGTGAAGTTCACCCAAATTCTTGAATCGATTTTGCTTGACAATCCTCATAAGGCTGCGGTTCTCTCAGTTGGTTGTGCATCTTTTTCTTCCACACTTTTTCCTTCCACTCAACTTTCTGTTAACATGCTTGGATACAGCACTCTGTGAACAGCCAGCTTCTTTGGCAATGAATGTTTGTGGCTTACCCTCCTTGTGAAGGGTGTCAATGATTGTCTTCTGGACAACTGTCAGATCAGCAGTCTTCCCCATGATTGTGTAGCCTAGTGAACCAAACTGAGAGACCATTTTGAAGGCTCAGGAAACCTTTGCAGGTGTTTTGAGTTGATTAGCTGATTGGCATGTCACCATATTCTAATTTGTTGAGATAGTGAATTGGTGGGTTTTTGTTAAATGTGAGCCAAAATCATCACAATTAAAAGAACCAAAGACTTAAACTACTTCAGTCTGTGTGCACTGAATTTATTTAATACACGAGTTTCACAATTTGAGTTGAATTACTGAAATAAATGAACTTTTCTACGACATTCTAATTTATTGAGATGCAGCTGTATATTCTGTAGATAGTACCTGCCACCTGTGCTGTTTACACTTTAAAAATCAGCAAAAAGGATATATAAGTCAAATTTATTATGAAACAAAAGGCAAAAAACTATATAGTTCAGTTCTAT
The DNA here is from genome assembly GCA_039654775.1 of Spinibarbus caldwelli. NCBI lineage: Eukaryota > Metazoa > Chordata > Actinopteri > Cypriniformes > Cyprinidae > Spinibarbus > Spinibarbus caldwelli. Next base: position 6,220,377 of record CM077229.1, on the reverse strand, counting down.
TCAGTGTCTACTCGCTGTTTCTTGGCTTGTCTCTTGTATTCATTAAATGGAGCATCTCTTGTCTCTGTCCAGCACTGATGGGCTCCAGTTGCTCCATTTGCAGTTATCTGCACTGTTCACACAAGTATGAGGCATCTCTGCTCACTTTGGCTAAACAGAAATGTGACCCTTTGCAAAGTCAAACACTGACAACTAAGAGAGCATGATACTGTATGACAGAGTTTTCTGTAGAACGACAGATACTTCCTAATAGCTGGAGTTTGCTGAATGGAAGGTGCACCCTGTGGATTTGAGAATATTAAGCATCATCAGTGAATTTAGAACCAGCTTGAAAGTGTTTTTTTTTCTTTGTTTACCTGTTCTTACTTTTAAAAAAAAGTGTATGAGCGTCAAATCACCAAAATTTTTGTAGCTTGAGTATCTTCCTCGAATGAAGTTCTTGACGTCATTGGGCCGAGATACGTTTGCACTGACATTCCTCAACATATCAGTCACGTTCAGTACATAGTTTGTTATTGTTCTCCCAGAGAAACTCACAAATATCCATTGCAGATTTCATTCCCAAGCTGTTACTAGGACTGTTACAGAGAATGTACAAATCATTATTAATTCTTAGATAAGAAGATTAGTAATTGTTACTAGATGAGTATGTTCGTCACAAGGTCTTATGCATTTATGATCAGTGAAAGGCCAAGGAAAATCAATGAAGAGCCATTATGTTGAGATCCCCAATTATTAAAGAAATGAAAAAGTGTTTTTAGATCAGTTTGTTCAATTTATGAGTGTAAATACAACATTCAGTAATCAAGCCTTAGTTGTGTCAAGATATGACAAATGTTAAGACCGTACCTAAAATATAAGAAAAACAGAGAGAGGCCACAGTCTTCATGTTTCTTGTCTTGATTTGCAGTTGTCTTCACCTTCCTCAATCTCCAATCCAAACTGTCTCATCTTGTTTCCATGAAGAGACAGTTTTATGTTCCGTATGCACTTATTGAATGGGCAATAAAGAATTAATCCAGCCTATTGTTTTCAGAGTTATATTTTTGGCAATTTTATGCCTTTACTGGGTAGGACAGGAAAGCATGGCATAGAGAGAGAGAAACAGTTCGGCAAAGGACTTTGAGCCGGGAATCAATCTCAGATCACTGGAGGCATAGTTGCGCTATATATGTCGTAATTTACAGGCTAAATTATTTGGTCAAGTTTAAGGTACTTGTACAGACATGGAGTAGGTAACCCAAGTCTGCTGCTTTGTCCAAACCAGTGGAACCAGAGGAACAGAAAAAAAAAATCATTCAAATGCTAGAACTAAATATTTCCTTCATGTCATAAAATGATTGTGATACTGCAGAAGAATGTGCAGAATTGGGTGTAAGGTATCTGTTGAGAAGTAACTAACCTGTTTCTGCTGTTAGAAATGAGCAAGTAACTTCCACGTATCCCAGTCATTAAATACTGTTGAGAAGGTTTGTTTGAAAAGGCATTGCAAAATGAAAGGGGTTCAACATCTGCAGCAAAAGCTTATTCAGAGAGGACTTGTTTCAGGGTAGAACCAGATTTATAGAATAGTGTTATAATTTTGTAATATTCTTGGTAAAATTCATATTATGTATAACAAAAAAAGTGTATTATGAATTAATGTATAAAATACAGTCAAATGTCTTCTCAGATAATTATGTGAAATTTATCAGAACATTAATGTATACTGCACACATTTTCTTTTTGTATTTAGGTGAAGTAAGAAGAGGTAGGTAAAAACTGTTGTTTCTTGCTTTGGTTAGATATATATTTTTTTTTTTCACGTAAAAAATGACTAATTCCACATAGCCTTTAAGAGAGATCATATGGAAAAATATATTTCTAAAATTATTAAAAACATTTTAAAAAGGAGTAACTATAAAACACCATAAAATGTGGCTTATGTTTGTTTTGTTTTCAAGATTTAAGATGGGTTTTCAAAAGTAATGTGCATATCAGAAATATTAGAGTATTTTTGTTTAATTGCTGCTGGGTAATATAGACGGTGAATATTCAGGCATAATAGCAAAGAATTACATTGTTGTTTAAATTGGCTGTGGACATGCAGTTTTTCATGATTAAAAGATTACATGAGACTTACTTAAAAGATTAAATTATTTTTTAATGATTCAGTCATTTTTATTGCATAATCTTAAAAGATGAAATGAAATAGATCAATATTTTCAAAGTATTTCAAACACTGAGTTGCTCAGAATGAAACCTATTTGCAACACTTCTCTAGTAACTACTTAAGACGAGAAGAAGAAATCGTGCTCATGCTGCATCTGTGCATGGAATACAGCATTAGCCTTCGCCACTTTCTCAGTTGTGTTGAGATACTTGTTCAGCAGAGCTTTGTAGTGTTTCTCAGGATGGCCGCCCATATTCTCCACCTTCCAAGTGTAGTAGGCATTGGTTGGAAGAGTGTTGAGATTATCAGCCAGCCAAACCCAGAGTCTGGAGCAGGGCAGGAGACCCACAACAAAGTACAGCGGCTGTTCATTGTCCATCAGGTTTCTGTAGAACGACAGATACTTCTTCATAGCTGGAGTTTGCTGAATGGGAGGCTCACCCTGTAGAAATGAGAATATAAATCATCTTCAATGAATTCAAAACCAACTTGAAAGTTTTGAAGTCTTTGTTGTTCTTTATTCTTACCTCAAAAAAATATTGTTTGAGCATCAAGTCGCCTAAACCTTTGTAACTTGAGTATCTGCCTTTAAAGAAGTCCTTGAGGTCATCAGGCAGAGTTACATTTGCACTCATTTTCTTCAACATCTCAGCCACTTTCAGCGCATAATTCATGTCTTGCATGGTGAAGTTGACATATCGCTCCGCCTGCAGGCTGCCGTTCTGCATTTGTATCAGGAAGTCCTCTCGAATTGTCGCATAGGCAATGTCAATATTGTTCTCCCAGAGAAACTCATAAACATCCACCACAGATTTCATTTCCAAACTGTTACTGTTGCAGAGTGTATACCTGTTATACACACAAACCATTATTTAATTGAATTCTTAGACAAGAAGATTAGTAATTGTTACTAGATTAGACTGGTCGATACAACCTCTCATGCATTTCCAGTCAGCGAAAGATCAAGGAAAATCAATGAAGAGCCATTATATTAATTCCCATTCATTTAAAGCGTTCTTTAGATTGCTTTGTCAAATTTACTGGTGTAAAAACAGCATTTAGTAATCATGACAAAGTTGCTCTGACATGAACATAAACAATTAAAGACCTTACCTAAAATATAAGAAACAAAAATAAAGAAAAGCCACAGTCTTCATGTTTTTTGTGTCTTGATGCGCACTTGTTTTCAACTCTCTTCCACTTTCGCTTGCCCTCTACTTTCATTTTTGTAAGTGAAAGAATGACTTAAAGACATATAGGCAACCCAGGTCTGCTGCTTTGTCCAAACTAGTGGAACCAGAGGCTGACAGAATGTGATATAGAGAAACACATTTTAGTATTTTGTAATATCTTAAAATATTTAAATGCTTAAAACACAGTAAAATATTTTCTGACATAAGTACATCACCAATTCCATGCAAATGTCAACCTTGCCATGAAAATATATATATATATATATATATTTTTACCAAAATAACAAAACCCTTTCAAAGTTGTCCTTTAAGGTCTGTATTTTATTGTATTGATGTGCTGCCATGGAAATTTTAAGGAAATTGCTTTGTTTATTTACCACATATGAGGTTTGCACAGAAAGAAAAGTTAAATTTTCAGTCAACTATATTTCATGCTTTCAAAAGAGGGATCAAATACTCCCTTTTTTATACTTTATGTTAACAGTAAGCATTTTGCAGAAAGATGGGGGCATGCATGAGAAATAAATACACTCACTTTGTTATGACAGCACTGCCTTGTACATTTATAAGCGATATATTCAGGAAGTCATGACACTTCAGTGCTGTGTCACATCCGTAACGATTTAAATATAAAGTTTATACTGTATAATAAATATTAATACAAATTTCATATACAAAGCCAAAATATGTCCATGCTAATTATGATGTACAATTCATCTCACTTACTCGCTCTAAACAACCTTAATTATGCGTTACGGACGCTTCATATTAAATCATGCAATGTTCATATTTGTTCACCATGTTGTTGCTATTAAAATCACTGGCTCATATTAAATTTATCTCTGTTACTGTAGGCTATATCAGAACATTTCAGAAACCAATTCATTCTAGTAACATAAAAAAACAAACAAACAAACAACAAAAAAACTTAAAATACATTTTTAATAAAGAGAACACATTATATTTTTAATAAAGACAACATAATTAAGATTTACATATCGCCATAATTAAATTATAAATATTATAATTATTACAGTATTTAATAGAGAGAGACGCAAATGTTTACTCAGCTGATGGCCTACGTCCTACTGTACCGTAAAGGACACGCCTTTTGAGAAAAGAGTTTACAATTTTGAGAAAAGTGTATAAATTACAATAATAAAATATTTTGAACACACTGTGGCCTGTGTATAATGAAAGAATCAGTTCAGTTTACTGCAAATGTCACGTCCATAATGCTGGAATTGGCCACATGGAGTTTATCAAAGCAATATATTGCACAGATTATCTAGGTATGAACAACTGTTCATTACAACTTCGTACATATTTATATTTATATAAAAACTATGGTATTATGAAAATGGTTCGTTAGGACTCACCTGAAACCTAAGAAAAAGAGACACAGGAGGGTCGAGGTCTTCATGTTTCTTTGATTTTGTAGTGAACTCATCTTCAGCTTTTTTCTGTAATCCTGACTGTTATTTCTACAATGAACCAGTCCTTTTATAGTGGTGGTTTATTAGCTCATGCAGAACTGTGGCAACGGATGCTGACGATACTGTCACTGTTTTTAGTATCTGACTGCACATCAATTCCCAGTTTGTGAAACACTTATTTTGCTCATTTTGAATCTTGCAAGCTCGCTAATCTGTCTCTCTGTCTGTCTGTCTGTCTTCCGTTGTTTTGTATTTCTGAACAATACCATTTTAAATACTAAAATGCCTTTAAATAATATTTCATACTTCATTTTTTTTTAAAATTATTTCAATAGGTTTAACTTCAACAATATAAATGCATTTTCCTGCTTTCTTTTAAGATTTAATGTAATATGCAAGTTTTATTCTGAAATTATGAAAATGTCAAATGATATTTCATGGTGTTTTGTTTTTACAAATTTTCAATACTATTTTCATGAAGAACGGTAAATGTAATATTTTTAACACAATATGAGGAATATATATATTTTAAAAAAAGTAAGGGCAAGAACTAATGCAAAAAAATAGTTATATGTGAAAGGGGTAAATCTATGGAATAACTATGGAATTAAAATTATGTATTTCATTTTTAAAAAGTAAAAAAAGAAAAATGCAAATTTAAAAAAAAATGTATAAAAACAAGGTGATAAATAATTATATGACTCAGTTTCAATAAATTGTGTATGTATTATTTGAAATATTGACGTAATAGCTGGAATGTGAATTTTTGTAATTATGTTTGAAATTATGTATGTACATTTTGGGAAATGTACCGAAATAAAAAAATTTCATTGATTGATTGAATACAATTTTATAATTTTATATAATTTTATATAAATACTATTTAAATAATATTTAACTTGTTTTATTGTCTGTGATGTTTGTGATTCATGTTTTCCCTCACATAAAACTTACATGCCTTATAATATCTTATAGTTAGTGATTCATGGGTTTCTGACATAAACTGAAAGTGTGAGTGACCTCACGTTCACCGGTTCCTTAGTTACATTGATGTACTGTATCTGTGGTAATCATCTTTTGTAAGACATGACAGAATGAGTTCTTCTTTTTCTTTCTTTCTTTCTTTCTTTCTTTCTTTCTTTCTTTCTTCTTCTTCTTCTTCTTTTTTGTCTTTGAATTCCTGTAATAAGTATTAAACAATCAAGTCAAGTCAAGTTGAGCTTTATTGGCATTCCGCTACATGTGGGGACATACAGTGGAACGAAATGTCATGCCTCACAGGACCACGATGCTACATAAATACAGGCTTACAACAATGAAGTAAAACAGTATAAACCTATACACAACTAACCTACTGATAGATTATGACTATAAATATACTATATATAAATGTTTACCTATACATAAACTAAAAAAAATACAAACTATACAAACTATACGAATGCTTCAGATAAATACTGTACATGTGCAAAGAGAAACATTGTGAGTAAAGCAGCTGGCTGGGGAGCAGTGCAGGATGATTTGTAGTGCATGAGCATGTAAACATACATATATTACTGAGTCTTCTGTGGGATTGTGTACACACAGCAGAGTGTGTGAAAAGTGACTAGTGCGCATAGAGGAGGAGAGTGTGTTACTATAGGTGGTTTGTACAGGCCCACTCACCTGTGTGTAGCACACTTCGAATTGCACAAAAAAAGTTTTCATACGGTTTTTACTTTGATGTGGTAAGGTTGGGGGGTGTTTGGAGGGGGGTGAGATGGTCCATGTTTCAGGGGGTAGGGGGTTTGTATGGGGTTTCAGAGAGGGGCGGGGTGATTTGAGTTCAGGGCTCACACAGCCTGGGGGAAAAAGCTGTTGAGCAGTCTGGCAGAGCGGGCTCTGATGCTCCGGTACCATCTTCCTGATGGTAGGAGCTGGAAGAGACTGTGGGAGCGATGGGTGGAGTCCTTCACGATACTGTTGGCTTTGCTGGAGCATCGTGTAAGGAAAATGTCCAGGATGGAGGGGAGAGGGGCACCGATGATCTTTGCAGCTGTGTTCACTGTCCGCTGGAGGGTCTTGCGGTCTGCTGCAGTACAGTTCCCGTACCAGACAGTGATACAGCTGGTCAGCACACTCTCAATGGTGCCGCTGTAGAAAGTGGTGAGGATGGGTGGAGGGAGACTTGCTCTTTTCTCATTATTATTATTATTATTTCTCATTATCTCATTATTAAAACTAAATGCAAATGGAATACTGTAAAGCTGAGTACATCAAGAAAAAAAAAGTTCTTTCTCAATATGTGGTATCAGTGTGTGATTGTGAACACGTTTTGTGCTGTTTGTGGTCTTTGTCACAAGTACAATTTGAATAATAAAATAACAGTATATCAGTTGCAAAGGTAACTTTTCATTGCATGCATCTGTTTAAATTTCAATAACTGTATTCTCAAATTATGAAAGAAATGAAGAAATAATTTTTAGAATGACAGTATATTTATTAATTGTAAATATGTCAGTAATTATCACTTGATGAATCAATACAAGTTTGGAATCAGTAAGATTTTTAATATTTTTTAAAACAAGTCAGTTCTGTTCATCAAGGCTGCATTTATTTGATCAAAAATACTGTAAGAACAGTAATATTGTGAAATATTATTACCATTTAAAATAACGGTTTACTATTTTAATATACTTTAAAATATCATTTATTCGTGTGAATTTTCATCATCCATTACTCCAGTCTTCAGTGTCACGTAATCTTTCAGAAATCATAATATGCTGATTTATTATTAATGTTGGAAACATGTTGTGCTACTTTTTTTTCTTTCTTTTTTTTCAAAAGAACAGGATTTATTCAAAATAGCATTTTACAATGTAAGTCTTTACTATCACTATTTATCCATCTAACATATCCTTGCTGAATAAAAGTATTAATTTCTTCTTCTTCTAAAAAAAAGTACTGACCCCAAACCTTTTTGTCACGAATCCGGTTCATGGTCTTCTATCCACTCGCCATCAGAGGTCGCCCGTCCTTCATATTTACTCTTACACCACACAGACTGTTACATGTCACTCCGGACTACAGTTCCCATCATCCATTGCACTGATTGCACATACACAGCTGAATGCACTGATCACACAGCTGTCACCAATCACACTCTCACCTAAGAGCTATTACACACACGATATAACACATACTCAGATCCTGTTCAGATCGCTGAATATTGTCTAGCGTTTAGCACTCTCCTAGTGTTAGCTACTTATCAAGCCATTCCGTGTTTGTTTTGTGTTTAGCCTCCAGTATTGTTCTGCATTTATCACTCTCCTATAGATAGCTGCTTTACGGAGCCTAGTTTCTAGTTATAGTTTAGTCTTGTCAGTTCATGTTGCCCTGTTTCCTGATTCCTGCCCGTGTCCCTTGGATTTACTCTTGTTTCACTGCTCGGACTCTGTTTGTTCCACGTCTGGATTATTGCTCACATTATCAGACTAACCGTCTTGTCAAGCCCTCTGGACATTGTTCGCCGATCGATGACCTACGCCAGCCCTAGGAATATTCTTGTGTTTTGCCCGTGCCATACCTGTTTGCTAGCTTTTCGACCCTGCCTGTGTTTGTTGACCACGTCTGTCAAATAAAAGCTTGCACATGGATCCGCACGCCTCACACTTCTGTCACTCTGTTACACTTTTGATGGTAGTGTGTTTTATTAAAAAAAAAAAAAGATTAGGTAGGTTTGTTAAAGATTAAAGACTACCTAAAGATTAGGAAAGTTTATTTTTAAAGTTAATTTCTGTATACTCCTTGAAGTAAATGTGGTTAATCATTTCTGTCATTGAAAATAAAATATAGCATGTCACATGATATGTAAATAGGGAATGTTGGGAAATGCTTCAAGATAATTGTGTTGTGTAATTGAACTTCTGACTCATACCACATAGTTGCTATAGGCCTGGTGGAAGTTTCATTTTGTTTCATCTGTACTGTCTGCATGTGAATCATAGTTTCATGACTCATAATCAACTATTGATTATGAAATGACCTGTTGAGCATTTTAGGGGAGACCAGGACTAGTTTTCACAAAAGTAAATTTCCACAAGGCCTATATCTTAGCAACTATATAGTAGGATATGTATGAGACAGTAGTTCAATTACACAATCAAATACAATTGTCTAGCATTTTCCCAACTTTCCCCATATACATAGGCTATCATGTGACATCATGCTACATTTTTTTTTTCAATGACAGAAATGATTGACCACATTTACTTCAAGGCGTATACAGAAATTAACTCAAATTAATTCAAAATAAACCTACCCTTAAAAATATTTACTGATGTAATTGGGTGTGACAAGTTGCCCCAGTCTCCGTTATAAGCTAATAATCAGGCTATTACTTTAACTGAAATCTATTATAATGTTACCCAAAACTGTCAGGACAGAAGAAATACAATCTGTTAGAAGAGATGCAAAATTTATTAATGACTGGTTTCATTATCAATAAACCCAAAATTAAAATGTTTAAATCTTAATTACATTAACTAAATTAATAAAAATATATATTTATAATAAAAGTTCTAATTAGAACCAGTAGGGTTTTTACTGCTTTCATTTAAGAACCTTTTCAAGTTCATGAGGTTCAAACCTACAACCGTTTGACTACCAAATGTGACCCTGGACCACAAAACCAGTCTTAAGTAGCACGGGTATATTTGTAGCAATTAGCCAAAAATACATTGTATGGGTCAAAATGATCGATTTTTCTTTTTTGCCAAAAATCATTAGGATATCCCTCCGATGCATGAATTATTAAATCACAAAGTAATATTTTTTTACATGTTTGTTTTTAATTTTAAACAAGTGAAAAATCATGCCAAAAATTTTTTTTTTTGTCAATATATTATATTTTGAAGGAGTTACATATCTGTCCACTGGACACCATCCATCAAACGTATAAAAAGTGAATCAATAGAACTTAATGCGTGGTCTTAAAAAAACACCTTTTTTTTTTTTTTTTTTTTTTTTTTTTAAATATTTACTACGTGAAAATGGTATGAATACACATAAGAACATTCAATAACAACAAGCTATGCCATGATGGCACAGAAAATTGAAGTGTAACAAACAAAACGTAAGAGTGTGTGTCTATGGGACAGGGGTGTGTGGGGTAGTGTGGGGGGAGGGTGGGGGTGTTGGGCTATTCATACACACGTGAGCACAAATACAAACACACACAGTCAAGCACACACACCCTCCCACCACACACTCGAACACAATCATGCACAAATTTATCTGCACTCATACAGTATACATGTATACATGCCTACAGTTTTATAAGACCTAATGAATAAATATAGACTGTAAGCATTTAATTAAATGATAAAATCTGAAGACTATTTAATATTTCTGTTCAATAAAACCATTCAAGTGTACATTATATCATAATTTTAATAAAACATACAAAATAAGGCAGAACCTATATATAGGCCCATAGGCAGAATTATATCCTTTGTTGCATGACGTCTACTGTAGTGGACAGATATATTTTCTGTCACAGAAAAAAATGTACAAGAAAAATATTGTTAAAATCTGAATGAAACTATTTCTGACATCCTATTTAACTGAAAAATATTTTTTGTACCTGTCTGGTTTTCTGAGAATAAAATTATTTAACACTTATTCCCGAGGTACATGGCACATCCCCTTTTCCCACTGCAATTTTGAACATATTATGTAATATCTCAAACCATAAAAATAGATAAAAAGACAACAATTAAATGGAATCGCAGAAACACTTTGGTGGTTCACCAATTGGTGGTTGGGACATGATGCTACATCTTATATGGTTCGAAATGGCTTCCAAATATCTGTCCACTGTAGTGACCACGATGCATCAGAGGGATATCAAGTAAAGATCATGTTCCATGAAGATATTTTGTAAATTTCTTACCATAAATATATAAAAACTTTTTTATTGCATTTTATATTTTATTGCATTGCTAAGAACTTCATTTGGACAACTTTAAAGGCAATTTTCTCAGTATTTTGATTTTTATGCACCATCAGATTTCCAAATTTTCAAATAGGGTAGAGTGAATGAAGATTAATTATGTTATATAGAATAAAGAATTAAAGTATTTTAAAACTTGTTGTTTTGTAGAACATCACAGTTATATATGATATGATAACAGTAGGGCCTGTAGATAGGGAGTACATGTTATGTAATAAAAGTATAATTATATTTTGAGAAAGACAATTTTTTTTTCTCACAAATATAGTCAGTGGGGTAGAACGCCCCCAGGAGGCAATGGGCAATTACTGTAGTTACTCTGTTCTGAACATCAAATCCTTTGTTTTTCCATCAAATGTATTCTAACTAGTTGGTTGAATAAAAATATTTGGATTTTAAAATGACCTCAAGTTAGCATCAGGTAGCTAGTTAGCTAGCCAGTTAGCATCAGCTAACAAAATGTTTCAAATAGGCTATTATAATTTTGTAATTCATAATTATTGATTATATTCTTTTTTAATTTTAAGCTAAAACTGCCTGTTCTCTGATTTTGGTGTAAATGTTTAAAGCAAACTGCTTTGTCAGACTGGGGGGCATTTTACCTCACCCATGGGGGCGTTTTGCCCCATAGGTGGGGTAAAACGCCCCCTTAGTACTTTACTTACTTTTTTACTTTACTTTATTTATAAAGCACATTTCACGCAACTATAGGTTGACCCAAAGTGCTGTACAAAGAGCTACAGTCAAAAAACTAAAATAAACAATACAACACACAACATTACACCCTTACATCAAAACAGGAACTATGCCTCATTAAAGGCTACAGAAAAAAAAGGTGTTCTTTAAGTAAATACTTAAAATATGACAAGGAAGATACAGTTCTGATAGAAGCAGGCAAATTGCTCCAGAGATTGGGGCCTGCAACGATGAAGGCTCGATCACCTCTACGTTGTAATATGCATTGCTAAGAACTTCATTTGGACAACTTTAAAGGCGATTTTTTGCATCCTCAGATTCCAGATTTTCAAATAGTTGTATCTCGGCGAAATATTGATAGGCCTACATACATCAATGGAAAGCTTATTCATTCAGCTTTCAGATAATGTATAAATCTCAATTTCAAAAAATTGACCCTTAAGACTGGTTTTGTGGTCCAGGGTCACATAAATCAAAACTTTTTTTAATAGTAATATGCAATGCTAAGAACTTGACGACGCCACATCACCCACGAGAGCAGATGCGTCATAGCGGCCGTTAGACAGCAGGTGGCGCTGTTTGTTAAGATTCAGATGAGTGCGATGTTCAAATAATTGTACGAGAAGGTTTTTCCTCTTCCTCCGATGTCACCCCTAGGCGGAGGCGTCAGTAAACGGGCATCAGAAGCACCCCTCCCGGCCTCGAGCACCATCACCGAACGCTCCAGGGAAACGATCGCCATAGTGAAGCGCCTCTGACCCGTTCTTCTGAGGATACCAGCGCGAGTTTGACCGATAAAGGTCGGGCGAAGCTGCGTGTTTTTCGTCGGTAAAGGCGGCTTGTGTTTGTTGGCGGAGAGTGGAAAGACGGCATCCGGCCTCCGAGAAGCAGGCGAGGGCAGGGACTCGCGTCCAAACAACGTTTACCGTCTCTGGTGAGTCTTGCGTTGCGTTTCTTATAACGATCCGTTTAGGCGGAAGGTAACGTTAACGTTAGTCGCGACGCTCTTGTAATGTCTGTCAGTTATGTTTAACGAACAGACTGCCAGGTTTGAGGAGTGTTTTGTGTCGAGTAATCTGATTAAACGTTGTTTAATCGACGGTTAGTTTGTCAACACGAACTATATATGTCGTGTTTAAATGCTGTGTTGTTGGTTTAGCTATAAAAGGAAAGCAAAACCGTTGTTTTGAAATGTTTATTTAAGCTTTGACTAGTACCGAATTCCCCCACCTGGTTGAATAACAACCCTGACAGGTTTTGTAGATTGTTTTGGTAGTTTTGTTTTACGTCTGTCTTTTCATATAGAGGCTGTAATGCTGAAATTCAGTTGTTGTTTTGAATAACCATTCAGAAAAAGCTGTTCTTTTGAAACAGTTGTTATGCATGTTTGTGCACTGCAAACAATGTTAAACCATGCAATCCCATATTTTCCCATCTAAAATGCATTTTATTCCTTGGAAAAGTTTCTAAAAGTTAGTTGAACTACTTATTTGTTGTCAGAAACTTAAGTACAAATGTGCATATGTAATCATCCAAGAATAACAGATGCAAATATTTTTACTAAACATTTTAATACAAAGTAACATGCAGTTTTTCAAGGAAAATCAATCAGTTACTTATTCAAAACGGTAATAAGTGTGATCAAAGACATGCTTATTTGTGATCCTGTGTTATATGAGAGATTGCGTAACAATGAATAACACCCTTTAAATATTGCATTAGTATTATGACATGTAAGAGTGTTCTCATAAAATGAAGACGGCGTGCATTTATAGTTGACAGTCTGTGTGCACTTTCAGACCCTTTAAACATCAACATTTATAATCAACCACTGTTTTTATGTGGGTTAATAGACAAACCTCGGAGAAACCACAGATTCAGTCCTCATCAACACATCCTCCAGTCAAACCACAGGTGACTTCGTAACGCTGGGAAATGTGTTGATGGCTTTAATGAATCGTGAACGTGGACAAATGTATCTCCGCCCTCCAGCAGAGCAAAGGGGGTTGTGTTAAAATACATGAACATCAGTGTGGTGCCAACTTCACGTGCCCTCCGTTATGCCTGGGCTATTTGTGAGTCAAGCAAATGTGGCGGATGAAGACGTGCATGCATTGAATTCCGCAAATGAGCACACATGTATGCATGGATATGAATACGTGTGCCCTCTTTGGATGCAGTTATGGGCCGGTGGCCAATTTAGGGGTTTGTCATCCCCTATTTCTCAATCAGGGGCTCTTGAGATGGAAATGAGGGTGCGTTCCACAGCCTGGCATGCAGCTGTTGCATGGATGACCCAAATCGGGGACTGTGGTTTGGCTGTTCTCAGTCTGGGTGGCTGCATGTAATGTGACCAACATGGTGATGGATGAATGTTGGGTATATGAGATATAGGCAAGCCGTTGCATTGATTGTGTGTATGCTCTAGTTGAGCGTTTGATGATGATAGTCAGTGTAACAGGAGGACAATTGGTCCATGCCTCACCCAGATGAAGCTCATGATACAGTTTCACATCGTGATAGTGTGTTGTGACAGAGGAGCAGGGTTACATGGCCTTTGTCGCTTCTGGGCCCTTTGTACGTGGCCGTCTTTGTGGTGGTGGATCATGCTGATTAGGCATCACGAAAAAAGCGTCTCTCACTCTGATTCTCACGCTTGCTTTCTCACACACCCACACACACTTTGCGCTTTTGTTTTTGTCTTCCTAATAAACTGTTCGTACCCATATTTCATCCCTCCTCTAGCTTTTTCAGGGTACGTGGTTGTGTAATGTGCTCTCTGATAGCGTGAAGTGTAAACGTGTTTTTTTGTTGTTTTTTTTTACAGTTGAGATGCTTTGTTGGTTGGTCGGTAATTGGCTGTTTTGGAATCTTCGAAACATGTTGAAAGAGTTTCAACCTCAGGAAATCTAGAATTGAAGTGGTGCAATCCATCAAACTGGACACTGTTGCTAGTGAACTACTAGTCTAGTGATCTAGATTTCTACATTTTTTAGAAAAAGTGAGTCTTTGCTTATGCAAAACCTGTCACCTTGTTGCTAGGATGTGCTTGGTTGTTGTCAGTGTTCCTATATGGTTGCCAAAGCATTCTAAATATTGGTTAGCAGAGCTGATTACATGTAATCTGGATTACGTAATCCGTTTCCAAAAATTTAAGTACTTGTAATTAGATGAAATTACATTTTAAAATACTCGGAATCAGACTACAGTTACTTTTTTATTGATTACATGATTACATATTATCCACTCAATAGCAATAAATTATTCATAATTTATTGATTCTGGCTAGTTCTTCTGTTTCATCTTTTAAATTTTCCTTTCTAAAATAGCCTACCACTTATATACAGTCAGAAAGTGTTCCAGTTTTGTGGACATTCACATGAAGACCAGGCACTAGTCAGGTGGATATAATTACACAGAAATTTGAGAGGCCACACAGCTTTTGACCACTGGATTTACAAAAATAATTTCAGTGTTTTCTTCAACATTACATCAAATACTGATGAACATATTCATTTTTATTTGAATTACCACTCAGAGGGTTATTTAATCATGTATTACTTTGTCTTTGGAAGACTTTTGTCTTTCAAACACATTAAAATGCACAAATTCACGTTATTTCTTATTGACGTAATGCAGGGATTCCCAAACTTTTGTCAGCCGAACCTCTTTCACCTAATATATTTACTTAAAGTACCCCTGAGATTTTAAAATAAATATTTTAATAATTAGGCATCACATTTGCATGTGCACGGTTCTCATGTAGGTTAATGTTCACATGACATGCGGGTAAACAAATAAAATATTTAATTTTTTTAAGTTTTAAATGATATTTTAAAATGATTTATTTTATTTTGACATTTTTATGATTTCATTAAAATTTTGCAAACCCTCTGCAGTTTCTTTACGAACCCCAGTTTGGGAAACCTTGACATAATGTTTAATGCACTTCATGTTGTCAATAACAACATATGGAATATATTTTCTTTTTCTTTGCATTTTCATATTGATATGGTACAAAATTATCCTATTTAAATCAATGTGATAAGTTAAGTCAAAAGTAATCTAAAAGTAATCAAAAAGTAGTCTGATTATATTACCTAAAATGTGTAATCTAATGGATTATGTTACTAATTACAGTTTTTGTCATGTAATTTGGAATCAGTAACGGACTACAATTTGTTAGTAATCTAACCAGCTCTGATAGTTAGGGTAAAAGTGTGCAAAGCCTGTGCAAAACCACGTCACCATGTGGTCTGTGTGAGCTTGGTGGTTACCAGGGTGTTCCTATATGGTTGCTAAGGTGTTCTAAGTGGTGGTTCCTTCCATGTTGCTAATTGGTTTCTAGGCTAAAGTGTGTGTTAGTGTTTGCCAGTGTGAAATCCACCACTGTGCTATTGTTAAAAATGAAAAAGTGAGTGTTTGCTAGCATGGGACCTAGGCCCCTATGATTTCCATGATGTGGAAGACGCAGACGCAATCACAGAATCCCGTCATAAAAACGCAATTTACTGTATTACGTGGAATGTCATGGAATTTGCCAAATTTTAGATAAATCAAAAGTAGGTCAGTACAATTAAATAAAAAAGCAATAAGGACTGGTGTCAGTGAATATTAAGCTGCAAAATACTATTTAAATATGAATCCTGGATGTTCTGTGTGTCTCTGTGTGAATGAATGTCGCAGACACGCGGTTTTGTTTACTGTACACATAACGTGCGTGACGCTTGCAGTGTTTTCAGCCTCTGTCGCCTCAATATATGAGTACATGAACACTAGGGCTGTGTATCACCAGCAAAGTCACGATACGATACGTATCACGATACGTATCACGATACGATACGTATCACAATACAGGACTGCACTGAATTTCACCTCAGAAGAATTTAATAAAACAGCTGTTTATGAAACACTGCATATAGGGCCATTGTTAACTATTGGCTGAACAGTTGACCTCTGCATTATGAAGGGCCTCCATAACTGTACCACAGTACAATATAGGTAATGGCATATGTTTCATGTTTACATTGTGCACTCTCCACCAGGTACAATATTCTGATTGTTTGCATCTTGTTTTTAAGCTCATAAATAAGAATGTAGGCCTACTCGTTCTAATAAATTTATATTGTAATGTACTCATTCTAATATATTAACATTGCTGGTAGGTTATCATTGCACAAATCAACACACTCTCTACATTAAAAAAATAAAAACTAGAAGAGTTCTAAACTAATGCGCTGTCGTCACTGTATCTCACACACACACATCAGCCACTCACACAGATCATGTTGCGCGCGCACACAGATATTCTTTTCATCGCTGCCCTGCAATTTTATCAATAAAATTGATGGCGTTATTTTAATGACAAATGTCGCGATAGCATTATTACAAAGCGAGAGCGCATTCATGTAATACGAGCACGCGAATCTCTCTGCTCGCACGCCGATTTCCTTTGCTCATGCACGAAACTTGACGCGAGCTTTCAATTGTACGCTACTCTCTTATGAATTTTCTCTGCTCTCGCTCAGTGAGTGTGTGCGCACTCAAAATGCGTGCCGTGCATTCACGCATCCTTAATCGTTGAAGAGCTACAGTATCTTTCTCAACAAGGAGCTGGTAACATCATCATTTCTGAAGAAATTAAATCTACAGCTTCACTGTTAATAGAGAAACACGGCAAAACGGTTGGAATTCTTACATACACAGCCTCTCTCTCTCGCTCTCTCTCTCTCTCTCTCTCTCTCTCTCTCTCATAAATGAACACTTGATAAATTAAACTTTTCTGATAATAGAATATTGAAGTGGAGATCGCTAAACTGCAAGCTATGTTCTCAGAAAGCAAGCGCGTTTATCCACAGTGGAGAGAGAGCATGTGCACATGGTTGCCAGGTTTACAAAGACAAGTAACACACTTGCAGATATTTCATAATATACGCAGATATTTCTGTATTGCACAAGTGTGAAGCTCTGTTTCGGGGATTATGTCTCTTTATATCAGGCAACCCCGGTTGTGTTCCTCTGCGGCCAGATTAAACCTTGTTGTAGCCTATATATTATGCTCTATTCATTATTTTTTAGAAACCTTGCACTTTTCTACTCCATTTTAAATGGTCTTCTTGTATTCAAATTAAGCGCGGTCCACTGCTGCACACGTGCCACAATATCGATACAGGGCCAGCTGTATCGATACTCGTATTGTCAAATCTCTGTGACAATACATCGTTGTATCTATATTTCGAACACAGCACTAATGAACACATGAACATAATCTCTAGAACTGTTCTGAGAGTCACTTCATGAGCATTTTACTGTTTCTTTTGAGTAAAACTATCATCAAATTAGGGGTGGGCGATATGGAAAAAATATCATATCACGATTTTAAGAAATATCACGATTCACGGTTTTATCACGATTCTTTGTCATGTTGGTTTTACTATTTTGCAAGTTGTCTGAGCATTACAGCTAAATTAATTTAATTTCCCTATTATAAAGATAAAGCCTTTCAAGGTAACAAAGTAAAAAAAAAAAAAAAAAATTGGAATGGCAGATATTTAGGCCAAAGTGGGCGAAGATGAAAATCTTTGTCATTATTTTTTCTTTATTATTAAAAAATAAGAACAAAGATATACAGTACAACTACACATAATATACAACATAATATACAAATAAAAGAAACAGTGCTTTATTTTCAGGTACAATAGGTGTATTTAGCATGAACATTCAGGAAATTGAATGAACAAATATAAAAATAAAAACACAATATAAACTGATTCTTAAAGCAACTGTATTAAAGTTCTTCACTCAAGAGTAGTGAGTGATTTTTCTCTGTGTTTTGTTGTTTTATTAACATTAAAGGAATAGTTCACGCGAAAATAAAAATTCTGTCTTCTGTCTGTCAATTCTGTCATAGTGTTTTATTTTTATACCACCATTTAGTCACTCAAAAGTTGTTTAAACCTGAGTGAGTTTCTTTCTTCTGCTGAACATAAAGCTATTTTGAGGTACGTGGAAAACGAAACAGTTGCTGGTCCACAGACTTCCATAGTATTCTTTTCCTAATATCAAAGTCAATGTGGACCAGCAACTGTTTGGTTACCCACATTCTTCAAAATATCTTCTTTTGTGTTTAGCACAAGAAATTAATACAGGTTTGGGAAAACGTGACAGTGAGTAAATAATGACAGATTAAATTTTATGGTGATCTATCCCTTTAATTACAGTCAGCGGCATGTTTAATACTGTCCCTTTAAGACCTGCACGCATCTAATATACAGGCACGTATCCGTTTCTCTCTCAACTGTTTACTTTCATTTTAGACATAACAGGGTCTATATGTAAACCTTGTATGTAAACCTTGTGTGTTTTGACAGTGTTAGCGCAAAAGATAACTTAGTTCAGTAATCAGGCGCTCTTTTAACAGGCTTTAGCACGCGTGCTTCGGGTGTATGCGGCTCTCAGGAAAAAGCGCACACCAGACCAGCGCGCGAATGAAACATTTAAAAGCACATGCAATATATACATACTTTTGTGACTGCGAATAAGTGCAGTGTCCTGTGAGAGTAACTCTACAGCTGAGTTAACACTGATGTGAATGCATGTGTAGGCCTATATGACGGAAGCGCCAGAACTGCAAATGATAGTATATGTGCTGTAGCGTGATACTACGATATTTCTTCAAAAGCAGACCGTGGAGACATTTTTATCGTCCACGATCAAAAATCGTCATATCGCACACCCCTACATCAAATATACAAACAGAAACCTAAAGTTCTTCACAGCAACTCGTCAAAATAAAAACTTGGTTTAACTTGGAGAAACCGTGACAGAACTATTACTTAATGTAATGGTAGTACTAGGAATATTTACCATAAAAAATTATTTACAAGAATTTATTTAGAAGGAAAATGTAAATACACAACACAGTATTTCTGGTGAAAAAAAAAAAAAACATTTCATATAGGGCCTTAAAATGTAGTTTTTGTTAGATTTGAAAAAAATTGCTGTTTAATATTGTAAGTTTCATGATTTCAATTAGACATGCTTTTTTGATGAATAAAGTTTAATTTAAGCATTAAAACAGAGTCTACACTGAAAATGTTTCATTGGATCAAAGTAAAACAATTGCTTCATCTTGTAATCGGTTTACTTTTTCTCAGCTGAAAAAAATGTTTGATCAAATCAAATTTCTATAGTCAACTGAAACTAAAAATTTACTTTCAACCAAATATGTTTTTTTTACATGATTATAGTGCAAATTATTAATACATTTATTTGGATTAACTTAAATTTTTACATATTTTTAAATCAAATATCCAGATAAATACAAATCTAAATTATACGTTAAGCTATTTCTTCACCTTCAGAATGCGATTTTACTGTTAAAATGAAGCTTTTTACACTCTTGAGAGTCAAACATTTTAAAATGTTTATTACATCACATCACATCATGATTTTTCTTTTATTGTTTGATTAAGGACAGGGACAGCAGGGAAGCAGCTTTAACTTTAAAACTGAATGCATGGATCCAATATATTGATTGACATCTAATTTTCTCTCAAAAGTTTACATTCGCTTAAGACATAACCATAGGGCTGCAACAACTAATCGATAAAATCGATTATTATCAAAAATGAAAATCATTGACAACGATTCTCATTGTCGATTAGTCGGGTCTGCCCACAGTGTACGTCCAACTTCAGCCGGTCGCGTCAAATTAACGTTACAGCACTGAATAATGCATTTCTGTGGCCAAAATGCATCTAAAAATAGTGGAGGAAACAGAATGAGATGCTGTGGGAGAAGTACATGATCCAAGCTGCCATTTGAGTAAAGTGAACTCATTGTCATGTTCAAGAAACCAGTCTGATATGATTTGAGCTTTGTGACACGGTGCATTATCCTGCTGGAAGTAGCCATCAGAAGATGGGTACACTGTAGTCATACAGGGATGAACATGGTCAGCAACAATACTCAGGTAGGCTGTGGCGTTTAAACGATGCACAATTGGTACTAAGGGGCCCAAAGTGTGCCAAGAAATTATCCTCCACACCATTACACCACCACCACCAGCCTGAACCGTTGAGACAAGGCAGGATGGATCCATGCTTTCATGTTCTTTACGCCAAATTCTGACCCTACCATCTGAATGTCGCAGCAGAAATCGAGACTCATCAGACCAGGCAACGTTTTTTCAATCTTCTATTGTTCAATTTTGGTGAGCCTGTGCGAATTGTAGCCTCCGTTTCCTGTTCTTAGCTGACAGGAGCGGCACCCAGTGTGGTCTTCTGCTGCTGTAGCCCATCTGCTTCAGGGTTCGACGTGTTGTGCATTCAGAGATGGTATTCTGCATACCTTGGTTGTAACAAGTGGTTATTTGAGTTACTGTTGCCTTTCTATCATCTCTAACCAGTCTGCCCATTCTCTGACATCAACAAGGCATTTTCGTCCACACAGCTGCCGCTCACTGGATATTTTCTCTTTTTCAGACCATTCTCTGTAAACCCTAGAGATGGTTGTACGTGAAAATCCCAGTAGATCAGCAGTTTTTGAAATACTCAGACCAGCCCGTCTGGCACCAACAACCATTCCACGTTCAAAGTCGCTTAAATCCCCTTTCTTCCCCATTCTGATGCTCGGTTTGAACTTCAGCAAGTCGTCTTCAGCACATCCAGATGCCTAAATGCATTGAGTTGCTGACGTGTGATTGGCTGATTAGCAATTTGTGTTACCAAGCAATTGAGCAGGTGGCCGGTGAGTGTATATCAACTGTAGTAACAATAAACTGAAAGTTATTTGCATAATTACTCACTGATATGATGGAACTGTGTGTCAGCCGTGATCTTGATGCGGGGAAACAAGATGGCCAGTGATCGAAAAATTCTCAAACCGAACGTCGATGACGTCAGTGGTCACGTGGTTTTCACACAACGCAAAATTCTTGACTTGATGTGAAGCAAATAGTTTAAATTACGCCAACAAAAATTACTTTTACTTTCAGTTAACTAAACAATTTACTTTAGCTCAATGAAAAGACAGAAAAGTCAATTATTTAAGTCGGATCAAGTATAAAATGTTCTTTAGAGTAATGACAAGGCATATGCACTTTTTTTCAGTGTAGAAAAATTGAAATGGACAAAAACGGAATCCAGAAAAATTTAAATGGAAAATACAGAATTTGGGGAAAAAAATAAAAATAGATTTTATAGGGCCTTAAAAATGTAATTTTTGTTAACACTTTAATAAATTGCAGATTAATATTGTAAGCTTCATGATTTTTTAGACATGCTTTTTGATTAATAAAATTAAATTTAAGCATTAAAACAGAGTCTAGAAAAATTAAAACAGAAAAAAAAAACTGAATCCAGAAAAATTTAAATGGAAAAACACGGAATTTGGAAAAAAATAAAATGGATGCCATGATGCTAGGGTGTTGTCTGTGTTACCCAGGTGTTGCTATATGGTTACTAAGGTGTTCTTCTTGGTCACTAAGTGATTCCTTACTAGTACAAGTCAAAAGAGTCCATTCCCAAGTCTGGTCGTTCCTTCAGAGTGGCTAAAATATTCTAATTCTATATTTACAGCTGAGTGTTACTTAATCCTTCTCATTGAAAGGGTTTGTGGGAAGGAGACACAACAATGAAAGAAACAAATTGAGTGTAAAAGTGAGAAAATGAAGTAGCAGCGTGTTTTTCACTCAGGAGTCATGCGTTGATTTGGTCTCATGGTGTTTTTGCAAAGCGATTGTTCTTGCTTTCTTGTGTTTGTGGGTAAGGTGAGTGAGGCGGAAGAAACACATTGTTGCAGGCATTAATGTAACTTGACCTGTGCAGAGCAGCTAGCAGCCAGGCGGTGGGTTGTGTTATATGAGAACCCCTGTCTCTTGTTCTCTGCATTGGGGTTTTTGTACTATCAGTAGGTCAAGGACATGATGGATACAGTTAATTTGTTGAAGAACAGCTGATGCTGTGCTCTTCATACAGTACAGACACCTCTGACTGCACACCCACATGCTTCCTCCCACCACACACACTATTTTCATAAACACCCAGTCACATAAACCAGATACAAAAGTCAGTGTTGTTCCATGTGGTGGTCTTTCTCTGGTCTTTGTTCTTGATGACTGCCTTTCCACACAGAACATTGTCGACTGTCTTTCTGAGTGCATCTGAAATGGTTTTTGGTTGCTTGAAAGACTAGTTGACTGATTGGTTGAAAGTAAGGCACAGTATTATAATTAGGCTGGTTTCGGGTTCATCTAAAGCGGATTAGGCGCATATTTAGAGGACGCGTCTTGTGCAAAAAAAAAAAAAGAAAGAAAGAAAAAATATTTCCTACTTGTGACTTACAAATTGTATATCAGATAAAGGACAATACGCTATCAGCAGCGCACAAGTGGAAAAATATGCTATGAAAATATGCTATTAAAATTTAAAAAATACAGTTGCAAAAAAATTAGTTTATATAATCATTTTATTAGATATATGATTTTTATTTTTGCAATTAAATGTGAAGTTATATTAACTTTTAATTTTAATAATAAATATTTAATGTAATTAGGGCTGGACGATATGGCCAAAATTTGTATCACGATATATTTCTTAATTTCAGTTGATATGATATAATTCCGATAACGATATGAATACTATAAAAAAAAAAGCCTCATAAAAACTGCCAAGAATGCCCACAACAGATGTCTGTACCTAAACTTATGAAAAAATTAATTTGCCAAGTCTACAAAACCTCCTCCTATAAAACTATATAATAGGAGTTATCAGTTGGTTATCAGTTATTAAAAAAAAAGTTAACTGTTGTGACTCATGCATAATTTTTCTTTGAAAATAATGTGGCATTTTTATGTTTTATTTATTTATTAATATTATTATTATTATTTTTTTATTTTTTTATTTTTTTTTGTACAGGTGTGATTTAATAGTTGTTTTGCATCTCATGTCTTTTCCTGCATGCTGAATGTAGGCTAGCTCACATTCTTGAAGTGGTTCACACTTTTTGGACCTTCTTAGCAATGTAGACGTCTTCTGGAAAGGGCATGTTGCTATTGGCAACAAGAACTCGCACCATTTCTCTCTTCCTCGTTCTGCAGCTCCGTTTCTCGTCTCTAATTCTCAAGAATGTGACCCTGATCAGGTGCCATCGCATTGACTATGATTGTTCCGGTTATGATTATTCTCACTATTCGTGTCACTGCGTCACTGATCATATTGAAGGTGAGCACACATTGTTCTGAACCTTCTCTTCTGCCTTCCTTAAAGAGGAAGTGGCAAACCTCGCAGGAAGTGACCTAATTAGAGAGTTCATACATGTCCGTCTTGATGCTTTAATGACATCATAATGCTGTCATGTTCTGATGGGATTGACATTCAGCTTTTGCCAATTCATGCGGAAATTTCAGTCCCCACACATTTCTGTAAACTGCCGTCGGCTATTTGAACAATTGGTAACCTTTCAGGAAAAACAACCGGTTACCAAACACAGGAAGAGAGGCGTGTAATACAGGATCTGAATGTTGCTGTATGATCTGGGTGTTATGGGGGTGAACCATTACCCGACTGTCTAAACCTTGTAGCCCTGGACCCTACACAGTGAGAGATATTTCAGCCATGCAAAGAGTGTGTGTGTGTGTGTGTTCATTTGTGTGCAAGTGCTTGTTGTCATTTCCCTCTAGCCCCAGTTTGGTTTGAAGTACTAGACTATTAACTAGAGATAGATCACTAATCAGTTTGACTCATATTTTTCACTGATACTGACACTTTATTACATATTTGGCTATATTAGTTGTTAAAAAAATAATACATTTGGGGGGGTGGGGGAGAATAACACCAAACGGAAGAGTTATTTTTCTGTGCATTCGGTAGAAAACAATATTTAAAGGTACAATCACTTATTTAATGTATAGTTTCCATTTTACAGCCATTTGTTCTCTAGTGAGAAATGAATTTTATTTTAAACTTAACTTGAAAATGGCTGAAAATAAACTTGCAGTCATTTGCATCAAAATAATATTACATGAAAAAAACAATAAATGTATTATTATTATTGTTATTATTATTGAATAATAGTAATGTATATTTCAGTGATAGTTTAATCATTTTATTAATTGTAATTATTATTAGATATTTTATTATTTATAAATATGTATTGCATGAAAGTTAAGTTAAATGTAGTAATAATGATGATGATAAAATTTAGTTTTTTTATTTTGATTAGCTATTTATTATGTTACAAGTTATTATATGAATAAATATTATTTAATAATTTTGATGAATTTGATTTAATAATGTTTGATAGTTTTAATAATTTTTTAATAGAAATACTATTTATTGTTATACATGTATTATTATTATTATTATTATTATTATTATTATTATTATAATTACAAGTTGTTAAAAAATAAATAGTATTACTGTTTGTAATAATAATAATTATATAATAATAATTATTATTATTATTATTATTATTATTATTATTATTATTATTATTATTATTTTGATGACAGTTTTAGTAAGTAGTTTAATAATAGTTTTTCATTATTGTTGTTATTATTATTGGTATTATTAGTAATAATAATTCATATTGTTATTACACGAACGGTATTTTATTATTATTATTATTATTATTATTAATAATATTATTATTATTAATATTATTATTATGATAATTTGATAATAATGATAATAATAAAATGAATAATAATAATAGCAGTAATAAAATACTACATTAATGCTAGACTATAATACCACAATATAATGCTACATTAATATAATACTGTACTATTTTTAATATTAGTATTAAGTATTGGAACTGAGTATTGGTCATTTAAACAAAAATCAGTAATGGTCATGATAAAGCAATATTTGTTGTTCTCTTCTAATAACTGAGTTCCTGACACTCAAATGGTAGTGTATGGCACTAGCAACGGCAAGGTCATGGGTTCATTGTAAACACTTAATGCACTGTAATTCTTTGTGCATAAACGTGTCTGCCAAATATAAATGTAAGCAGTACATTTAGCATGTAATTTGAGTGTATATTCTGTCTGTGTGTGTTAGTCTGTTCCTGGTTCATCTCTCTCTCTCACCAAACTCCACATGCTGAAAGGTTTCTTTGTATAATGCCGCACTGACCCGGACTGCTTCAACATCCCACAAATACACACACACGCTAAATTCCTACAGTACCATCCAGTGGCCATCTCACGTTTGGGCCAACTGTGCTACATTCGCTCTCTTGCCATATAGTGGCCTACTTTCCCCTGTGATCATCGCTTTGACACCATTTGTGCCATGTGTGTCTGTTTCTGCGTGTGTTATGCTCTGATTGGCTAATAATCTCTTTGGATCAGATTCAGGGTTGAGATGGACATGGTCCCTACGTAGTGTTCATGAAGCAGAAATTAAATGCATAAAATTATTTGAAAAATTTTAGATGAAAAATAAACAAGTTGTAATTTTTATGTGAATAATTATTTATATTAATTTAAAAAAATGAAGAATTTATTAATATCTTTTTTGTGTTCAAATATGAAAATAAATGTAACTTGGTTCATTTATAATGTGTGTATATATCGTCTTCACCATTATGTGACCCACAGACATGATAATTGCAATGTAAAGGTCACATCTGTTGTGTTTTATACTCACGCTGCGGTGAACTGAGCTGATTAAAAACGCCAGACTTCTTGTTACTGTGGTTATTGTACCTAAACTTTTTACAGTTATGCATGACAATACTTGCACAATGACTGGTGGGAAAATTTCCCTGCCCACTTCCTGTGAAGTGAATTGATGTGCATCTGTTCCCTAAGCTGTTTGCAGTGGCTTTGCATTGAGCATTGTAATTGTTCTTTTAAAATTACATTCATTTTATTATTATTATTTTTTTAATTTTATTATTTTTTTAAATATTTAACGTTTTTATTTTAACTAATTAAAAATGCTTAACTTGCCTTTTAAACCCAAATTGTACCCCCCCCCCCCTTTTGTGCCAGAAAAAAATATTTTTTTTTTATAAAAATTAAATTGTTATATTTATTTGTAAATAGTTTTTAAAGAATAGCTTAACTGTAAGTGATCTATATTATTAGCTTGTAAATTGGGGAAGCTACTGCTTCTTCATATGGACATCTTTGGCTGTTGGGTCATGTTTTGCAGTATTTTTTTCAACATCTTGCACCATGAATGTGCCATTTTTTTTTAAGCCACAGTGTCATAAATAGTTCAATATTAAAAACACATCTCGAGCCCCCTGCATGGTTTCATTCTAGTCGCTTTGGAACACAAGAACATGTCCTGTGTGAACGGCCCCCTAAGGACACAGTTCCAAAAACTCTGTCTGTGTGACTCCGACAGAGTGAGAGTGTGTCTTTAAGACTTCTTTCATCCTCCTAGCTTTAAAATATTTATGGCGAGGCACACCGATAGGGAACAGACGTTTTGGTGTCACTCACGTTCGACTGAAGGTGTGGGGGTGTGTGTGTGCGTGTGCGTGCGTGTGTGTGCGTGCGTTTGTGCGCGTGTTGCCCACAGTGATCTCACTGTCTCTCTCATCTGGCATGGTGTTTACATTCCAGCATCTCTAAGCAACAGTGGAGCGTCACAGATCTCTGCACTCGTCTTTTTTTCCTCGTTTTTCTGCAGTAAAGCACACTTTGTTCTTGTGCATAGAGGTTGATAAAGTTACCTGGAGTTTGGAGTTTGTCATCTGTGAGTCCGAGGTCTTTCTTCACTCTTATGAATGATTGTGTACTGTCTATGATCTCATATGTCTCATGTCTATGACTAATAAAAAGATAGTAATATTTTAAATCTCTGTTTAAGGAATGTTCCAGAACTTTTCTGACATGGTGTCACCACAGAATTTTTTATTTATTTTTTCCCCCGTCAGTATGTTATGAGGGGGATCTAATCTAAGGGATCAAATGTTTGTCAGAGTTGAAATAAAATCAGTTTAACTGGAATAAATTAAAATGTAAAAAATAAAGTAATTAATTAATTAAAGAAAAACCCCAGCTAGTTGCCAAGGCTATTTTCTCACTTGATGTACTAAAATAACTAAAACTAATACTGAAATAGTAATAATAAAAACTATATAAACATGTTTAAAAAACAAACAAACAAAAAAAAAAACTGCTAAAAATGACCAAAACACACAACAAAATTACTAAAACTTTAACTAAAATGAAAATGAAAATATAAAAATAAAAGCTAATTTCAAATATTTATAAAAACTGTAGTATCTTGGTGATACTAAAATGACACTGGAGGTCAGTCAGTGCTTATACTGATTGTAAATTTATTTAATTCAGTACATTCAAAATGTGATATTTGAGCGGTAAAGCTGTCCTTTTATAGTTTGACTGCTTAGCTGGATAACCTTTTAATTTTATTTCTATCATATTTTATTTGTATCACCTCAATGTATTTTAGAATGTTTGTCTTGTATTAAAATTAAATGGCTTATATAGGCTAGCTTTTTGATAAAAGTACACAATATTTTATTAGATTTTATTTTATTATTATTATTTTTTTATTGCAATATTCAAAATTTTGTGGAAAACAACAGCATGTTTAACTTATGGTGAACCTGGAAAATATAATCAAATATAATCCTTTTTTTCTTTTTTTTTTCCCCTTCAATTTTTTTTATTTAAATCTTATTCCCATAATTCCCTCTTTGTGCAAGGTCTGCTTTCCAAGCATATTCCTTTTACCCTGGGCTGTCCTCTCCATTTCCTTCAGCTGTGATCGATTACAGTAGTTCATTCTTGTTTTATTCCCCAGGTCTTGAGTGATTTAGCTGATGTCTGAAAATATCTGTGCACATGATCTGTCATGGGAGCCGACTGGGCCGTGGGGGTTTTAGCACACCACTGTTGTGCAGAGTCAAACAGAAACAGAGCTCGTATCAGGACCTCACATCAGGACCCTCAGTGTGCAACACGAGGTGGACGGCCACAGGATTTGAGCAGATGTCTGAAGATATCTTAAAGGGATAGTTCACTCAAAAATCATCATTCTGTCATCATTTACTCATCCTTGAGTTGTTCCAAACCTGTATGAGTTTCTTTCAGCTGCTGAACACAAAAGAAGATATTTTGAAGAATGTTGGTAACCAAACAGTTGATGGTAGCCATTCACTTACATAGCATAGAAAAAATACTGTAGAAGTCAATGGCTACCATCAACTGTTTGGTTACCAGCATTCTTCAAATTTGTTCAGCAGCAGAAAGAAACTCATACAGGTTTGGAACAAGTGAAGGGTGAGTAAATGATGACAATTTTCATTCTTGGGTGAACTGTCCTTTAAGGTGTCACCACCAGTTAGCATTGAGTCCAGAGCTGGTAATAGTTTAGTTTTGCACTGTGGTTAGTAAAGTGGGCTGGTGCACTGGGTGAAGAATGGGTCAGCAGATGTAGACCACCCATCCCCCCATTAGTTGGTCAAAGTGGTTGGCTGTTGACTTTTAACAAATGCATTTCTTATTTAAACAGGAAGTTGAGGTATGATATATCAGTGCTCTTTTTTATAGCACTAGTACGACAAAACCATTAGTTGCTATCCATTTACAGTTTGCTTGCCATTTTTGAGAGAAATAGGATATTTAATCGGATAAAAACTAGTACAAGAGGAGTTATCAAAATTTGCGGTCCAGACTGTACATGACTACTGACTGTGACTGTACAAAAAAAAAACACTATTTTTTATATATATATATATATATATATATATATATATATATATATATATAAACACTGTGTGTTTGTGTATATATATATATATATATATATATATGTATATATATATGTATATATATATATATATATGTGTATATGTATAGATATACATACACAAACTTTCCTAGTGTACCTTAGACATAGGTACATGGTATAAAAGCTAAGCACTTGAAATGCATAATGATGGTCACTATTTAGGAGACGATGAATATGAGCTTTTTTTTGTGGCCATATTCATAGCAGATTTCAGTCAAATTCTCTCTAAAATGACAAAGTAAATGGATAACAAATAAATGTTTTGACAATGTTCAGATATAAGTAATAATGCAATAATGCAAATCATATACCTCTACAACCTTGATTCATAATGTACACTATACATTGCACAGTGTTGTTATTGTTTATGAAACATAAGCCATTAAACATCATTTTCACTTTATTGATATAAAATATACATATTAGATTGAAAAACTGCAACTTTAGCTTGGCAAATAACTGAAATATTTAAACATGAAGTAGCAAAATGACTAAAACTGAAATAAAAATTAAAGCCATATATAAATATATAAAAGAATGAAAATTACAAAAGCACAAACTTACTCAAACTGAAAATATGAAATAAAATCTATTTAATAGTATATAAATAATACTAAAATAACACTACCGAGCAGTGACTGGAAAATAAGGCCAGCTTTTTTTTATTTAATTTTTGATGATTGTGCAATAGAGTTGTGCCGATAGACGACAGTATCGTGCATCAACGATAGTCAGAGATATAGATGATAGCAGATGTGTCTGTCGATAGTCAAGACGATATTAGGCTCATTCTCCTATTAATGTATAAATAACTATTATTATTATTATTAGGTGGCCTATTATTATTGGGCTATTATTATCAAATTGCCTCGCCATTTCACCTCAGCGCCGCATTTCACAAACACGCGCAAATGAGGATTAAGCTTCTCCTCCTCATTGGAAATGTTTTAAAAATGGAATCTAAAACTAAGCCCACATCAAAATTGAACTGCAGGGTGATAAACCTTTATTTACAAATTACGCTATGTCAAGAGTGCAAAAAGAGACATCTTTTAGACATCTTGAACAGCTATGAACATGACGAAACTGCACCGGCAGCATTTCGTTTTCTTTAGCCTACAGCACATTAACAAAAAACATTGATGCTTATTCTTCATCATCGTTATTATAAAAAATATGTAGTTAAGTTATCAGTCTAAAACAGGGCATGTCATGGGGCGCGCAGTCTGGAGCGCTGTATTACTGATGTATCCGTTTAATTTAACTTTACTCCAAAAATATGGACTTGCCTGAAGATACTTTTATCTTTAACTTGTTCGTTTATGTCCAATATTTAGTGTTAAACTGTTGTCTTTAAAATAAATCTACTTTTGATTTTCACCTTGACTGATTTTTAGACTGATAACTTCCGCGCCGATGCGGGAAACTTGTCACAGTAGGACGCACGGTCCTAATAGCGATGTGTGACTGCTGTATCTGAATATATGAACTAGCTGTTTTATATATTTAACGTTAGTTTTTCAGTATCTTTGAAAGTATATTATTTCGGTTATTGGTGCTTCCAGGCTCTCTCTCTCTCACGCACGCGCGGTTTAAAATCACCAAATACTTATGAAATAGCCTATGACAAGTACAGAGAGTCTCTCTCTTGCCCCCACCTACCCATGCACGATAATATTGTGTATCGGCGATCTCACAGGCTAGCGATATGACGATATGAAAAATGACCAAATCGCCCAACACTATTGTGCAAAATGTTGAAAGTTATTGGTCTGTTGATTAACGATGTGTTTTCGAGTTGTTATTTCAGGTCTTTGCTTGCTAAACCTGTTTATTATTGAGACCAGGAGAAAGTAGGGAATGATTAACTTTGAGTCAGATGGGCGTTAAACTCCCCGTCCAAAGTTTGGTTAGATTACATCACATGCTAAAAGCAGCGAGCACACTGCAGTGCCACCATTCCTCATAAACCGACCTAGTTTCCCACATCCATTGAGTTTTCCCAGTTCCTTCAATATATTTATAGCATCAAACCAATAAAGATGATGTTTTTTTTCTATTTATTTTTAGTTATTTTTATATCCCAGAACATTAGGTCTGAGGATGGAGGGAAATCTTTTTGGCACATTACCCAGAGGGCTTAGCATGTTTTGTTGTCTTTATTGTGGTATTTGTTTGTGATTCTGCTCTGGAATGTCATTCACCTGCTGTGGGGACAATGATAGGAAGTTTGCATCATCATGGCATAAAAGAGGATTGTGGGATTAGGAACCTGATGCAGCCAGTCAGGTGTCAGGACGGTCAGATGAACTGTCCCATATCTGGAGGCGTTCAGTATCAGCTGAGAGCCCTTTCTGAGTGCCAAATGTGCACTTCCTGTTGCAGCGATGTCGATTTTGACCTCTGTGTCTTTCAGCGTGTTTTGCTGAAAGGTTTGTGGCGGGAGGCAGAAGCCGGGCTGATGGAGTGCTGGAGTGACACATCTGGGTGATGGAGGGAAGCTGGCCTGGGCTACGTGCTAAAAATATAAGGCTAAGTGGGGTAATGGAGTATCTTTCGGACGGAGAGAGAGACGAATGTGGGACAATGCAGATGCTTCTGGGACACAGGGAGGGACATGTGTTCTTATTCACTGACCTGTTAGTACTCGCTCTCTTAAAACTCTTCTCTGACAGTTAATAACCAGAAGTACCATTGTAGTACAATTACGACACAATATGATAAACAAGATGATTACATGTTATGATTCACTTTACTTTTGTCCAATACAGTGCCTCATAAGTCTTTTTGAGGGCCCGCCCGTTACAGTTTCTGCTTGTTTGGATGACCTGCTTCTGGATGATTTGAACTGTTGCATATGACACAAATACCCATATAAATAAATGTTAAAAAAATATGTATACAAGGATCAATATTGATTTAATAACATGAGGGGAAAAATTTTACACAGCTTTCATTACAATGCCTTGTTTGGACACATACCATGCTAAAGCTGTGTTTTGAGTTATTGTTTTTATACTTATTTAATTGCATGGTAATTCCTTTTGAACAATTATGTTTATACCATGTGTTTTTTGGGCACATACCATGTGTTTTTGGGCATGTACTATTGTAAATTTTTTAAATAGTTTTAAATTTAAACCGTATTTATAACCAATTTTATATTTGGTTGTGTGTCATGGCTTTTCTGTTTTCTTTTTTATTTGTTTGTCTGGATTTCAGTTGTGGTTATACCAAGCTTTTGGGCATGTAAAAGTATTATTATTATTATTATTATTATTATTATTATTATTATTATTATTATTGTATAAAACATTTAAAAAAAAAATAAAAAAATAAAAAAAAAAATAATAATAATAATAATTATTATTATTATTATTATTATTATTATTATTATTGTTATATTTTGGATGTGCCAGTTTTATTAATTTAATTTAATATTAAGTTATTTATTAAATACATGCCTTGGAATTCTATGGAATTTTGTGAAGTATCTTGCAAATACCTTGGTGCATGAATAATTATTCATTCATCTTCTTGGTGCTTCTTTCAGACTTTCATCCCTGTTGCTCATGTGGGCGCAGACTGTAATATTGGTCTGACCTTCCGTTGACACGTATATATTTGTGTGTGTGTGTATTGGAGACGGAGAACAGGCAGTTCCCTGCTGGAGTCAGTGCTGCTCGGTGCTTCATTCGTCATGGGGGATTGTGTGTGATCATCCTCTTATCTCTCGCAGACAAACACTCATGAGCACAATACCAACAGGGGAATACTTTCTAGACTGCTGTGAGTTGGTGTTGGGCAAGGTTTTGTGTGTTTTCATTCATACGCGCAGTAGTAGTCATAATTATACAGTACGTAAGTATACAGTATGAAAGGACAATACTTTTGATGACTGTTGTATTCCAGTGTGATACCTATTACTCCGAAGTATGATTGGGTGGTATTTGTGTAGATGATCTGGATATTTGCAGCTTGAGATGCTTCCAAGAACAGTGTCAGACACCTGAGAGTTTGCTGACGTTAGAATCATACTTGGTCATACCTTAGAAATAGGATTGGGAATAGAGTACTGATTAGCAAATAAAAATATTAAATATTTTCCACGCTGTTGTTCAGTGGTGGTGCCATGGAGCTACGGAAAATAAATTAATTAAATTAGATCATTGTGTTAAATTATGTAATATATTAAATATAAGAATTATATTTATAGTCGTGAAGTTATGGTTTGAATTTAGTGTGATGTGAATGACAGTTTGATTAGACTTCAAACTTAAAATTTTAAAATGCTATCAAAATACTGATGTTTTGTATAGTAATTGTTTTGTAAGTTATATTATCGTTCAAAGGCTTAGGACTATTTTAAATGTTTTCAAAAGTAGTCTCTAATGCTCACCACGCTGCATTTATTTGATCAAAAATATTGTAATACTGTGAAATAATATTTCAATTTCAAACAAGTGTTTTCTATTTTAATATATTTTAAAAGGTAATTTATTCCTCTGATACAATGCTGAATTTTTAGCATCATTACTCCAGTCTTCAGTGTCACATGATCCTTCAGAAATCAGTCTAATATGCTGATTTGCTGCTCATGAAAGAGTTATGATTATTATCAATAGAGCCCGACCGATATAGGTTTTTTTGGGGCCGATACCGATATTAGGGCGTAAAAAAAGGCGATATATATCGGTCGATATTCTTTGTGTATATTATAGTACAGTACCACTCAAAAGTTTGGACACTTTCCCATTCCTGTGTCCAAACTTTTGACTGGTACTATATTTAGTAGAGGTCGACCGATAGTGGATTTTACCGATACCGATAGCTAGGTTGGACAACACTGGCCGATATCGATTAATCAACCGATAGTTTTTAAAAATGGATACTGAACGAAAACTAAAATAGAGCTTTACTATTTTTAAAAAGCAGTAACAGTACTGAATCATACTTTGTAAATGAATAAAAATGTAGTATTAATATTAATTATTATATTGATCATTAAAGTTATTTCATAGTTTACTAATGTTAAAAGAAGAAACTTTAAAATTTAAAAATGAAGCCTAGTAGTAATAGTAAATGTTGAAATGAAATGAACACTCTAACAAGGAACAATACTTCTACAGCTTTCGTTAATGTTACAAATGGACTTTTATTTTTTTAAGTATTACCATTTCATTTCAAGTCATGCTTAAAGATGGCCGTCTTGAAATACCTACACAAGCCCATATTAAAATTGCATGCACAGGTTATTGATATTGTATATGTACTCTCATTTTTTTGCTGCTATTTTAGAACACTGCATGATTATCTAATCAAAATATATAAAAAAAAAAAAAAAATGCAAGTGACACACTGTGCAGAAGTGCACCACTGCGTCTTGGAGAAGTCACAGGTATCACACACACCGGACGCGTCACGTTCAATTCAAGCAGCGGTTTAAAACTGTTTATTTAATCACCAAACGGACATAAGTTTGCTTCAACAATGAACTATGTGGCATAAATGAGTTTGAAGTTCGGTGTTTAAGAAAAAAAAAATAGCGCAAACAGAAAGATCTGTATTACAGCTCTCTATATGAAGCATACAGACTGTATTAGAGCCACAGAAAGACAAACGTTTTGCTGAAAAATGCACAATACATAATTTTTAGCCTAGGATGAAGTCATTAGGTACATTAACAATGATTTGGGACAAATGTAATGTTATTTAATGGAAAACTATGTGAATGGCACCCTGTTCCGCGGCAGGAGTTTCTGTCGGCTGCATTTAAATGTGCGTTTGAAGTTTCCCGCTCTGTGCAGCGCGCTGTCACATCCCAAAACAAACAACACGTGCTCTCAGTGATTTCCGCCTCTAGAGGCTGCTCTCGTACTGTATAATGACAGCAGACAATTCTCAGCCACTCCAGCAACAGACGCAAAACGGAAAACTATCGGCATGGATTTTTGCAGATAACCGATAGTTCGGCAAATCAACTATCGGTGCCGATTAATCGGCAAAACCGATGAATCGGTCGACCTCTAATATTTAGATTACTATAGTATATACATAAACAGATTATTTAAACACATAAACACATTTATTGCAATGATCACTCAAATGTGATGATCAAACACTTATAATGACGTGAGATATGTAATGGAGGCAGGGCATTTAACAATTTAACAATAAACTTTATTATCCAAATGAGTCTGCCATCAGTGCACTGAACAGTAAAAGTGAAGTTTATTTAACTTTATTTCAATTCAGTTCCATTCAACTTTATTCTGTTGAAGTTTATTTCACTTCAGAACATTCATTCATGGATTTGTGCTACTGTCTTCACACTCAGACGAAACTTACTAGAGAAGTGTGACATAATATACCACTGTAAATAAATGCAATTTAAATTCACATCTCGCCCACTTTTATGCCCTTTGAATGTAACGTGTACGTTCCCTTGGAACTGGAATCATGGCGGAATATCATGTGAAGTCCACTCCGCAGGGCGCTTGCGGTCAAATAAGACAAGGCTTGAATGCTGCAGCCTGAACAAGAGACCGTTTTACTGAAGTTAAAGTGTTGGCTGATGTCATTATCTTGCGAACGCGGCGGCGGATCTCCACCGAATTCGGGGAATCCCTTCAGCTCGAGGAGCCCTCTCGAACGTCACCCTCCGCGCCTCGGTAGCCCCCCGGGATCACCAGATCGGTCGGCGTCCGACCGCGAATTTAACCGCCTGTAACTCCCGGACCCCGGGGGCTATCAACGTGGGTGTGGTCTCATTCGAAAGGGGGCCTCGAGACGTACACTTGATTCGGCATTCGAGAGGGTTCCTCGAGCTGAAGGGATTCTCCGAATTTGATGCGGATCCGCCGCGCTGTTACAAAGATATGGCCGTTCAAATTTTCAATGGTATTCCATACACTTAAACTTTAAAGCATTTCATCCAGGTCGCCAGTAGCAAACAATGGAGCGCGCTCTGCTGGACAAACTGTGTAATTACACCATATACAAGCATTTTATCTGCGTTTTATGTTCTGTAAAAAAAAAAATATGCTCATATCGTTGGCATATCGGCGGCATATTCACCGATACCGATATATCTGCGACAGGCTCATATCGGCCGATTAAAATCGGCAAAACGATATATCGGTCGGCCTCTAATTATCAATGTTAAAACCAGTTGTGGTGCTTAAAATTTTTTGTGGAAACTGATACATTCTTCACAACTGCATTCATTTGGGAATCATCTGATTTGTTTTTTTTTTTTTTTTTTTTTTAATATATATACAGTGGGTACGGAAAGTATTCAGACCCCCTTCACTTTTTTCAATTTTATGTTGCAGTCTGATACTACAATTATTTAAATTCTTTTTTTTTCTCATTACTCTACACGCTGTCCTTTATAATGACAAAGTGAAAACAGAATTTTAGAAATGTTTGTAAATTTATTAAAAAGAAAAAACTGAAATATCACATTTACATAAGTATTCAGACCCTTTACTCAGTACTTAGTTGAAGCACCTTTGGCAGCAATTACAGCCTCGAGTCTTTTTGGGTATGACGCAACAAGCTTTGCACAACTGGATTGGGGGAATTTCTGCCATTCTTCTTTTCAAATCCTCTCAAGCTCGGTCAGGTTGGATGGGAACCGTCTGTTGACAGCCTTTTTCAGGTCTCTCCAGAGATGTTCGATTGGGTTCAAGTCAGGGCTCTGGCTGGGTCACTCTAGGACATTCACAGAGTTGTCCCTAAGCCACTCCTGTGTTGCCTTGGCTGTGTGCTTAGGGTCATTGTCATGTTAGAAGGTGAACCTTCGGCCCAGTCTGAGGTTTTGAATGCCCTGGACTTGGTTTTCATTAAGGCTATCTCAATATTTTGGTGCATTGAGCTTTTCTTCTACTCTGATGAGTTCCTCAGTCCCTGCTGCTGAAAAACAGCCCAACAGCATGAGGCTGCTACTACCACACTTTACTTTTGGGATGGTACTCTGCAGGTGATGAGAAGAGCCGGTTTCCTTCAAACATGATGCTTAGAATTGAGGTTCATCAGACCAGGTAATCTTGTTTCTCAGAGTCTGAGGGTCCTTTAGGTGCTTTATTGCAAATTCCAAGTGTGTTTTCATGTGTCTTCACTGAGGAGAGGATTGAGTTTGGCCACACTGCCATAAAGCCCAGATTGGTGGAGTGTTGCAGTGATGTTTGTCCTTCTGTAGACTTCTCCCATCTGCACATATGATCATGGAGCTCAACTAGAGTGACCACCAGGTTCTTGGTCACCAGTCTAGACAAGCCCCTTCTCCATCAATTGCTCAGTTTGGCTGGGGACCAGCTCTTGGAAGAGTCCTGGTTGTGCCAAACTTCTTCCATTTGAGAATTATGGAAGCCACTGTGTTCTTGGGAACCTTCAGTGCAGCAGAATTTTTTTTGTAGCCTTCCTCAGATCTGTGCCTCAATACAATCCTGTGTCTGATCTCTGCAGGCAGTTCCTTTGACCTCGTGGCTTGGTTTTCGCTCTGATATGCATTATCAGCTGTGAGGCCTTTTACAGAGAGGTGTGTGCCTTTCCAAATCATGTCCAATCAATTTAATTTACCACAGGCAGACTCCAATCAAGGTGTAGAAACATCTCTGCAATGATCAAGAGACATGGGAGGCACCTGAGCAAAATTTCAAGTGTTGTTGCAAAGGGTCTGAATACTTATGTAAATGTGATATTTCAGTTTTTTCTTTTTAATAAATTTACAGACATTTCTAAAATTCTGTTTTCACTTCATCATTATGAGGTACAGAGTGTAGATTAATGAGAAAAAAAATGAATTTAAACAATTGTAGTATCAGGTTGCAACATAACAAAATTGAAAAAAGTGAAGGGGGTCTGAATACTTTCCGTACCCACTGTATATATATATATTCCCTGAGGTCTTCCTGTGTGCTTGTTTATTTCTGTGTAAGAATTTGCTGACAAAAGGGCAAAGATGGTCTGTTGTTGTGGAGCTTCATCACATCATGTCCTCTGACCTCAGAGTCTCTTGTCGTTCGTTCCTGCAGCAGAGATGTTTTGATTTTAGAGATCGTATGTGTTTGTGTTTACTTTAGGCTGACAGACGGCATTATCTGTGTATCGCCACATTCCTGTCTCAAGGATTTTTGTTCATGTTTGTGTGAGAGAAATGGCTGGAATGGAGGATGGTACTTCACACAGAGATGCTGTTTTGACTCCTAATGATTGGGATTGAGATTTCTTCTGATTTCTGACTTGAGAGTAATTAAATTGCGTGCTAAAGATCTTCTAAATTATTCAATTTGAATTCAAGAAGGTCTTTGAGCTTGAGCCAGAGCTAGTCTTGGGCAGCATTTGAGAAGATATCTGCATCAGGACTCTGTCTTCATGACAAATTAATCTTGTTTTGGGTCTGCTCTGATGGATGGCTAGCTTTGAGATTTTCCAGCTGAATATTTCAGTGTTTGTGTTGAGTTTATATAAAATCCATTGTGGCTGATACTGTAAGCTGACTAATGCACTTGAGTGTTTGTGTGAGTGTTTTGTTTAATAAACTTTGACTCAACATATTAACACTTTCAGCAACCAAAGGGACTTGTGGAAATAATTCAGGAATAAATACTCTGTAAATAAATAATCAAAATGATTATACTGATACATAGTGCATAACTGGATTTTGCAGAGCTTCAAAATCTAAAATAAATAAATAACGCTACCATTCAAAAGTTTGGGGTCATTTTTAAAAATTTTTTCGAAAGAAGTCATT
Source organism: Spinibarbus caldwelli (assembly GCA_039654775.1). Classification (NCBI taxonomy): domain Eukaryota; kingdom Metazoa; phylum Chordata; class Actinopteri; order Cypriniformes; family Cyprinidae; genus Spinibarbus; species Spinibarbus caldwelli. Next base: position 6,181,365 of record CM077229.1, on the reverse strand, counting down.
TTATGCTTGATCAAGGCTGCATTTACTTCATCAAAAATGCAGTAAAAACAGTAAAATTGTGAAATCTTATTTTGTTTTAGAATAAGAGTTTACTATTGTAATATATTTTAAAATGCAATTTATTCCTGTGATGCAAAGCTGAATTTTCAGCATCATTACTCCAGTCTTTAGTGTCACATGATCCTTCAGAAATCAATCTAATATGCTGATTTGCTGCTCAAGAAACATTTCTTTTTATCATTATCAATATTGAAAACAGTTGTACTGATTAGTACTTTTGTGGAAACCGTTTTTTCAGGATTTGAATTTTTTTTTTTTTAACATTACGAATTTCTTCATTAATTTAATGCATTCTTACTGAATTAAAGTATTGAAAAAAAATTCTTACTTAGCCCAAAAATTTTAATGGTAGTCTCTGAATATATACTTTTTCCTCAAGTTTTCTAACACTAACTTTTGAGAAAATGTTACTTTGGTCAAAATTGCACCATTGAAGGACAGTTATTTGTTTCATACTGTTGAAATTGATTGTTTATTTTACTCCTTGCTTAGATTACCTTAGTTTAAACATAATTTTTAATGCAAAAAATATATATATATTGATATATTAATATATTTTGTATATACAGGTGTGTGTGTATGTGTGTGTGTGTGTGTGTGTGTGTGTGTGTGTGTGTGTATATATATATATATATATATATATATATATATATATATATATATATATATATACACACACACACACACATACATACGTACAGGTTATATTATTATTATTATTATTATTATTATTATTATTATTTGTTTTTTTATATATGTATTTATCTCTATTATTTTAAAATGCTTTCTCCTAACTTCAGTATCCAATCTTAAGTCCATATAGTCCTGGCAACATAAAACCAAACAATACCTAAACAAAAACTACTGGAGATTTTCCTCCATATTACATGGATCATTTACGTTCATCAAAACAACTACTCTCACACACAAACACAAAGAGACACGTCTTTTTCCTTTGTCATTGCGCCTGACATCAGCCGTCCTGCGACCCGCAGGCAGTCGTCTGTATGAATGCATTTATTCCGTCCATCTTCCCATCAGTCATTGCGTGAACGTTGCTTTTTGTTTACAGCTGGAGGCGAGAGTGATTTTGAAGAGCGTGCTAATGACACGCTGAAGTACTCTAAGCATCATCGAGTGGACAGACAGATGAAAGAAGCTCAGAACCGCCAGATCTCCCGCTCGCGCTCCTCTTTCTGCGGCTCTAATTTCGTTACGCTGTGTAAACGGCAGCGATGATGCATCTTTGATGTCCTGCAGAGGGCAGATGCACGCTAACAGGTCAAAGTGAACGCGTCAGCAGGCCTCGATAGCTTTCTGACATCAGTATCTGATCTCTGGAGCTTGGCTTTCAAAGGTGAAGTTCCCTTATTAGGTGTTAGCAGATGCTTTCACCAGGTATTATAGACCTGCTTAATTCAAACGGATGCTTGTACAGTCATGCGTGTGATATGCCTAATTTCACTCGCTGTTAAGCTTGCTAGCCGTCTCTCTGTTTGCCCTTTTTTTGTCATTTTAGTCTCACTTGCCTGCAGTTTGGCTCAGACGAGCAGAGTTGCCGTGGAGATCTCATGGTTTGTAGTCAAACACAAAGACATCATTCTGCTGCTTCTATGTCTCTTTCTCTCTCTCAGTCGCTCTCTTCTGTTTTGTGCTGCTCGCTCACACACTCAGTCAGCCACTCCATCTCTCTCTCTCTCTCTCTCTCTCTCTCTCTTTGGGTGTACGGAGTGGTAAATTACAGAATCTGATCTGTGAGAAAGAAGATGCTGAGAAGTCCCAGGAAAGACGTGTTGCCATGGCAATGGGAATGGAATTTTTGTTTGCGTGTATGTGGGAAGAGATAGAAAGAGAATCGAAAATACCCTGGCTTACCAATCTAACCCGAGATTCCTCCAATATTCATTTGAGATTCAAGATGTGCTTTCCAGACTTCCCTTCTAATTTATGAGTGACGTGAAGGTTAAACATTTGGGTAGATTTTGAAGGGGAATATTTAAAAAATATGACTCTTTAGGTTGAATTTTGGGGATTTTTCAGTTAGGATGCATGATATGTAAGTGACCATATCAGAATGAACCAGTATTTACATTTATTTTAAATTATTGTTGGTATTATTAGTCTGATTAGTCTGATATTGGATGCAAATAATATAAGGCCTTTTTTTTTTTTAAATCAATTTTAACTTCTTTTTTCAATAGCATTCTGTTATGGAAATTACATTTTAGACATTTTTAGAATAAAAAGACACATTTTCCTTGCTAAGGTTAATTTCGTAGCTAGCATTTATATATACCAGAACACACACAATAATATAGTGTTTTGACATTTTGTTCATAATTTGACATTTTAGAAATGACCCATAGTAAAACCAATAAATTGAAATTTACCTTAATTTTTAGCACATTTGCATCTCGTTTTCATCTTCAGCATGCTCTTCATTGTCTCCTTGGTCATCAAGTACACTAACTGTGAAACTTTATTTTGATCAAAATTGTCCTTTTTCTATTTTGGGAAAGTCTGTTTTTTTTCACACTGTTGAAATTGGATTATTTCACTCTTTGCTCAGATTACCAAATCTTTTCACTTATTTATTTATTTGTAATTATATTATAATTTTATTATAAATGTATTTATTTATTCATTTATTCTAATATATATATATATATATATATATATAATATACAGTAATATTGTGAAATATTATTACGGTTTAAAATAAGTTTTATATTATAACATATTTAAAATGTAATTTATTCCTGTGATGCAAAGCTGAGTTTTCAGCATCCATTACTCAAGTCTTCAGTGTCACATGATCCTTCAGAAGTCATTTGCTGCTCAAAAAACATTTCATATTATCTATGTTCAAAGCAGGTGCACTGCTCAATATTTTTGTGGAATCTATTTCATTTTATTTTATTTTTTTTCAGAAAGTTTAAAAGAACAGCATTTATTTGAAATATAAATCTTTTGTAACATTATAATAGTCTTCTGTATGGCCCAAGTTGAGAAAGTAAACCCTTAAATATCTGTTATTCTGGTCCCAAAATGTTTGTGTTTAGGATACTTTTACCTTTTTAAACATCACAGGATGAAAATCACCTGGAAAAGAAGTCATTGTACACCTCTCTTCAATAAACAGAATGATTCAAGGTGTCTGCAGCACAAACAGTCCCGCAGGTTTAGTTTTTAGGGATTGTGTTTGTGTATCTCAGTGTGTCTGTTTAACTGGCTAACCCAGTTTCTGTGTCTCCAGGCTGCGCTTAATTAGCCTGCTGTTTGATGCCTCTGGCTGGTGACTGTTGTGATGTTTGATGTCAGGCCTTCCTGCTCTAATTACCCTCGGCCCGTGGTGCCACCCGGCTGCAGGGGTCGTCCCAGAATTCATCAGCCGCAGTCCTGGTGTTTTGTTTGTATGTGTGAGTGAGTAATTGGGTAAAAAGCGTTAATGTTTGCAAGCTCTGCAGGTTTATGCAAGTGCATGTGTTTGTTTTCGGGAAGCCGCTGTGAGTTCGGGATGTATTATCCGCTCCCGTGCCGCCCCCAGCCCGCACAAGGCACATGAGGGTTTTGTTATGGTGTGGGTAATACGCCCTCTCAGTCCCACACAAAGACGCCTTATCTCTCAAGAGGAGCGCGTACAGGCGAGGTGGGCTAATCCCGGCCCGGGGGATGTAAACAGATTCTCTCCCAGCGTTTGATTCCCGTGCTCGCGTATGATTGGACGACTGTAAAACTACTCATGTGGAGACAAACAGAAAGATGAAAAGAGCAAAGCGAAAGAGACAATAGAAGAACAGATTTATCAGTTTTTTTGACAAGCTGTGCTTTAGTCATGGATTCTGTTGTCTATATATAGATCTTAAACTTGCTATTTATATTATTAATATGTATATGCATATTAAGTTAGGCATTACTAGTATTGCTCAAGTCAAGCAATATTGTTATTATTGCTCATACTTAGTGATAGTAAATTGAACAGCATCTTTTTTTGCTATGTCTATGACTTTTTCATTCAGACTAAAGAATTTACATTTTAAAAAACAAATTACTGCTTTAGTCTGATGGAAATTGAACTTTTAAAGTTCATGTAAACTTATTTATAGAGACTTGGGAGTTGGCTGATTTTTTTTTAAATTTTTTTTAATCAGTCCTTTCTATCTATCTATCTATCTATCTATCTATCTATCTATCTATTGCAAGGACACATTAAAGACATTTAATATTTGCTAAGAATTTCAAATAAATTCCCTTTTTTTGAACTTTCTATTCATCAAAGAATCCTAAAAAAAATGATCACAGTGTCCACAAAACATTAAGCAGCACAAATGATTTCTGAAGGATCATGTGACACAAGACTGGAGTAATGATGCTGAAAATTTAATCACGAATAAATTACGATTCAAAATATATTCAAACAGAAAACAGCTATTTTAAATTGTAATATTTCAAAAGTTTACTTTTTTTTTTACATTATTTTTGATCAAATAAATACAGCCTTGCTGAGCATAAGAACATAAATGTATTTTCAGTTTGTATTAATGTCGTGGACAAAATAAATAAGTTATAATTTTTTGGATATGTTTAGTTTAAAATATGTCTACTATTGAATACACTTAATAATCTACAATATATAATCACAGTAGACCACAAGCCCCATCTACAACATGCATATCAAATGACTTACAGTTTTTGCATATTTTTCAGTATCAGTCTCAATGCGGCCTGCTTTCCCCCTCCAGCAGCCCACTTTCCTATTAATGTGATTCCCTGGAGAGCTGCTCTCTGGGGACGGATATTGCACCAGGCCAGGGGGTTAATGACAGGAGGGGTGGGGTGACAATAGACAGCACTGTCCCAATGCCATTCGCTCATTGGCCAACAATGCAGTGTGTCACTGTAACAACTAGGGGTGTCAAACGCAGTCTATTAAAGCTGCCAGTGTCTATGATCTCATCTAATCAAACAGCAAAAATGCTGAGGAAAAAAGCAAAACCCATAACTATGATTATCTGTAAATTTTCAATTACTTAAAGCACTCCCAGATACTGAAAGTGCTTTTTGTTAATCACATGTAATTGTCTTTTCCCCCCTTTATTACTTTGTTTGCTTGTATGTTTTCAAGCTATATTTACTTTTAATTCTTAACAATACTTAATTAATTATATATTCATTAATTAATTTACATAATTATTTTAAAATGTAGCCTGCTTATGTAATTTAATAAAAATGCACAAAATAAATTTGATATAATCGTGATGCATTTGCGATGCATCGTGATATCGAATTGAATCGAATCATTGACATGATAATCGTAATCGAATTGAATCGTGAAACCAGTGCCGATTCACACCCCTAGTAACAACAGTGTCAGTGTCCTACACCAAAAGAGAAATGGACAAACCGAAAGAAGAAACAATAAAATGGCCTGTACTCTAGGGCTACACGATATTGGAAAAAACTCACATTGCGATATTTTGATTTTCTGCGATATATATTGCAATATGAAAAAAAAAAAAATCACCAGATAACTTGAATAGCTCTATTTGGGGAAAAAAATATATGATTAGGGTGATTTTGTAGGTGAGTAAATCAGCATAGGAAATAAACAAATTACAAGCATAGATAAATATAATAGAACAAAGATACAAATGAAATAAACAGTGCTTTGTACTTTTAAGGCAAGTCTAACAGTATTCAGGTACAGAAATTGAATAATCAGATGTAAAATAACACTGCATAGTCTTCACTGTATAAATTAAATTTAATAAATCTGTTAAAGCTACAAAAGTGATTTTTCTCTGTGTTTTGTTGTTTGATTAACATGACACAGAAAGCAACAGGGACATTAAACTGCTGTTATTGTTATCCTTACTCATTTGTTTACATTCTTACTCAGTTGTTTACCTTCACCTAAGACATAAGCAACTGTTTTTTACAAGGATACTTGCAGAGACATGCATTTTGACAGTTTCGCGCTTGTGTGTCATTTCAGGCACAAATAGTAGCGGAAGTGAATGGAATTCAGTGTTCACGTGCATCTGCGTGGCTTTCACTGTGTCGACACTGGGCGCGAGCATGACGCCACACGCCAAAATACAATAGAACCCATTATAATCAGTGATGCTGTGTGACTGACTACACTGGATGCGGCGCAACACGACAAATCCCCCCCAGTAAACTGATGCCTCACTCCATTTATGATGTACTGACACAGTTCAAATGATTGGCAACAGTCGCTTTGTCGCGTTTAGTGTAGACAGACTTTGGAGCTGTTCACATGGCGCGTCTAAAAACGCGTGTAAAAAACGCCATCCGTGCCGCTTTCTCCTTCTTTCCAAAGCGCTCTGGAGCTTGCGCTTTCGTGGCGTCTGCCATTGTTAAGCAACCGTGACCTGGTCTCTCCTCGACGACACGGTAGTTGCAACAAAATAATAAATGGATTTCCAGCACCGAAAATCACTTGCAGTTGCTCTGCTGCTAAATTACAGTTAAGTACAGTTGTCGCGTCCGGTGCAGACGCGGTGTCTGTGTGTGAGCAAAGAAAACGATCAGTATAAATATATCAGAACAGGCCTAGTAAAACATCGCACATTCTGCGATGTGACTATCGCGGATGCACACATTGCGATATATCGATGCTGAAACGATATATCATGCAGCCCTGCTGTACGCCCACTTTTGTGATGTGTTTGTAGTTGTTTTATTGAGTCCGACTCAAGACGAGTGGAAAAACCTTTAGAGAAGCCATGCATGAGTGAGGGTTGTTATTAGTCATGATGCAAAGTGATTAACCTTTGTAATCATGCTAAAATCACTGTGAGTAGTTGATTGGTTTTATATAATTACAACAGCAATATAAGACCAAGGGTACAAAATGTATTAATTTATTTGCAATTATTACATTTTATATATGTATGCATATATTTATTTTGAAAAATTTTATTTCTTTATTTAAATGCATTTACATTTGTTAATTTATATGTATATATTTAAGGAAAGACACTGCAGGCTAAAAAGTGTTTATTTTTTTTAATTTACTGGTCAGTTTTGAGATTTTGAGCTATTTGGCTTTTCATAATGCGTTATTTCAGACTAATAGAAAGAAAACATCCAAAATACTCTTAAGTATTTATTTGATTGCTCTTTATCTATTTGCATCTGTAGATTTCAGTTATCTTTAAAGATAAACATATCTTTAAAGGCTGTTTTCTCAAAATCAATATTTTCTCCTGCACTGAGCCAGAAATCTCCACTTTAGTAGCACTTACATATATCAAACTTTACAGTTTTACAGTTTATTTTAATAGGTTTTCTGAAGATTTGTTTACATCATTTGCCTGATTTTATGCAAAATTGTATTTGTCGTATTATACAACATTTTATTTGTTGTATAATGCTGTATTTATATAATTATAGATTAAGTATTATATTTATTTAAATAACTTACAATTTATAAATAAATAAAATGTTTACCCTATTCACATAAGGTGTCTTGCCTTACATTTTCCTTTTAAATGTATTATTTATTTATTATTTATAAATGTATTATTTATGACGTAAAGTCCCTGTAGGCCAGACATCAAAGATATGAATATGACACTGACTAATATCTGCATGTCTTTTAAGAACGGGATGGTGACTTAAGCGAGTGTTAAAGTGTCTGTATGTGTGTGTTCGGGCTGGCTGTGCCCTGTCCTAGCGGGTCTGACACAGGAATGCCAACTGTTCAAACACAAGCCCACGAAAACACACGCTTATGGCCACAGGGTGTGTCCAGACCCTGCCGTCCTGCATAGCAGAGTGAGATACCAGCTGTTTGAGAAGATGTGCTCTGTCAGCATGCACATTTAACTGTCCGTTGGTGCTATATTGGCCTGTAGCAGTAGTCTAATCCTTCATATGAGGACTCGTCGCCTTCTTCCTTTAGTCTGTGTCAGATAGACAGATGGCGTGCATGCGTGTGCATGATTGTATTCAAGAGGAACCAATCACAGATGCTCTGACCGGCTGTTTCCTGTAGTTGGGGCAGATTTGTGTTTTTTGGATGCACTTTTACCCTCTTTGCGGCATCATGAAATCAGACACCACCTGAGTAAAGCCATCTCGCTGTAACCCGATCTTCTTTAGTGCGTCTCTGTATATGTGAATGATCGCATAGGGGCGCAGTATGTGCTGATCTTTTGGATAGACTAGGAGAGCCTTGGAGGGTTTCATTTGGGCCTCGCTTTGTGAACACAACGAACCTTCAGGTCCTGTGTGAATTTGGGTGTGTGAAGTCTGACGGTGAAATACAATGGACAGAAAGAGTCCCGCTGCCTCCCATAGCAAGGTGTTTCCTGCCTAAAACGGTGCAAAGTCAGCATGTATTGAGAGAAATACACAAGCACACACACATTAAAACTATATTAAAAGCCTTTAGAGAAACCATGCATGAGTGATTTTACTTTTAGTGATTTTAAGGGTTATTATGCATGACGCAAAGCCATTAACCCCTGTAATCATGCTAAAATCACCATTATTCATGGCCTTGAGTAGTTTATTGATTTTAGGATTGATTGATTTATAATGATTAGGAATGCAAGATATGAGTTGTATTTCAATATTTAAATTTATTTAAATGCATTTACATTTGTTAATTTAAATTTATTATTCATGTTTTCTATTTAAATGATTTATTTATTGTCTAAATGTATTATTTTAATATTTAAATTAATCTCCTGTCTTTTCATTTAGACTACCTTTGTCTTTAACTTTCATTCAATCAGAATTTTTTTTTAAGATGGCGTGTTTTACAATATACTGCAAGATATAGTATGCGTTTACATTTATTTATTTTTTATGTATTTACTTTTCTATCTATTACACATACATTTTCCATTTAAATGATTTATTATTTTAAATGTATTATTTATTTATATATATTTAATTGTATTTATAAATAAATGTAATATTGGATATTTATTTTAGTATTTTTGTTTGTCGTATTTTTACATTTAGACTAATTTTGCCTTCAAACTCTAATTAAAAAAAAAAAAATCTTTCTTCTTTTAAGACTGCTTGTTTTACTGTTAATATACTCCAAGATATAAATATATAAATATTACTTTGTCCTTTAAACCCTCATTCAGTCAGAAATTGTAATTATTTTTGTTTACTTTTTATGTGTTTTACTGTTAATAGACCCGGTGTCTCATATTGCTGTCATTTTATATTTAGAAAATGCATTGGTGTAAAGGGAATTATGGTGCATGTGGGAATGTTTTTTTTTTAAATGTTGAAGTGCCTATAAAAACAAAATACAGTCTCATGAATATTTGATTAAAAGCCTTTGTATTATTAATGTGGGTTTTTTTTTTTTTTTTTTTTTTTTTTTTTGCTTGTAACGTGCAAGTCTTAAAGGCCTGCTGTGTAGTTTAAAAACTATCCCACAGGAACTTACAAACACACACACATACCTAAATGAGGCCTTCCTATTAGTCAGTAGATATTTAAGACTTCATGAAATAGTTTGAAAAGCATTTTTTGCCCTTTTGAAACAGGAAGTTACTGAAGGACCACACTGAAAGCAATGAAGACTTGTTCAAAATTGATTCATTCCAGCAATTGTTGGTTGGGAAATTAAATGAGAAAGTCCGAGGATTAGCACTGCCGAAGTTGCACAAACAAGCCATAATTTCTTTCTTTAATCTGCTAATCAGAGACTAGCATTAGGGGGATGGATGTTCTCTTTCTAGTGAACATTTTATTGGTATATGCCTGTGCGTACTAGTTGAGTCATCAGTATTTTGGTCTCTTTTCCTGGAAGAGAAGTACAGTAAATTTTAATTGATATGCACTGAAAGCCACAAAACTCTTAATTTAAATTTAATTTAAGATCATTAAAATTTCCATGCCATGGCCTAAACCAATTCCAAAATGCAAATGCAAAATATTAAGAAACTGTTTGCATTTGTACATGTCGCAGTTGTATTTATGAAACATATTATTGTTCTTTTTTTTGGTTTTGTCTGTCACTTTGTCCTCAAAAATGGAATCAGAAATACAGACATCATAGGGGTGTGCTCAACCCACAATGCCACTGAACTTAATAATAAAGTAATAAATTCAGTTTTTAATGAAAAGAAGTCTTCACACGTTGCATGAGCCACAGATATTCGCAGGCCTATGATGATTAATGCTGTGTGTGTATGTGTGTGCCCTGCAGGCCCCCCCTGCCTCAGAGGTCCATGGAGAGGATGAAGAGGTTCAAGAGACGTTTGTCGCTCACCCTGCGTGGTAGCCAGACGATCGATGAATCGCTCTCGGAGCTGGCGGAACAGATGACCATAGAGGAGAACAGCAGCAAGGACAGCGGTGAGTGTGTGCGCTGTACCTTTCGTATTGTTTGCTGTGTCTATATTGTGTGTGCAGGGTCACTGTTAATGGTAAGTAGTTCAGATTAGAGGCTGATTTATTAGCACTTTGATTAGCTTGTGGAACAAGAGCTCTGGAAACCTGGAAAAGGTCCACGGGAGAGGAAAAAAAAAGCCTCTTGTGTTACGACTCGGGACGCAGGGGCTCTATAAACTGATTATTAGATTTTCTGACAAAACTAATTGAGTAAAGTCTATATGATGCAATGTAGAAAACCAGTTTTGCCTGCATTCAGCATTCATGCTGTAACCTTTTTTCAACATTTTCATCTTTATTTCACTTATATATTGCCGTGTCAACATACTGTGTATCACCACACTAATATTTGAAGACCACAAATATTCTGCATTCTTGCAGATATGTGAAAGACGGCTTCTTGTTTGCTTTGGCCTGACCTCAGAGATTTTCACTCGGGTAGTGACTGGACCCTTGTATTTCTTTTTGAAATTTACAGGAATAAATCCAGGGCATTTAATTGAATCTCTTAAAATAACTTAGAATGTGTACTTAGTTGTTTCACAACTACTTCAGGTTCAGAAGTTACTTTGACCTGTCAAGTCATTCTGGAGTATGTAAAACAGAAATGTCAAGCTTGTATTTTTGTTAACTCTTATATTACTTCTCTATTCCCTTTGGACTTCATTCTACCTTTTTAATATTTTTTTTTTAATTTTAAAGGAATGCAGGATAAGCTCAGTCAATGGATTGTTGATTGCATAATGATTACCAACCTAAAAATTAATTTTGAAATAATGTTGGGGGAAAAAAATTTGAGGCTGTTAGAATGGAAGTGAATGGGGACCATTTTTGGAAGATAACTTTATTTGTTCTCTAAAGCGGTTTAAATCAATGTTTACACTCATTTTACAGTCATTCTAGGGTTTTAAACATTGTTGTCATAGCAGCTGTTTTTTTTCCCACATTAAAATCATGTTAACACATTGTCTGTCTTGTGTCTGTACTATTCAGGGTTACTTGAAATAAAATACGTTAACTAAAAAAAAAAAAAAAAAAAAAAAGAACTTTTTTTTTATTTATAAAAATAAATGATTAAAAAACTTTTATTTTAGCTATTTTCCAAGGCAGTATTTCTCATTTTCATTTAATTTATTTACTTGATATACTAATAACTAAATCTAAACCTGAAATAAAAATTAATAAAACCTATATATACATAATTAAAAACAACAAAAACTAATAAAAATTACAAAAACGCAAAAGAAAAAATACTAAAACTTTAATAATAACTAATTAATATCTAAAATTAACATGAAAACCAAAATGTAAAAATAAAATCTAATTCTAAATATTAACAATTATAATAATATAATAATTATTATAGTTTATAATAGCATCTCAATTATACTAAAATAACAGTGGTACTATTGGATTGGCTCTATTCAATTCCATTGTAAGTGTCTTACTGTAACCCAGAGTTTAGTTTTATTTAAAGAAAACGAGCAACATTCATTTATCTTGGTAACATCATGCCATAAATGCTGAGCTTAACTGAGTTTGAACCCAAAATATTCCTTGTCTCTCTCTTTGCTCACAGTATTTACACCCAGAGTATTTGATTTTCTCTGGATTGCCCGTATTGACCACGTTAGCTCACATTAGTCAGTGTGAACATTTAAAGTTTTTCCAACATCGCTCAGTCCTAAAAGGATGGTTTACAATATATTTTTATTTTTTCCATAAAGATGTTCTCCTTCAGAATAACCCTAACCATTCTATAATATTTTTTTCCAAATTATAATTTAAAATTGCTGCATTTTTTTCATATTAAAATACACTGCCATTCAAAAGTTTAGGATCAGTAATTTTTTTTACGTTTGTTAAAGAAGCCTCTTCTGCTCATAAAGGCTGGATTTATTTGATCAAAACTACAGTAAAAACAGTAATATTATGAAATATTATTACAATTTAAAGTGACAGTTTTCTATTTTAATATACCTTAAAACATAATTTTATTCCTGTGGTGGCAAAGCTGAATTTTCAGCATCATTACTCCAGGTTTCAGTGTCACATGATCCTTCAGAAATTATTCTAATATGATGATTTATTATCAATGTTGAGAACAGTTGTACTGGTTATTTTTATTTATTTTTTTTAAATTGTGGCACTTTTTTACAGGTGTACAGGCAAAAACAATAATTATATCAATAACTAGCCTATAAAGTTTTAAAAACTACTCTAAATTTAAGACAATAGTATAATCCACATCACAATGATAACAGCATAGAGAAACAATATCAATGGAATCACTTTCAAAATGATTTTTTCCAGCTCATGAACAATAAAACCATTAATAGCCAATCAGAATCCACCTGAATTTAAAGAGCACAAACATTTAAAACAGCAACTGCAGCGCATGCTTACAATGAACATAATCGTCTGTTGGTGTGAGGACACTAATATTGTTATAGTTATCAAATAGTTATCGTTCTTGTAGTGTGAAACAGGATTTTAAGGCCCAATGTTACTAATAGAGAAATATTTTGAAAACTGACTTGTGAGAACATTTTATGTCCTTCTTCACAGCCTTCTTCAGGATACACATCAATTGTTCAAAAAAGTGAAGAGTTTGGTTCCAAAATGCGATAAACGCCATTTTTAAAAAAAAAATTGAGTTTCCGCCAAAATCAGTATTGTATTTGGTCGGTATTGAAAAGTCAAATTTTAATTTTACGCAAAATGCGATATCCTCCGAGTTATTAGGTCATGTTTTCTCCGTTTTTTTCCAAACCGCGACAAACGCCAGTCTCCTTTCTCTGCAGAATGCGATATATCCGCTCAACCAATCACAGCGCACCATTCAAATTGTTGTGGTAAGTGAGAATGGTGTTGCGGAGGATGAGGTGCCTTAGCATATTTTGCTAACAACAGAGAAGCCTTGATAATTTAGCCCACTTTTTACTTAATGTATATAATCAGACATTAATGAAGTATATTTTCATTAAAAAAAATTGTTAATATAATATTTTTCTAAATGTGGAAAACTACCCATTTCGATAATGATAATCAATTTGTCGCATACACATTCTGACAAGAGAATTTTTAAATTTTAACTGAAACAATATGAAGAGATCTGCCTACCTGGTAGCTATTTTAAAGGTTCTGCCACACGTGTTGCTTAATTTAAAATCAAGATTTTAAAAAAAAATTAATTGCACACAATTTTTTAATTAATTGCTATGTTGAAATTACTCTTTGTGCAAGGTAGAGAATAGTATTTTCTTTATTAAGATGTTTTTTTATGTTATTAAATTGCATGTTTAATATTTAAAATAATGCCATGGCATTTCAGTAGTTTCGTGAGAATGACCCAATTACGTAACAGCAATGACACCCATGTGAGGAGAATGAGAGGAAGGGAGCATGTGACAGCTTGTGAGAGACGGGCTAAATTAGCTCCGTTACCTTTGGCCAACCTGACGGATGGACTGGAATCAGACAGACTGATTCAGACTGTACAGTGAGACTCGATGTAAACTCTGGAAGCCATTGTGGTGTGACTTCCGGTGTGTTCCTGCTTACCTTCCGTCCCCAGCACACCCTCTGGGTATATTGAGTGCTCGACTGAGGTAAAACAGTAACCACACTTATCGAAAGCACAGATTCAACTACCATGGCCGTTTTGGCCCAGACACCTATGAGGGAGGGTTTTAATGCAAATGGGAAATGTGGTAAAAATGTTCTTGAATATTGGGTTCAGAAATGGTTTTCAAACCCTTTTGCCTCAAACTTCATGCTGAATTGAGGAAAATCACCCTTGAAATAGCAGTTAAGACGCATTTAGCTTGCAGTTTATATCTGAGCATGAATTTGCATAATGAACTGAATCAAACCCAACCTGATCCTATGAGAAGATGCAAGTACAAGGTGATTTTGAATGAATTTGTACAATTTGATTCACATAAAAAACATGCAACTTTTGCAGTTTTATCCTAACCGACAGTGGGATGTGAGCAGATGGACGAAAACATGCCACTGAGATCGTACAAATTCATACAAATGAGCCACCAATTTTTAGGCATTATAGATGCATTAAATCACAACTGCAGGCAACAAATATATGCTGCGTTATTGCATTTCTCTTTTTTACCAAAATATAAGTAGAATTGCACACATTCTTCTGAAATATGCACAGTCCCAGAATGCATTGGGTGAAACTCAAATGAACGTGGATATTATTCAGTACTGAAAATAGTTTAATCAAATTAAAAATGACCCAGTTTCTGTGTGTGCTCTGTTTTGTTTTGTTTATTCGAATATTTAGCATTGCAACATATTTAGCATACGTTAAATTGGTGGTTGACCAGTGTTTTTTTTTTTTGATGGCTGATGCCAATATCTGCAATTAAATTGATTTATTTTACATAATATTTATATAAATAATTGGAAAAATCTTAGGAAAAAATTAACTTTTTTAAAATATTTTTTTTATTTTCCTTTTTTCATTAAAAAATATTAGCAAATATTGGTCCATATATTGCCATTGGTGATATATTTGTCAACCACTAGGTTAAATCGAAATGAAACATGAACATACCTGGTTTTTATGTCTTTCATTTGAGGAGCCCTATTTGTGCACATTAGAGAGTGCTAACATTTCAGTTTAGTCACTTATAAGATTCTGTTTTTCTGCCTTACACGTTAGCTGTCTATGTAGATATCAGGACAGCTTAGTAGGATTGGCATAGAGCCTGTGTATATGTGTTTATCTTTATATCTGGATGAACATGGCCTTATCTGCATGTCCTTCTGCATTGCAGCCGGTAAAATTTATTACTCTGTGCGCATTGGTCTGACAGCAGTGAAAACATCCTCCCTAACTCGTGCCGTAAAACCATCACAACAATCTTCAGGTTAACACTAGCATCCAGAGAATGCAGTTTTTTTTTTTTTTTTTTTTTGCATGAATGTTGCACTCTTTCAACAGTACACTTACACTGATATGTGCACTAAACATACCCACTCAGCTCTGCATACACACACTGACAGTGTGGCTGTTTTTAGGCCTGTGTGTTGAATATGGGGAATGGCAGTGGTGTTGACCCAGCCAGTATTTTTTTTTTTTTTGGCAGACTAATGAATGTTTTATGAAGACCCTGCCATTACGTAAGGATCTTATGCCGCTCTCTTCTCTTTCCTTTAATCCGCACATTAGCAAGGGTTTCTAAATTCTGCCTGCTTCATCCTGGTCAGGGTGAATCCTTAGTCGCTGCAGCCCATCTGGAATAACATATGCACTGTAATGGCTGTAAAATAATCATATATTTTTTTAAATAAATAAATAATCTTTATTTTAAAATAAATAATGCCTATGTTAGAGATGTATTTTTCATTAGGTTTGTTGGGACACCTGAAAGAATCATTATTTAATTTAAAGATTTAAAAGTTCTGTGTTAATTATACATTAAGTGAGCCATTTGATTTTATAGTCTCACTTTACCCTCAGGAAAGATGTGCATGCAATATGGAAACGAGAGCTGATGAATGGACGTTTCTGTCTCATTAATGTTGAAGACTGTGAAGACTGCTTTAAGGTTTCAGATCAAATTTTTAGGATTTAACTTTTTAATATGCAGTTATAGATGCAGTCAGCAACGTCAAATGCAGGAAGCAAAGTTTAGCATGGAAGAAGCCAAATCCTGATTCTCTAAAAGTATTTTTTTTTAATATGTGCATGTGTACAAGAGAGCACACACAAACATTTTGGGTTTTCTTTTAAAAAATTGCCAAATCTGTGAAATCAAATTTCTTTGTTGTCTCCATAGAAATAAATAGGTAATAATAATAGGTAACTGTGATGACATTTTTGCATTTTGTAAATAACTTGTATTTTTACATATGAGATATAAAGAAGTTAATTAGATATATATTGTTTGTTATATTCTAAATTAATTAAATAAAATTGATTTATATTATATTATTAGTTTATATTTTAAATGATACATAATTATAAATTAACAAGTAACATTTTTAAAATGGAGTAGACATCTGTCTGTCTGTCTATCCACCATTATATATTATAAATATTTATTGTGTATATATATAATGAATATTATATACATAAATGTTATATATATGAAAATTAGTATATATAATGTGTTAATGTTTAATTTTTTTGTTTAATATATTATTCTTGTTATTTTTAATATTAATATATTATTCTTAATGACATCACTAAATATCAGCAACTGTTCATCCTTGTTTGTTAGTATTAATAATTATCAATATTATTGTGTTAGTCTGTCCTTGACCCACAAGAAAAGACAAGGATACTGTATGAAAAAATAGAATAGATGAGCAGTTGTTTTTCTGTACTGCTTCCTTAAATTTCAGCCAGTCTTTGTTTTTCATGTTTGTGGTCTGGTGCTGCAGAACAGGACAGTCATGTGCACCATCTGCCTTGCTAAACTTATTCTTTAGTCATGCGTGTGGTTTTGTGTTTATTTGTGCTTCGTAGTTCCCCTACATTTCGAAGACATGCTCCATCTCAGTAAGCAGGAAAGAGAGTGAGTTTATGTCTGCTGTGTTCATTTCAGCATTCAGGGTGCTGCACAAAGACCTCTAAGAGCCCGTCACCGGAGACTGTCGGCACAGCAACTGTAGACCCAACCTCGCTTTGGGCCCAAGAGCTTCTGCTGACATGAAATATTTTCCTCAGGAGCGCTGTTGCTTAGCAACAAGACCGAATAGGCGTAGAGTTTACATTTTCTATACTTATGCACTGAAAAATGATTGTGATTTTTGCTTAGTAGTGTGAAAAATAGCTCACGTCTGTCCAAATTCCACTATTTTGTCGTAACAGCACACCCACCGATGCTGTCGACGGGTCGTTCCTGCATATGACAGCATGACATATCGTCAAGGCCCGACCTGTTGAGCATTGGCTGTGGAACATTCTGGAGTTTCCATGATGCTTATATGGAAATAAAGTCTCTGTTCGCAGCTGGCCGTGAGTGGAGCTTTACCACACGGGCTCGGGTGGATCAGACCTGCGCCGTGTGTGTGTGTGAGCCTAGTGTTTTGTTGGATTGTCCTTAGTAAGCAGGTTGAAAGGCCTGTTGTTATGAGAGACACAGCTGTGGTGTGGGAAGATATGAGAGAGAGAGATAGAGAGCGCGCTCTGAATAAATGAAGATACGACACCATCAGCATTTCATGCTCAGGCATCAAAACAGAATCTGCAGACAACATTGTTTAACATGGAATCAGAATTGGTTCTATTGATCTACCTATTCTTGCGAAGAAAAAAAAAAAGATTGCCTTTGTATTCTTTCATCACAGTGTAATAACTCCCTCTGCCTATGAAATGACTTTCCATTTTGCGGACATCATCAAGCCCTCCTATTCTCCTGCGAACTTTATAAAGAGACCAGCTTTTTACAATGCAGTCAAGCCCCAAAGAATAAAATCAAGCCTACCGGTTTTGTTTTTTTGGTTAGGTGTAGTTTTGTTTGGTTTGGTTTTGGTGTTTTTTTTTTTGTTTGTTTGTTTGTTTTGTTTTTTTTTTTGTTTTTGTTTTTTTGTCTTTTTGTGTGTAGATAATGGTAGAAGTAAGATGGTTTGTGAATGCAACTGCATTTAATTTCCGTACACACTGCATAGAATTTCTGTAAATGCGGTTGTCACTACCTGTATTTTTCGAGAGTTAATGTGGTTGTCGAATGTGGTTTTCACTCCTGTATTTTAGTGAATTATGTGTGTACAGAACGCGATTAAGGCGTAAAAGGTGATCTGACAATCAAATTTAGCTGCAGTGTGTACATGGCCTTTGACTTTACCCCTTTACTCCAAATCTCAAAGAATAAAATCAAGCCTAACGTTTTTTTTTTTTGTGTGATTTGGTTAGGGTTTGGTTTGGTTTGGTTTGCTTTGCTTTTGTTTTGTGTTGATTTTTTTTTTTTTTTTTTTTGCATTTGTTTTTCTTTTATTTCAATCATATTAGAAGTAAAATAGTTTGTGAACACAACTGCGTTTTGACTTTACCCCAAATAATCTTTTATTTATTTTTTTTTTTCTGGTGATTTTTGTTTTGTTTTGCTTGTTTTTGGTTTTGTTTTGGTATTTCGTTATTGTTTTTTTGTTTTGTTTCGTTTCAGTCATGTTAGAAATTAAATGGTTTGGGACCACAGTTACTTTTTTGACTTTACCCCTACTTTTGTCTTTGTTTTCTGTATAAAATACACCAAACAAAATTGATATTTTCAAAGAATATTTAAACAAGCCCAGTAAAAGCAAATGTTCAAGCAAATGTTTTTTTTGTTGTTGTTGTTTTTTTTTTTCTCTCATAAAATCTCAAAAATATAACTTTTCTGTCTGGTCATTTTCAAATTTTAAATTGTTTATTAATCTATTAATCAAATTTGACCCAAAATGGTTATATATCTTAGCCATTTATAGATTAAGAGTTCATTTGCAAAAACCGATAAACGACACTTTAAAAAAAAATGAGCTGATTGCCGTGCATTATTCTCCACATATAGCGCGATCTGAACACTAAACGCGTTTTGTCAAAAAAGCCGGTATTGTCCACTTTCAAGGAATCGCGAGTTCACGTTTTACTGCAGAAGCTGACAAGCGCCCTTGTTGTTTTTGGACAGAAGCCGATAAGTCCATTTTAGTGAATCAGCGCGCTGTATTCAGGTCAGGTGACAAGGCTACTTTCACTTTGAAAAGATGTGCTAGCTGAGAGGAGTTTCGTCAAAGCTGACTAAAAGTGATCGAGGATGGATCATTTCAACGAACTTGATGAACCTGTGATATCTTCTTCAGGGCGTAAAGGAAAATAAAAGCTGAAACGTTTTCACGGAACCTTGCAAAAGCAGCGCGTTACAATAGTGAGGAAAAACTGTGTATTGCGTGTAATCACATCCATACAGTCTATGATCACCACAACAACAACATTTGTCAGGCATCTACATTGTCATCTGAGGACATTAACAAAGATCAAATGAGTGGTTTTATTAACTCTAAAACATGAAATGTGGAGTTATCTGCTTTTGCCAAAAAAACGAATTTTGGAGTTAACTGCTTTTGCTATAGAACAAACTTTTAACATGTAAAAAAAAACATACTTTCAATGAACTTTAATTTTGTAAATTACCTGTATTTAAGTTATTGTTACTTAATCAAAACAACCCAACTGCAGTTTTATTGATATTACTTGGAATGCGCAATTTCTGAAAAAAATTCAAATAAAAATGGAGTTATCGGTTTTTGCAAATGAACTCTTCATATACTTTTCTCTATTTTTAAGTTCAGTACTATAATGTAAGACTTAAAAATTGAGTTAAATTTTAATTGGTTATTAAGTTCCTGTTTATTTCAGTCACTGTTTAACTTCAATATTCAATTTTTCATAATAAAGCAAGTTAAAACGCTTTCTATTAGGGAGCCTTTAGACCTGTTAGTATCCCATTGTGAAGGATATTAATGCTTTTCAATATTTGACTCAGCGATCAAATTTGACCTAGGTGGATGCGATTTCATAGGACATTCCATGGGTTAAATATAAGGGAGGCATTTTTGCTTGGGTTGTTTAGAGACATAGAGCCTCGCTATTTGTGTGTTTGTATGTCTGAGCATGCTGGGGTAGAATGACTTAGATTACAACGTCCCAGAGAGCAGTTCTTTATCTCCTTATGTAATGCAGTGCCACTGTGGTGCTGTGTGTGTTTTTTCATACGTGCGTGTGTGTGTGTGTGTGTATGTGGGTGTGTGCGAGCTCAAGGAGGGGTTGGTTGACTGGACAGGTGGTGTGAGCAGAAACAGGTGGGAAGGACAGGTGCACACACACACACACACACACACACAGAGTGCGATGGTCATATAACCTCTACAGTCGTTGATTAAAGTTAAAGGGGGGGTTGACTGTTTTTTTCTAGGCTTGATTGTGTTTATGGGGTGCAGTCTAACATGTTCATGCTTCGTTTTTTAAAAAACGCATTAGTTTGCACATAATTTACCTTTATTCTACACCGCTCTGTCCCTTCTCTGATAAACGCCCCAATTATTTCCAGGTTTTATGAAGCTCCTCCCTCTGAAATACACCATGGGCTCAGATTGGTTAGCTGGTCCAGTGTGTTGTGATTGGCTAAACCGCCTCTAGTGTGCGTCTGAATGTCCGCCCCTCAGCTCAGCGGCATGTGCTCCGGTTGAATTGTAAACAATAACGTCGTCTAAATTGCTTATCAGTTTGAGCCTGATTGAGAGACAGAGGATGTTAGTGAAGAGGATCACACAGAACCTGTGCAAGCATGGCTCTTAATGCTATGTTTTTTTGTTTGTTGTTGGTTCATACCTTTAGATACGCTGTTATTTGTAAGTGCTACTGCTTCTGTTAGCTTTTAATATACGGTTTTATCCTGATTAAAGCTTTAATACAGCACAGCAACCGCACGCTCGTCCATGTATAACGCTTCTCATAGCTATGTGAAAATAACTGTATAATTGGAACAGTTTGTTGGAGCTGATCTGACGATTTGAATGAGAGAGAGAGAGATGCAGAGCGTGTGCAGAGCAGGGAGACGTGAGCAACAGTATTAAGAATCGCTGCTTTAGAACATTGGTTTTGAAACTTGTGAAGACAGAATTGCGATTCATAAATGAATATATTTTTACGTGCACCCCTAGTTTTCTCTTCCTCTTCTCTAAAGCAGCGCAACATGGCCTCGCCCCCTTTGCTGCGTGTTCCTGGGGCGGGGTTTATGTAAAATTCTGGGTTCTTGATGTAACGGACCCGGGAAGTAACTCGTTGTAGTCCCTTACCGGTCGTTTTTGTAGGCACTAAAATGGCAGAATTTTAAAAGACGTTTTCAATTTGCATTGAACTTTCAGCTTCGTAACTTTGCAGATATTGTTTATGCTCAAACAGCAACATTACACACTAACTAACGTTAAAAAAGGGAAATCGCAATCAACCACCCCTTTAATATATGCAGTGTATATTTTATCTGAAAGGCACATGGGTGTCAAGTATTTGCAGGGGTTCTATTGGTTCTTAATATGTTGTCATATCAACAGCTATTTAATGATTAACTCGCCTTTTGATTAAAACTTGAGCATTGATTGTCTTTGAGCATTTGATTGAGTTTGTTTGATTGATGCTTTATCATGCCTTGTGTTGATTGGCTCAAATGGCTTCAGTATGAACAGCTGCTTTCCTATTGGTTTAAATGTTGCTATACATTTACATTTACATTTAGGCATTTTGCAGACACTTTTATCCAAAGCGACTTACAATTGGGGAATACATAAAGCGATTCAGCTTAAAGAGGCAACAGACAGAGGAAGTGCTCGTAATACCAAGTCTCAGGCATTATTCAAATAAGTACAAGCTAGAAAGGGAAGGAATAAATAAAGAGAAAGACAGTTTTTTTTTTTTTTTTTTAATTTAGGATGAAGTCAAGCAACGTCGAAAGAGATGAGTTTTCAGCTGTCGCTTGAAAATTGTCATGGAATCAACATTCCGGATAGGGGTGGGAAGATCATTCCACCAGCCAGGAGCGGTGAACGAGAATGTTCTGGAGAGTGATTTTGAGCCTCTCTGTGACGTTACCATGAGGCATCGCTCACTAGTGGATCTCAGACTTCTGGAAGAGAAGTAGATTCGTAATAGTGAGTGGGTGGGTGCTGAGCCTGTGGCTGTTCTATATGTAAGCATCAATGTCTTGAACTTGATGCGAGCTGCAACCGGTAGCCAGTGCAAGGAGATAAAGAGAGGTGTAACATGGGCTCTTTTGGGCTCGTTGAAGACCAGTCGTGCCGCTGCATTCTGAATCATTTGTAGAGGTTTGATTGTGCTTGATGGAAGTTCAGCCAGAAGAGCATTGCAGTAGTCCAGCCTAGAAATGACAAGGGCCTGGACAAGAAGTTGAGCAGCATGCTCTGTTAGAAAAGGCCTGATCTTTCTGATGTTGTGTAATGCAAATCTGCAAGATCGAGCAGTGTTTGCAATGTGGTCTTTGAAGGTCAACTGGTCATCAAAGATTACGCCAAGATTTCTGACCAAAGTTGATGGGGTAATTGTAGAAGAACCTAGCTGGATGGAGAAATCATGCAACACCTTTGCAATAATTGGCTTGTCTTTCGATTAAAAGTGAAAAGCACAGCAGGTGTTGCCTTCCCAGCATCACTCAGCTTGATGGAAAGTGAAAGATATGGGTGATTATGTCAAGACATCACCGGTTTCTAGAAAGTTGCCAGTTTCCCTTTATTGCTGTAGCTTCTCGTTGACCTCAGTCTAACCTCGTGTAGTAAAGTAATACTTTTAATGAAGTATTGACTGCTTTGCACCTGTGAGACTATAAATCTATTCATGCAATTACGCTGATGTTTTGTGTGTGTATTGATGGAGGTCTTGTTGTTATTTCAGAGCCCATCGTAAGGAATGGCCGGCCGCCGTCCTCCCACAGCATGCACTCGTTTTTGCACCAGTACACAGGCTCCTTTAAGAAGCCTCCTCTGCGCCGACCGCACAGTGTCATCGGGGGCAGTCTGGGGTCCTTCATGGCCATGCCTCGAAATGGCAGCCGTCTAGGTGAGTGACCAATCATAACACACTTACAGGCTGTTTTCAAGAATCATCATTTAAAGACCTATTCAGAAGGATTCAGCATTAAATATGTTTCTTTAAAAAGACAAAATGCATCATGCATTTATTTGGACTTGGCAATACAACAAAAATTGGATATGAATTATATGAAAAAATATTTAAACATTTTAATAATTGTAATATAATTTCATTTCTTATTTTAATTCAACAGTTATTACGGAATTTTAATTATTTTAGGCTGTTATTACAGGATTTATAGAATTACATTTAATTTTTGTTAATATTTGTGATATTAATATAAACTTTTTTTAATGTTGAATTTTTTTCAGAAATTAATAATAATTGTAATATTGTTTTTGTTGTTGTTATTAATATTAATAATTTTAATTAAATATTTTATTAGAATTGAATTACATTTCATTAAAATGTTAATATTAATATTAGAGCCCGACCGTTATGGGTTTTTTGGGGGCCGATACCGATATTAGGGCGTAAAAAAAGGCAGATATCGATATATCAGCCGATATTCTTTGTGTATATTATAGTACAGTACCAGTCAAAAGTTTGGACACTTTCCCATTCCTGTGTCCAAACTTTTGACTGGTACTATATATAGAATACTATAGTATATACATAAACAGAATATATATACATAAACACATTTATTGCAATGATCACTCAAATGTGATGATCAAACACTTATAATGACGTGACAAAGATATGTAATGGAGGCAGGGCATTTAACAATTTAACAATAAACTTTATTATCCAAATGAGTCTGACATCAGTGCACTGAACAGTAAAGGTGAAGTTTATTTAACTTTATTTCAATTCAATTCCATTTAACTTTATTCCGTTGAAGTTTATTTCACTTCAGAACATTCATTCACGGATTTGCGCTACTGTCTTCACACACAGACGAAACTTACTAGAGAAGTGTGAAGTGTGACATAATATACCACTGTAAATAAATACAATTTAAATTCACATCTCGGCCACTTTAATGCCCTTTGAATGTAACGTGTACGTTCCGTTGGAACTGGAATCATGGCGGAATATCATGTGAAGTCCACTCCGCAGGGCACTTACGGTCGAATAAGACAAGGCTTGAATGCTGTAGCCTGAACAAGAGACCGCTTTACTGAAGTTAAAGTGTTGGCTGATGTCATTATCTCGCGAACGCGGCGGTGGATCTCTAACAAATTCGGGGAATCCCTTCAACTCAAGGAGTCCTCTCGAACCCCGGGGGCTATCGACGCGGGGGTGGTCTCATTCGAAAGAGGGCCTCAAGAAGTACACTCGATTCGGCGTTCGAGAGGGTTCCTCGATGCTGAAGGGATCCCCCGAATTTGATGCAGATCCGCTGCGCTGTTACAGAGATATGGCCGTTCAAAGTTTCAATGGTATTCCATTCACTTAAGCTTTAAAGCGTTTCATCCAGGTCGCCAATAGCAAACAATAGAGCACGCTCTGCTGAACAAACTATGTAATTACACTATATACAAGCGTTTTATCTGTGTTTTATGTTCTGTAAAAAAATTTTTCATATCGGTGGCATATCGGCGGCATATTCGCCGATACCGATATATCTGCGACAGGCTCATATCGGCCGATAAAATCGGCAAAAACGATATATCGGTCGGGCTCTAATTAATGTTTTTATGTGTCTGTGATGATGATCATAGCTATCATCACGTGAACATCAGTTCACAGTGTTATTGTGTTTTTTGATTGGTTGTTTATTATGTTATGTTTATGATTTGATATGTGTAGGGAGTCAATGTATCGTGTTCAAATTGTGTTTTGTAGTGGAGTATAAAAATTGATGAGACTTTAAAGGTTTCATATTTTTTTCTTTATTTTAAGTGTTTAATACATTTTGTAATATGAATTACCAGTTTGGTCCTGAGGTCGGGGGAGGAGCGTTCTGTGGACGTGGATATCCTGAATTCTGTTGTTAATGAAAGATTATACCATTGATGGGCACTGGGATTAATTTGAATTTTTTGAAATGGTATTCGAAATGTGTATTGTTTATGTATGATTATCTGTGATATACGTGATCATGATTATTAATTGAATGTGTATGTGTTGTTAATTCAACATCAGCATCAACGTGTATTCTCTGTCAAGAGTGTTAGTCGACCCCTGTGGATAGTATGTTTCGCTTGTGTTTGGCGGGAGGGTTGAATATACTTGAGGGGAGGCTTTTGTTTGAAAAGCTAAAGAGTCGGGAACAATGTGATGTCTGATGTGAGACAACAGGGTCAGCTTGTACCTCGAGGCTAGTGCTCAGGTTTTGTTTTGCTGCTCTCAGCATGTTTGTTTTCATGTTTTATACAATTTATTTTGAGTATTTTGTTGATTTATTTTTGTTTGTTTTGTAACATTGGTTGGAGCACGTGTGACGAGACAGCTGTCAAAAATAAAATCACCTGGACTTTAAAGATTTCCTTTGAAGTACGTAAATCATTCGTTTTATCCCGGGCCCTACGGCAAAAGTACACATTACAACTCAGACTAGCTGTACAACAGCCAGCCACCCGACTTCTGAGGGCAGCAGTTTTAAGACTCCAGGTGGCAGCTGGTTGTGACTGCATTCTGACAGTGTCATTTATTCATGATTAAAAGTAATTATTATAATAATTATAACATTATTATTATTATTATTTGTTTGAGTAGCATTTTATTTTTAAAATTATAATTTAATAACATGTATTATTTTAATTTTAATATAAGTTTTAATATATGTTTTTTTTCAGGACTAATAATAAAAATGTTGTTAATATTATTTTTCAGAAATATAGATTAAATATAATTTCATAATTCATATTTTAATATAATATTTACCGCAGAATGTTGTTCAGTTTAATACAATTGTAATTTCCTACTTAGAATTTAATTAAAATTAGCTTAATTATAAAATTTAACTTTAATTAGTTATTATTTTTATTTTAATATAAACCTTTTCACCTTTTCAAAACCTTTTTAGGATTTCTTTTATTATTACAATTATTTATAATTCAAGGCAACTTTTTTTCAGAAAATAAAGTAATATTGGCATCAAACTAAAAAAAAAAAATAGTATTTTATACTTCCATGTCATTTAGTTTCAATGACTTTTTAAAATAGGCTTATTGTTCTAATTGTATATTAGTATTAATTTTTTAAATATTTGGCACAATCCTTTGGGTTGGTTAATTATTGATAATTTTTAGGGAGCATGGTGCATATGAAGCATACATGACACATGTGAATGACTTACGTCGCGCTCACCTACAACCAATCCCAAACTTGCCAAAACCACGCCCACTTTCACTTTATTGGCTCTTTCTGTTTGACTGCCAGCAAGCATGTCAATATTAAATGATCAGTCATGAGTCAAAAATTCAGCTCTGCAGCATCTTGCTATGCGATGAATGTGGGCCGCTCAACCTTATCTCCCTGTCGTCATGGGAGCAGTCATGTCTAACCCCGGTGTGCATGCGTGCAACTGCGCAAGTGTGCGTTCTCACACACACACACACACACACACACTGACAGGAAGTGAGTCAGGAGAAGGTTAGTGGGAGGCAATCGAACAAGATGTGTGTGTCACAGTTGAACGGTTCCGTCTGGCTTCTCTCAGAGTGAGTGTGTTTGTTTGGTGCTTCCCATACATGAGGTTATTATTTACCAGCATCTCAAACACAAGTCCAGACACATCCGACCCCCATTCCAGCATTCTTATCTGTTAACAGTGATGTCAGATGTTTGTTTCTTTGGCACGGATTGTGGAATTTGTAAGCTGTGATGTAAATGCATTCGGTGATCATCTTGAGTTTCCTCGAATAGGACACATTCCAGGTTGAAGTGATTTCAAAGACAGTCTGGAGTTTATTAGAGTTTGACCCACTTTCTCTCTTGCAGGATTTTTCCGTGCCACACTTTTTTTTTTTTGGAAAAACACTGCGCATTCTAGACTTTAACGGTATTAGTGTGTAAAAGACGGCTGGAGGAGAGCAGAAGAGGGAGCGATGGGGTGAGGCAGACAGATGACACACGTCACAATTACAAGTGAGGTTGTCTCAGGTTTGACGGAATGAAAGAGCACAGCGATTCTGATGTTTGAGAGAAGGAGGTCGAAGAAGATGAAAGGCAGGAAAGGGAGAGTGAACGGAGGGAAAGGGCGTGATTTGACAGAGAGACTCGTTACCTCACAGTATGTTGGATTTAAAAAAAAAAATAGGGCACATTACCTGCAACTGCACACGCTTTCACACTTCCACACACATCGTTTCACTGTTTCAAAGACTTTGTTGGTGTAACGGGATGCAGAAATGAGGCCGCAGTGGTTACTACTCATGAAACTGGATCTGTCCTCGTCTCTTTTTAAGAAGAAATGTCCAGGTCATGTTTCACCCCAAAGTCAAAAGATAAAAGAAATATCAAAAAATTATATTCTGCAGAAACCTAATGAAGCCTAATTTTAAGAGCATTAAGATTAATTTGCACTGACATTATTTCTAATATTATTTATTTTAGCACATTTTCCCCATATTTTTTATTTTATTTTATTTTATTTTTATTATTTTATTTTATTTTATTCTATTCAAATTCTCATTATCAAAAAGCCAAACAAAGGACTGGTATCTTGGCTTTAAAAAAAAGTCCAAAAATAGTCAAAAATTAAATTAATTAAATTAAGTTTTTATTTATTTGTTAATTTATTGCAACAAATGCATGTGGACATAACAGCTGCCTTCATTATAAACTTTTATTTTTTCAAGACAATTGAGGACATTTCCCCCCAAATTACTTATTTTCCTGCAAATTCTCATTGCCAGTTGTTTTATTTTATTTTATCTTTCCTCTAGTTCTCATTACCAATTTAAAAGCCAAATAGAAGACTAGTACTTCAAATAGTCAAAAATAGTCAAAAATGAATTTAATTAAATCCAGTTATTTATTTTATTGGGTAATAAATGCATGTGGGCAAAATAGCTGCCTTTGTCATGATCAACTAATTAGGCAAATTTTTTTCCCAGAAAATTGGGCAGTTTCTAAAAAAAAATTTAAAATTTATATTACTTACTTTTCCTTAAATGCATGTTACCAATTATATTATTTTATTTTATTTTATTTAGAATACATTAATACATTAATACTACCTGTATACCAATAGTACTAACAATTTATACTTTTTAAAATACTTTCTTTCCCCATATTTCAATAATGATAATTAGTGACTATAGTGTGCTCTATTGTCATTGCTTCATTCTTTATGCAAATTACATGTATGGTTTTCTTGTGGTTTTGGCATGAAATATGACATTTCTGGACCGTTTCTGCAAGACTCACCTTTCCCTCTGGTCTGAAGACATCAGAGCGGACAGAAAGCAGACAGCTGTGCCGTAATGTTTGGCCCTCAGGTTAGGTACTTTTTACTGCCTCGGCCAGATAAAAGAGTGGGCCGATATGTCACCCTTGTGGGACTCCTCCTCATGAGGTGAGGGAGGAGGGGGCCGTACAGCAGCAAACAGCCTGCCATAAAACTACAGAGCCGCGACCACACCTTTAGACTCTTTTTCTAGTTCCCAGCACTCTTTTATGCGGGAATATAATCTCTTTTCTTCCGGAACAGCTTTTAGGCCGCCCCTTTTCCAAGTAATAAAAGACTGCGCATATACCCACATGTACATGAACGTGTTGACTGGACAAGACTCTTAATTCCCGGCCGCTGGTTTTCAGTTTGTGAATGTGCATGTGGTTTTTAAACCCTGATTGCATCACGATTTGGCCCATAGGCCAGCTCCGATAAGCCGGATCATACTTTTATGTAATAGAGAAGAGTTGAGGACATAGTTCACACACAAGTGCTGTATAAACAAAAAGCACATGGGACAGTGCATATCCCTTCACACCTTTCTTGTTTTCATTGTAATCCGTGTGTCTTTCTCAGGAATGGTGGCGTAGGTGAATGTGAACAGAGCATGTGTGTCAGTGTCATGTTTGACTGGTTTTCATGAATATCAAGAACTGCGGGAAAATTATTAACAGACTTTCAGCTTGATGTGCTGTGCATATGTCGCTTTATGTACACAGGTATGAATGTGTGTGTGTTTTTAAAGCGAATGAGGATGAATGAGGTCTTTCACTGAAATGGAGGAATCACATGCTGCTTTTACAACACGCACACACACACACACACACACACACACACTGAATCCCGAATCACTATCTATCCTACATAGTCAGATAAGTGTGTCCCAAACCATAGTATGTTAAAATAGTATTTCAGATGTACTTTTTAACTGATTTTAACCATAATGCAAGAGGAATGTCCTTAAAGTGCATCTTAGGCCTAAAATCAGTCAACATTTGCGTTTTTCTGATGGCTGTTTTGTGTCTAAAGAACTTACCTTAAAATGAATTAATTCAAAAGTCTCCATTTGATCATCTGACATTTTATCAAATTTGGATTAAAAACACAACTGGTATATGCTTTCTTATAGTAAGTTACTTGTTTTTACAAGTCAGAATAACTTAATTTTACACATTTCTTTTGACATTTAAATAAATTTTCCACTTTGAATAAAACCATTTTAAATATTACATATCCATTTAAAATATTAAATGTTTTTATTTATTGGTCAAATTGTAAGATTAAACGTTTAATAAAAAGTTAAAATAATTTTTAAATACAATTATTTTATTTTATTTTATTTTTTCTATTTTTTTTTTTTTAAATCCAAATAGAGGACTGGTACCTTTAGTTTAAAAAATGTCCAAAAATAAATTTAGTTCAATCCAATTATTCTATTTTATATTTTCAGAATAAATTAAATTCAGTATAAAAGATGTAATGGAAAAACTGTATAATCAAACATGCATTCTTTTATTGCGTATTAGTGTAAGTGTATTGGAGCTATTCTAAGTATTGGTATTCAGTCATATATGTGCATACATGTTAATAAAACCTCCCAGATTCCCTTTCCATAACTCATCCATTAGAGCAGCAGTGTCTTGCACCACATATATCACACATTTTCATTTGCTAACCTCCTCTTCCTCTCTCACAGACATTGTGCATGAGAATCTGAAGATGGGTTCGGATGGAGAGAGCGATCAGGCCTCAGGGACGTCCTCGGACGAAGTGCAATCACCCACCGGCGTGTGTCTCCGCTCCAGAACTCATCGGCGCATATCCATGGAGGTAAGACAGACTGCGTGTGGCCATAAATTAATCAGCAGCACAAACCTGCCACACGCTCACTTATTCACAGGAGGAGGCAGAGAGCGAGCATGCGTGCTTGCGTTACCGTGAAAGCTTCAGACTGGGTGATGTGTCACTACTAAGAGCTTTATTTTTGGCCTTGGGTAGGTGGAGGGATTCCTCTGGTGTGTTTTCTCTCTCATCCTCTCCTATTTTCTCCCGCGTCCTGTTAGTCGGCTTTTCTCTTCCCCTCCTTTTTGCTGAGACGATCTTAAGAAATCTGGAGGTTTTGTGGGCAGGTACAGATGGTATAAGAGGAACTTCTGTAGTTTGAGAACGCTCAGGTGTTAAACATCAATTACCAACCTCAGTTTTAAAGATATGAGACTAGTTTTTGTCTTAACCAGCCACAACCACAACAAATAACAGAACATTTTATAAATCAAACCAGTTTCTTTTTTATCGGTACGGTTTGGTTTCTATGTCTAGGCTAATAGAATATGTAGCTCTGCCCACTGTGGTCCAAAATCCCACTCCTCATAACAATGTATTAAACATCAAATATATTCTGATTGGCTGTGATTATGATGCGTCATGTGGCATTTTCGTTTCCTGTGAGGACAGAAAAATGACTGTAAACAGGCATCATATTTGGTTCGTACAGTGTCAGACTGTGATTTTCAAATCATATACGTCTTTGTCTGTGTAGCGTGGTTGGGCTGCTGTTTGATATTAATAACTGGCTTTCTGTCTTACCGCACACAAGGATCTGAAAGGAATGGATTTGGTCTCATTTTTTCTTGCTCCTTCCATTTCCACTTTCTATTCTTTTCTCTCTTAAAAAGAGGGTTTGAATAACATTGTTAGAGGATTTTGAAATAGAAAAACTGCTTTTTTAAATCAGAATTAACCTTAATACATGAAGACATTCACGTCACAGTCTTGCTACATAAAGCATTTAAAGCTTCTTATTCTGGGGTTTTAATTGCAAAGCTCAGTCCAAACTAGTTATTTGGCCATGTGTTCCGCTCTCTCTCCCCGTCTCCGGTGCACTTTTGCCCCCTGCTGTATGTATTGGGTTACTGCAGCTACATGCACCTTTACAAAAGTTAATAAGTATATATATATCATTTAACAATATATAGGTGAATCTCATGAAGAGGTGTCAGGTAACATTTTACTTTTCAAAAATTAAGAGGGGAAAAAAGAGAAGGTGCATAAAGAAATCTGTAGGATATAGTCTACTGTTATGACTTAGTGACATTTGTCACATTATTTTCAGGTCATTAAGCTAGTTTTGTAACATGTAATAACAATATATATCCATATATAAAAATAATAAATATAAATAATTTATATTATAATTAAATTTATAACTAAATAATAATAAATAATAAAATAATTTATTTATTTGAAGTTTCATTATATAATTTGTTATACTACTTTTAATTTCTTTAAAAATATTTTTTAATTACCAAGGCTTAGATATAGTGTTACTTTCTTGTATTAATGCATAGTTTACTGTTATTACTTAGCATTACTTTATTTTGCATACGTTTGTGAGAAGTTTATTCTTTAAAATTCTTTATTTACTTTTTATTATTATTATTGTTATTATTATTTTATTTTTTAATGTTATTTCCTCCTCCATACTTTGTCATGCATCTGGATGTTTTACTTTGTAATCTTCATGAATCTCAAATTCACTGATTCTCATTAGATTCTCATTAATGTGACAGTTACTTTGTCTAAACACTTTAAAACGTAGCATTTTTTTTAATTTTTGCATTAAATTAATGAGAATTGTGTGGGTAAATGTGCTTAATTTAAGATTAATGTGCTAATTTTAATGTTATTATGCAAATGCAAAAATGATTCAAAATATCACTCGTTTTTCTTTGGATTTTGGGGTGAAGTGATTCACTCCTCATTCAGCCTGTACTTGTACACAAGTATTGGACTGATGTGCTGCCCATTGAGATTATATCATGCTCTGTGCGTCTTTAAAAGTAGCCTGTGGGTGGAGAAAAAAGCCATGCATGTAAATGGAGGAGATTCAAAGCATGATGGAGGGTTATTTATGGAAGATGCTAATGCTTTGGTTTGAGAACGGCTGTATGAAGTCACGCTATCTTATTTAAAGCAAGCACACACACACATTGCTCTCAGATGGGACACACATACCATATGAATAGTCACCAAGCATCAATTATTAATCTGATTCCTACTTTGATAAGGCTGAGCTAATTTTGTCCTTCGCGACTGACTTGTTTGCATATGTGTGTGTGATTTGATTCTCAGGACCTGAATAAACGCTTGTCTTTGCCTGCTGATATCCGGATTCCTGATGGTTACCTGGAAAAGCTGCAGCTCAGCAGCCCGCCGTTTGACCAACCCCTCAGCAGACGTTCACGTAGAGCCTCGCTGGTGAGTTTGTTTGAAGAAACCCTTATAAAGGGTTTAACGACATTAAAAGGCAGTTTACCTTCTAATGCCATCTTATTTGTCCCATGCTGGTCTTAATTATGTGTTTGTACCTTCTATAAACCACATAATCATGACGCACCTCCTCACTGAAATAGCATTTTATCTCAGACGCAAATAAATCATGTTTCATAATATGCCGTGCGTCTTTTTGTTTGAGCATGATGGGATATCTACCTAGCAACCATGCTGCATAGCAACACGACTCAACATTAAGTTTCTCTTTTGACATGAATGGCTGTGGGATCATGGTGTTCAAGATGAATAAATCCCACATTGTGTTTGAAACAATAAGGTTTATGGAGATTATTCAATCTGGCAGGGTTAAAACTATGACACGGCTGTCAAAGAGCAAGCCATTGTCACGCTGAGAGAATTTGGTTTTAACGATGAGAGAGATAAATGTATATTATCGTTCAAAAGTTTGCAGTCAGTAATAATGCAAACTATGCATTAAATTGATCAAAAGTGACAGGAAAGACATTTATAATGATACGAAGGATTTCTGTTTCAAATAAACGCTGTTCTTTTTAACTTTTTTTCATCAAAGAATTATAGTTTCTACAAAAATATTAACCATCACAACTGATTTCAACATTGGTAAAAGAAATGTTTCTTGAGCTGCAAATCTGCAAATTTCTGAAGGATCAGGTGACACTGAAAACTGGAGTAATGATGCTGAAAATTCAGCTTTTTACAGATTTGTACCAAATTAATTTCACTCTTTTTGCCCATGTCTAAGCTGTTTTTAGTTGTTAATGCAATGAAATTATACAATAACCAGGATTGGTCAAACTCCAAAAAACAATTATTTGGCCTATTCTGTGTTGCTAAACGGACATGGTTGAATCTTATTGATTACATCCAGGTTGTTTCACGACAAAATTTTTACTGATTTTAAAAAAATAAATAAATTTAACAAAACAAATACAATTTAAATATAATTAAAGATATAAAAATGTTTTGCCCAAAGAAAATTGCAATCTGCACAAATTTCCAAAAATTGTCATGATTTTTTTTTTTATGACAATTATGAAGTCCGTACGGCTTTTGCACTATATTATAAGTCTTCTGAAGCTGTGCATTGACTTTGTGAGCCACAATTGGTTATAAAATGTTATCTAATCAAATGAGATCTGAAAAGCACAGCGAATAACTCATAAAAAACTATCATATCATGCCTTTATGAGACTTATGAGAATAGAAACAGTGCACAAGCTGTATGGGCAACTTTTAAAGTGCTTTTTTGCAGGTTGAAAACTCATGGTACCTACTTTATTGTATGCAATGAACAATTTTGAAGATCTTTTGTGCTCCATGATTAAAAGAAATGGGTTTGGATTGACATGAGGGTGACTAAAGGACATTTTAAGGTGAGCTGTTTAAGAGTAAAAGATTACGTCTGAATATTCAGCTCTGGTTAATGAGTAAACAGTCCACAGCAAGCTTTTCAAAACAACATGGCTGCTGCAGATAAACCCGGCCCATGGACGAGAAGCCCTGTGTGTCGCTACAAACATTGTGTCGTACTCTGTTGAGCACAAAGACACATACCATGTTCTTTGTCTGTTGGCCGCATACATAAGGGGTTTTGCATGTGAAAAGCCCCCTGCCTTTGCGTCTGGGTTCCTTGGCATCCATTGTTCTTAGCTGTCATTCGTCTATGTCGTCCCCACCTCCAACCCTCCATATGTGTGTAAAGGAGAGGGGGTTTATGTTGGCGTTCTGGTGCCCCCTGGTGCCCATGGGAGTCTGAATACTGTGTGTGATTAATGGCTTTGTCTGGGAAATGATTTTGGCTGCAGATATCAGAGACAGCGAGCAACACTCCAGACACGTGTTTCTCACTGATAAGGTCTGTTGAACACACACAGGCCTGTTCAGCATTAACCAGATCGCATTAATGAAGCAATCGCTCTCCTTCTCTCTTTTTATAGTCCGAAATCGGCTTTGGGAAACTGGAGACCTACATCAAACTGGACAAGTTGGGAGAGGTACGATGAGTCTAGCTATGACCTTTCGTCGTTATTTTGCCCTGTCAGAAAAGTGCATTTAAAAGTGCACTAAGTAATTAATGATTCGATGGATGATACAACAGTGATCTGCGACTTACACGTCACACAGAAGTTTTCATTAACTGATACCATTACAGGAATACACTATTTGCAGGTGTTTCTTCCATTTATCTTATAACTGAACAAGTTCAATAATGAGGTTATTGAGATGTTCTTGGTCATTGATGGCAGTCTTCTGATCATTTGACTGTACAGAACATATTTAAGTGTGATTAGGTTTTTTAGATGTAATATTCATTTTACTTATTTAGTTATTTAAAAAAAAAAGGAAAAAAAAAAGATTGATACTTGTCAGTAA